>OX246740.1:12890643-13137143 GCA_945910005.1 Isoperla grammatica | reverse complement strand
TGTATAAAAACAACAACAATATATATATATATTTGATTTTTTTACTGGGTTTGTTGCAAAATGTATTAAAAGAGAACTTTTGTTAAATACAAAGTTTGCGTAAAGATTGCTTTTAACCGAAAGATGTTTTTTGTAATATATTATATGTTGACGTACATTTTCGTAGTCAATTTATAAATATCAATATCTCTCCAGCAGTTACTTCTTGTTTAGTCAGCACAAACTGACAGCCTGGTCACTTGTCAGAGGTAACACAAGGGGTGACGTAATTCGTTGTCGGGGGGGGGGGGGGGGGTATATATATGATCAAATCAGTTAGTATCACCTTTCCAACGCAATTATCGGGTAAGGAGGTGTTACCGCCAAAACTTGGTTCTAATTGAAATTAGTACCTGTATATGAAAAAATGTATCCTTGACTTACGCTCTTATTATAGACCTAAAATAAAATATTACATGAAAAAATAACTTTTTTTAAACAACGCTGTACTAAAAAGTAAAAAATAAATTTTCGCCGAACACATTTTTGCCTTACTTGGAAAATAAAATGGTTGGGCGCTAACGGTATTGACATAGATTACAGTATTCTGCTATTTGTGCAGGGAAAGCGCCCAACGCTTTTATTTTCTGAGTAAGGCAAAAATTTGTTGGGCGAAAAAAATATTCTTTACTTTTTAGTACATTTAAATATAAGCGTTCTTTTAAAAAAGTTATTTTTTCATGTAATATTATTTTATACTTTTTAAGTTTTTAGTCTTAACGAATGTTTGTCTCGAATATGTGCTCACTGGACGTGTCCGAATTCAGAAGATTGCATACTTGTGTACTTGTATTTGTTGGCTTCACTCGCAACCTAGCGTGCTAGCAGACTTGAATTTCGGACAGTTACGTCCATGCGCGATCCAGATTATATTAGCTCATATATTAGCTTATTTATGTATTGTTATCAAAAATATACGTCTGTGTGGAAAATTTCAGCTCGATCGGACATTGGAAAGTGGATGAAATATCGATTCCCATATAAAACTTTGATTAATTAATTATATTGAATTAATTGATTAATTAGTAAATCTGTTGATTGATCTATTTATTGTCATCACGAATACGTATGTGCGAAAAATTTCAGCTCGATTGGACATTAAAAAGTGGGTGAAATATCGATTATAAGATTCCGTCTAGACAGACAAACACATGAAGCTAATACTAGGAAAACGCTCCGCGTTGACAGATGAGCGTTTTTTTAATGTATCAAATCAAATTAATCATTTGCATATCATATTATATTACTCTTAAAAAAAAAATACCTTTATAATAAACATATGATTTTTTTTCAAGATGGCGGATCAAGTTACAACCTTATAACTTTAGTATATTATTTCTTGATATGTTGCTAATAAATGCACGAAATATTATTTAAATCCGTTTAGAAGTTTTCTTTAAAGAAATTAAAACCTTCAAGTTGATGGATTTCCACATAATTTCTTTCGACCGTGGTCTACTCAATAGGCTCTCATTCATAAACTATTAAACCTATCAGTGTTTGAAAAGTTCCATAATGTAGATACAGACTATATCTAAAATGAAATTTTGTTTAATTATACAATAACTCGCATTTAAACTATAATAATAGCTTTTTAAATTGTCGACCAAGTTTGTTGTTATTTTCTGCATGTTTGCCGTGAAAGTCATAAAACATAACACGTCATTGTAGCCATTCTATGATAGCTATCAAAATTCCAAATACATAGTGAGAAAGGTCTGACTGCGTAAGCCATTTCGGCAGCATACTATGTGCATCTAACTTCAATGGTCCGCAAATGCGAATCATATCGGTGGAACACTGTAAAAACGAAGACAGATATAGCTGAAAATAAACAATATTTTTTTACAACATGGCGGTTAAAGCTACAATTTTGGAACTGTTGTTAAGTGTTGATACTATTGATGCAAACTTATAAATAACAAAATATTTATATCGGAGTGTAAGTTTTAATTTAATAAAATAAATAACAAAACATGTGTTTCAGTTGTTAATTTTTTGTAGGTTGGCATCTTACGTCATTGTAGCCATTCTATGACATTTATCGAAATTCCAAAATAAACCGAGAAAGGTATGATTGCGTACGCTATTTTTGTGTTAACTATGTGCATCTTACTGCAAAGATCCGCAAATGCGAACGATATCGGTGGAACACTGTAAAAATGAAGAAATTATTGTTGTAAATAAACAATATTTTTTTATGACATGACGGGTAAACTTACAATTTTGAAACTATTGTCAAGTGTTGAGATTATTGATGTTAACCTACAAGTGAAACATAAGTAAAATCTGTGCTTTAGTTTTAATTTAATTAAATAAATAAACAAATTTTGTTTTTCAGAAATTAATTTTTTGTAGGTTGGCATCCTGACGAATTTTGCTGGTTATGTTAACAGCATCGAGTTTAGTGGTCACAAATGTTGACCGAAAATATCAGCCAAATACGTCAAGCCGTTTGACCTGTGCGCGACGAACAAAATTTAGCGCACATACATACATACAGACATACATACGTACACACAGACAAAGCGCCGATCGAGTTGTATGGAGAGATTCACTCCGCTTCGCTACGCTCATCTAATAAGCGTTGTAAAAACTAAAAACGTAAGAACTGCTTGCTTGTTTCACAAATAACGTCACTGTATTAATAAATACTATTCCACATGAACAAACAAGGCATTTTTGGGCTGGAGGGCCAGGAGATCAATTGTACGATTTACCTACAGTACCGTATTCGGCTCCAATGTAAAAATTGCAATCAAGCAACACGGATCCTGAAAGAAGATGGTGGTGGCTATCACTAACTACTTAAACATACTAGATGAGTCAAGAGTATACATTAAAAAGTTAAAAGCTTTTGTAATAACTTCAATCACTAAGTTCATCTTCATATTCTAAGGGCAAGATGCACAGTCGAGTTAAGTAAATGATTTGTTTATGGCTGCTATGGAGTTTGTTCATCTTGGAAAATAGCATGTAGGCCTAATGAAACAATTCAATTCCACAGCAACAACTCCTGCACTTAACTTGACAGTTGTCTGTGCATATAGCCTTAAGTATAAGGTGTAAGGCCATGAGTATAAAATAGCCACTTCTTCTTCGGATGGATCAAATTTTCTGTAGAAATGTTCATTTGAACATGAGCAGAATTTATAGAAATATACAACAAACAACAACCAACATTTGTCCCTGTTTCCAATAAGTCGGGTAGGGGGTGGGAGGTTCCCACCATTCACTTGGGCCTCGGGTCTACCTAAGCCGGCTAGCCATGCCTGATGCGTCACCCCTCAATTAATAATAAATATTGTTAATGGGCTATAGTGATAATTTAAAAAAGTTAGACATAACCACAATTAACAAACACATATGTTTTTATTTCTTGTAATCTCCAAAAATGAGGTATGTTTGTAACAATCAGTTAATGAAATATTGACGATGAAATGAGTAAATTAGATCATGGGTGGGCGGGAGGGGTGGGGGGGGGGGGGGTCGGAGAGATCATCTCATCTCTCTCTGTATCCGCCACTGTGTGGAAGGATGAAGGTTGAATCAATATCAACAGTTTCTGTGTGTGAAGATGATTGCCCTAAAAGTGGAGGGTAAAATTGTACAGAACAGTAATTTAGTAGCATGCTACCAGCACATGACTGTATACCTCGGCAATACGTTATGGATTGTATTGTTGATGGTTTGTGTGATATTGCATGATATTGCATGCATGATGCATGAAATATCATGATGCATGATGATATTGCATGATTGTAACAATCATGCATCATTATACTGATTGATAGAGCTGTAGCTTGTTGGTGGAGCAACTGGATGGATGTTGGAGCTTGATTTAGTTTGTTTTTGAGAGATACTGGATGGATGTTGGAGCTTGATTTAGCTTGTTTTTGAGAGATACTGGATGGATGTTGGAGCTTGATTTAGCTTGTTTTTTAGAGATACTGGATGGATGTTGGAGTTTGATTAAGCTTGTTTGTTGAAGCTACTGGATGGATGTTGGAGCTTGCTTTAGCTTGTTTGTTGGAGCTACTGGATGGATGTAGGAGCTTGCTTAAGCTTGTTTGTTGGAGCTACTGGATGGATGTTGGAGCTTGCTTTAGCTTGTTTGTTGGAGCTACTGGATGGATGTTGGAGCTTGCTTAAGCTTGTTTGTTGGAGCTACTGGGTGGATAGTAGAACTTGATTTATCTTATTTTTCAGATCTACTGGATGAATGTTGGAGCTTGATATAGCAATTGTTTGTTGGAGCTACTGGATGGATGTTGGAGCTTGCTTAAGCTTGTTTGTTGGAGCTACTGGGTGGATGTTGGAACTTGATTTAGCTCGTTTGTTGGAGCTACTGGGTGGATGTTGGAACTTGATTTAGCTTATTTTTTAGATCTACTGGATGAATGTTGGAGCTTGATATAGCAATTGTTTGTTGGAGCTATTGGATGGATGTTGGAGCTTGCTTTAGCTTTTTTGTTGGAGCTACTGGGTGGATGTTGGAGCATTTAGTTACTACAAACATCCAGGATTGTATCTCAATGTGGCACAATAACATGAATAAATAGAAATATTTGGTAATAGGCCAACGTTCGGTTTAAAATAACACTAATCAGTAATACATTGTAAGGTGGGAGAGGTTAAATAATAACGCTAAAATCTGATCTCATCAATAGTCCATTTCTTTTTCAAACCATTATCAATTATATACACGAATATGATCAGCATCATGCTTAATACAAAACAATTACAATCACACCATTATATTACATTTTTTATTATAATATATTATGCTACACGTAAATGTTATACAGACAAAGTAAAACTAAAAACACCAAACAAGTTTTCAGATTGATTTCATCTCAATAAATAATATTTAAAGATTTGAGTATTTCTTTTTTAGGAGATAATCACATTAACTTACATCGCTCAGCGATAGACTGAGTAGGTGTGTGCGTGAACATAAGGGAGACTTTTTATACACAATTATTGTTCGATAATATTTACATGGTAACATTTATTACACTAGGACTGGTCACGTTCCAATAAACAACACTAAGTTGTGGCTATTAATTAACTGGCGGGAAGACAACAGGATTACATATACGTGTTATGACATCACATCGATAAGGGTGTTACTGTGATTTTCAAAAATATGAGATTTCATTTGTTTTTCTGATCTTGAAGATTAGAACATTTATTTTTTATTTTGATTCTTTTGCCCAGTAGAATATGGCTATTATTATGGAATCAAAGAAAAATATTTATCACTATTATTATTTATTTTTATTTAAACCAAATACGTTTCTCAAGAACTATAATATGCATTCTGCGATTTCTATGAAAATGTTTTTGAATGTCGTCTGAACAAAATGCGCCGATTGTATTGACAGTTAAATCCTGATGACAATCATTCGTATATTTAAATAAATACAAGTTATGATTATAACAAACCATAATATTTAGTAGGTCTACTCGCAACATAATAGTTTGATTTTATAATCCCCATTATGGAAAGCTATAAAACCTCTAGTATCAAGTTGATTGTAAATTGAAACAAACGCTCAATGCCACCAAATAGGAAACTATCAGTTTTTACTAGTTGCAAGCAATTAAATCTCAATCAAGATATTATCTCACTTTGCAATAATGTGTAAATATAACAATTTTCGAAATCAATTTAGAACGTCGTCAAGAATCCAGTTTCTATCCTAACACTTCTCATTTGATTGCGCTTTTTAAAAATATCTCTCATATAGGATTTTGGGGTACGTTTTTGATAATCACTTTTTCAAAATTCCATTCACAATAAAAATTCCTATCCACTCTTTTAAACATGTTATAATATTTCTTATTTGTATATGTTTAATTTAAAGATCTCAATTTCGCGTTGATGATCTTTTTGTTTTAATTAAAATGTAAGACGTTTTCTGTTTCCCATTAAATTGTCTTTTACTAACTAGAAATTTCTAACTTTACATTTCTAATTAAACTCCCTTATTCCCTTCTATTTCCCCCTGCCTCCCTGCGATAGGGCTGTTTCATCCCTATCTAATTTTGCCTTCAATTTAAATGTAATTTAAATTTCGATTAATAATTAATTAGAGTTGTAGCGAAAAAGATTAAAAAGGTAGCGCGGTTACCCTGATCAAGCCTTCTTGATACACTTTTTCATTACGCAAATCTTCATCTTCATTAAAAACTTACACCCCATTTTTAAAGTTTCAAAAGATAGCTTTGACCCTTGTAACTTCC
Organism: Isoperla grammatica; assembly: GCA_945910005.1. Lineage (NCBI taxonomy): Eukaryota > Metazoa > Arthropoda > Insecta > Plecoptera > Perlodidae > Isoperla > Isoperla grammatica. The sequence goes on along the minus strand of OX246740.1, from coordinate 13,130,855 downwards.
ATTAAAAGCAAACTGTTATAAACCGCAACGTCGAATTAAAAAGTGTAGCCTTTAAGACATGAAATACCATCAAAGGCTGTTGACGAACTTTCTTTTCGCTGATGGGCTACTTCAAAGCTCAGGATACACCATGCCATGGCTTGGCCGCAACAGCTCTGCGTATGCTGGGTGGGAGTGAAAAGCGTATACCAAATAAATGTGCCAATGATCAATGTGGGCGAACAATTAATGGAAGCACCATTTAAAAATCGTTTATAATATATTCCTAATACACGAATGATTTGATTTACTAATTTGCTACATGACAATAAATATTTTCCTATGCCATCAACATAATTTTGTAAAGGTTTATTTGGGTAATAATAATTAACGAGTAATATACAGCATCGCTAAGTTACATTTTTGTTATTATTTTTTAAAATAACTACGGTTGATGAGGATCGCAAAATGTGCTCAGATAAAAAACAATCCTTTTTATGCTGTCACCCTTGCGGCTTGCAAAGAACAATGTTAAAAACAAATCTGGTGTTAATTACAAAAAAGAAAACGATTTAGTGAACTAAAAGCCGTGCTCAGGAGTTTTGTAACTTAGTAGTTATAGAACTGGATATTACCCAATTATTGTAACTGGCAATTGTATAACTCAAATAACTATTCAATTAATCAAATGGCAAAATAAACACAGCTCTGTTGTGTAAGTACTTAATCAATATTTTAAACTAATTTTGTATTTGTATCCTAGTCATAAATCAGCTAAATCATTTGACAGGGGGCTAACAATTTAATCGCATGTTGTGATGCTTCATACTTTATTAAGATTAGCTCAAGTATTTGATATGAAAGTTTAAATACAATTCTAGATTATAATGCGTATATTGTTTACTCCAGAACCAACTGAAAAGAAAGCAATTCACAGAATAGACAATGAACAATGCGTAGGTTCCTCAAATTAACTTTAAAATTTAAATAGACCCTACACCTGTTAACCACAAAATGAATTGCAAAATATTGTTATATTTTAATACGTTTGTTAGTATTGATTGATTATTTGAGACCATTGATTTGGTTGGGATGCTTTTCTATGATGTAGTTTGATTCAAAACGTTACGTTTATTTATTTAAAACTGTGTTAGTATTTTGATGTTTTTCAAAAACCTTTTTAATTTTAAAATTAAATTTTTAAATAATTTCCTTGAATATTATCGCTTCCCTTATCAGTTTGCTTACGAAATTAATTTTATGTTAATTAAGACGCAAAACAAGGCAATATCTTTATAACAAATATTTCAAAGACCAACGAAGAAATGTTTTTAAATAAGTAATAATGCAGCATTATTGTTATTCCTTCAAACAAAATGTGTATTACTACCGACAACACATTGAATGTTATTGCCAGTACTTCTGATATTGTGTTGGACTACTTGGTTAAAACTTGGCTGTGGGGTATCACCACATTGATGTTCCAGGCCGGAGCCAATCTACAACCACAGCCGGACCGAGAAGGTCCGCTCTCTGTCTGCAATCTTCAAGGTTTGTTCGCACTCTGAACGTGTATCGTGCACACTTCAAGCTTTTGTTCGCACTTTGAACATGTATTGTGCACTCTTCAAGGCTGGTTTGTACTCTGAACATGTATCGTCAGGACTTGAACTTAATGGACGAGACGATACCCTTCAGCCAAGTTTTAGTCAAGACACCGCGAAAGTTTGTCTTACGTTATAATTTGTATTTGTTTCATGAATTATCTGTTTCACACCATGGGTTACTTATAGGCCTGCGCGTCTTCTGCCCCTGTTGATGTCAATGTGATGTGAACGGTGCATGGAGAAGAGATTGAGATAATGTAACTAACGCCGTGGCTGTTACGATGGGTGTTCAAGCAAGGCGTCGGACTTATCATGTAAACAATGCTTTCTTAGTGGTTTCAATGTAATTCAATGGTTTCATGTAAACAATGGTTTCCTTATGGTTTCAATGTTTCTCCTTAAAATATTGTTTTTTGTCTTCGAGGAATAAAGTTAAAAAGTTCATGATATATGCAGCTATGTACTAGAAACGTGTTGAGAAGTGAGTACATCAATGTCAATAAGGTCAGTGCGTAAGCCATATTAACTGAAATGTGTTAACTACCATGTGCAAAAACTGTAATTATTTATTTCAGTTAACAATTTAACATGCTGGAACAACAGCGATTTGAGGAAAACTTCCGCGAATCGAATATTTGATAAGTATGTCATAGTAAAAATAATAACTGTGCACAATTTCTCAAATTGAACATTTGAAGTACAGAGAGTGTGTTATTAAAAGTGGTATTAAATCATTTATTAAAATAATTCTAGAGAAATCTATTTTCGGTGGTATTCTGTAGCTCCATACCACTTTCGTAATTGTATTAACTCAATTGTTTAAAATAAATTCGACTCAGCAAAAGGTTGATTTAAGTTACATTTAAAGCCTGCGGTAAAATATTCGCGTATGCAATAACAATCTAGAGTTGTTTAAGAGCTCAACGAAGGTCTGGCAAATGTGCTTATGTTTTCTATAACGAAAATTGCACCGTTTTGAGTCTTGGAACAGTGTCCTGATAATTCCTCAAATATACAAGAAGTGACGGATTGTTTAGGTCATAACCTTCTAAATAAACAAAATATAGATTATATTTAGTAAATCATAATAATGTATTGACACGTATTTACAATTAACATCATTACATTATACTTTTCTTTGGTTCTTTCGAGTCACAATCTAAATTATTAAAACATGTATCTATCGATAGCTACAGTGTATCTAGTTCTTTGATTGTCTAACGCTTCTGCACAGATAACATTCAGCTTCACACCTGATCTTCAAATATCACTTTCTAATCTGGACAAAAGAAAATTTAACTGATTTAACTTTATTCAAACTGAAAAAGTTCCAGGACTACAACACAAAATTACAAGAAGATATCAATTTTGAAATTGTTTTCCGTTTTTATATGTTTGTATATGAAAATCACGTTTCTATTTTGTTAAATATATCACTCTTTAAACATGTGTAAATGTTTTCTTTTAAGCGCATATTTATCTTCTTCATATCTTTCGAAAATAAATGCACACACAAGAAGTTGCCTATGTCAATCATCTAAACTTATTTTCTAAATACAGTAAAAAACCAGCACATAAAACAGTCAAGTTATAGCTACCTATATTTTCTAATGTCTATTTTCTAGATATAAAAAACTGAGAAATAAACATCCACTGAATATTTCATTTTGTTACTACGTCTCTTAATGTAATGATAAGTATATAAAATGCATATTTCATACAAATGAATGTTCCTAACCAATAATCTCACAAGTTACCCGTAGCTTGAGGTAACTTAAAACTTTTCCAAACATTTCATTTTACCTCGATATCAAAATGGTTTCCGATTTCCTAAAGTAAACGGCCAGAATCATAAGTCTCCCACACAGTTCAAAGGTAACCAATATTGATACTTGTTGGACACACCTGTTTCAAGGAAACTTACACACATTCTTTAGGCAAACTAAATCAATTAGCAGCCAAACAAGAGTCAAAAATACACATCTGGGGCCATATTCACAAAGGTGCCCAAGTGCTAAGGCTTCCTAGTTTAGGCAAATCGTAGTGATACAAATTAAGTCTATGTCGTTCTGCAATGTCATAAAGGTAAATTATAGTCAAATATCAACAATTTCACAAATAATATTGTATTTGTGAATGTGTAGTAATACCCAGAGATGATATTGATTTATCTTAATTTGACTAGCTAGGATTTGCCAAACTTAAGAGAACTTAGAGTTAGGCATCTTTGCGAGTCCAGGCCCTGGCATTATTCAATATAATACACATCTCGCTATTTAAGTTTATCAATTTCACCAACATTTGACTCTAATTTGATACCATAATTAACAAGTTCTCTTCACCACCTTGTATCCAAGAAGCAGTGAATATTTTCATTCGAGTATCAATACGTCTTCAATTGTTTTACTTTAATAAATATATATATCATTGGATACCTGTTGGATTTCTAATGAGTAAATCTTCGTAAGGTCATATCTTCTCTTCTAAAAAATGACCTAACCATGAAAAAAAGTGGTTTGTTAGTTGAGCTTTTGACCAGCCATGTTAAGCTGCCATCTAGAAAGCTGAAGTAAATATCTTTGGTAGTCACTCCTAATGAAAGATTGCTTAAATATAGTATTAAGAATTGTGCGTGTTTGTTTGAGTAAAGGACGAATATCATTTCACTTCCCCGTAGTATTATTGTTATCTACCAACTGACTATCAGCTATTCTTCTCCTTTTACTCTTATGTAATTTAGAAGTGTCAAATGGAGTTGAGCAGACCAATGGTTTTCAGTATTCAACGTAAGTTATAGATACTCATGTAAAGGTTGTTTGTCGACCTCACGTATTTCTGTCCGTTGAAATCGCTTAAGAATGTTTTAGACGTGTTCAAAATTAAACCAAATATGGGATCCCTAGAGAATGTAGTGCTCTTTTTTATGACTATTTCATTGTTCTAACAAAATGATGCCGTTAATGTTCTTAATTGTGAAATGTGTATTGCAACACCACACTTACAAAAGATAGATAAGAACATTTGAAAAACGGAACTATTTTATAAAAAAAAAAATATATTTATAAGAGTTTTCTAGGGAACGACACATTTCGGTTTAATTTTTAACAATTTTAAACCATTTAACAGCAACTTTAAGTAAAGTGACAGAAATCAGAGGGTCGATATTCAGACCTATGTAAAGAGCATATATGTATTAGAGAAGTGTACTTATTTAACATGTTCTTCAATATCAGGTATCTTAAAATGTTAACATAACATTGTAATGATCCCAAACTGATACCATATCAATCATCGATAGGTAACTGTAGTTGTTTAAGAACACATAATACTTATTTCAAATAAATACTGAGTTATATTTTTTCAAATTATATGATGATATAATGATGATGATGCTCACCTCAAATTGTGTTTTCTTCTGTGATGTAAAAAATTAAAAATATTTTATTCAGATGTCATTTTGTATGAGTTTATAAGACAAAAATCTTGCTAAACATTTTTTTACTAAAGGTATTGCTAATACTTCATAAGTATTATTAATAGAAAGTAAAGATTAAATTTATAATGATAATGATTGGATCAAACTAGACATTTGACGTTCTTTAGGATTCTTTGCTTTTTAGTGTTTTATTGTTAATAAAATTTAAAAGTAATTTTTGGTTTGCTGATTAACTACCTATAGCGAACAAAGTCACACAAGCCGGCAGGAATTACCTGCACTGTAGAAAGTAAAAAAAATTAAATCATTTCACATTTAATACATTCATGTATCTTATTAAGTCATGGTGGATTGTATAAAAAACAAACTATATAGTCCAACCCTTTTATCCTTTTCATGTACTAACTTGTATGATCACCGCCATAGTAATATTTCTCATCTTTTCATGTAAGATTACAGATGTAATTAACATAATTATTACACAGCGACATGAACCAAGACGTAGGAAGTACGCGCGTACGGCTCAAACTTGATACAGTGTTTTAACGAGCGTCTAGGTTTCAGGTATGAGCCTAATAGAGTCATTTACATTTAATTAAAAGACTGAGTGCATGTAGAAATGTTTCATTTGCTTTATCTCCAGTTATTCATAAATAAACTTGCAGTAGTAATGCGTGTCTTCTTCAGCCGAACGGAACATGCTTCACTGCATATGTAATGAGTCCATGTATACTTGGTTGTGAACTTTTCATTCTGTAATTTTTTCAATCAAATATCCGTAAAAGTAACTGTTTGTTTCACATCTTTGATGATTTAGGTTCCAACTCGAATGTGTATTAAAAGGACACATATATTTTGAAGCGTGTTAACGTGTAGGATATATTGATTTCATATTAATAAAATAGAAGTCTGCTAATAAATTGTATTAATTTTATTTTTTATACTGTTGTTATCACTTGCGACAGTTTTAAAACATGTAAACACAAGAATTTTAGCTTTTAAACGAGAAAAACCATTTTGTATTTGACACTTAGACAATTGTTTAAACACACAGTTAAGACGGTTTTTCAGTTTATGTTTTAGGAGACAACTGTATTTTGTATTTGGAGCTGCACAAAGTTTAACCACATATGGTGATACACTGATTTGACGTGAAGTTCATATTTTATAAAGCTGATATTGTTTGTAAAAAAAAGAAACCGTCTCACACAAAAAACGCGACATGTTTCATTAAATAAAAACACATCAATGTTTCTTCTTATTAAAATTTAAAAAAAAAAACAGCAGCACTTTTTTCTTAGTCTGTTCATTCGTCTTTAAGGTACTATGAAGCGTATTAGTTTAGAAATTTACCTCTAGATGTTTCTTGGATCACAGACTGCTACCAAACTCGCTCGATCGTCGCCTATCGATATGTTTCAAATATGTCTCCGAGTAGATGCTCTTGGTTCGCTCGTCGTAGCGCAGGGAGTGACGCCGGACATCCAGGGCGTCGAGGTCGGAGGGAGGACGGCGACAAAGACTACAAAAGGCGCACTGCAGAGTGTTCTTGAACGCCTCTCGAAAGTCGCGGTTGAAGTAGGCGTAGATCAACGGGTTCAGAGTCGAGTTGAAGTATCCGATCCAGAAGAGGAGCGCGACTACGATGTCGGGACAGTAGCAGACTTCCCCGCAGAGGGTCGTGATCACATACCTGGAACAGCGGTCACATTTGTGTCAACAAAGCCAAGGCTATGTCAAGGTTATCGGAATCTCCTCGCGGTGTTTCGGTGAAGCTCAAGGAACTTTCCACCAGGTGATTTACAACCTTGGTTTAGTGCAAGGTCAAATAAATATGTCGGTGTTTCGGTGAACCTCAACGAACTACCTCGTGGTTTACATGACCTTGGTTTAGTTCAAGGTCAAATAAATCTGGCGGTGTTTCGGTGAACTACAACGAACTTTCATCAGGTATTTTACATGACCTTGGTTTAGTTCAAGGTCAAATAAATCTTGTGGTGTTTCAGTGAACCACAACGAACGTCCTCCAGGTGATTTACATGACCTTGATTTAGTTCAAGGTCAAATAAATCTGGCGGTGTTTCGGTGAACCTCAACGAACTACCTCGTGATTTACATGACCGGGTCTATGTCAAGGGCTTCTTGATACCCGCTCGTCAGAGAAACATTGAGAAAATGTACAAATCGACTATCTGTCACAGTCAATCATGGCAACATTGCAATATACAAATCTATTATGTTTTCCTTTACATCTGGAATGAATCCATAAACAATAACTGCAGTGACTTTCAACAAGTACATGTATACATGAATACATTGATCATTGTTTTCTACAATCCCGGTCAATGCTACAAACATTCCTACCCTAAACACATTACCATTAGCAATTTCAAATATAAGTGCAGACAAATTTAAGTGAAATTTAAATCTGCTAATTTATGGGGTGTAATGTTAAAAGAATGCAAACTCAAAAAACTTGGCTTAAATTAATATGTAAAATGTATTATTATAATTTTGTTTAATGGCATGATTGAATTCACATCGACTAATAAATTATTCATATTTAATACGTCAGACCTAGAGCAAAAGCTCGTTTTCTCTCACAGTGAAATAACAGTCTTGTTTTTTTTTGTGGTAAAAGATTTTTAATAACCCAAGGCTGTATAAACACACGAGGTTTGATAAGAAGTGGCAGAGTACTCGTCTGCCACGTCACCGCCATGTCAGAGAGCTTCAGCACGAAGATAAATGGGGGTTGGGCCACGCCCCTCAGATGATTTGCATGGAAGGATGATGCAGAGACCTTAGACTGAATAGACGGCTTATCTACGTCTAGAGCTAGAGAGAAGATTGAAAAGAATCACATTCGCGTCTTAGATTAAGGATGTGCTGCAGTATTTTTAATTGTTTTTAAAATATTCATGCCAAATAATGTCTGAAGAGTGAGATTAAAGCTGTATGTTAATCTTCCATGTGGAACTCCTGATTTCTGCCGACTAAAATCGTTTTAAAGTACTTTAAAAGTGTCAAAAATTAAACCAAAATGTCTCTACTTTTAGAGAATGTAATTTCTTATAACTTTTTCTCTATTCCAATCAATATTTCTGTTTTAAAATTAACTTATTTATATGTGAAATGTGTATTGCAACCAAAACTGATGACAAATCGTGACTAAGAGCTAAATGACTAACCGTCTCGGTTCTCATAAAGTAACTAGATCAATGACGGAATGAAAACAGCGTTAACAGTAGCTTTCATCTGATTGGTTCTCGCAAAGACATCTAGTTTCTGATTGGATAGACTGGAAACTGGATAAGGCTTAGGCTAGAAGTTAAAAGTTAAGTTTATTTTATTAACCATAGTGCTACAGTCGTCAGCCTTGCCTTGTCTCTATCTGAAATTTTCTGTGAACGCCAGTAAGCGTACACATTTCAATAAGTTCAACTTATAATTCTTAGCAAAGTTTGTGAATCGTCACCATCAGAAAACTAAAAGTCATGGAATAAATTACCAACTAGAAATCAAATTAGTATAGAAATATTTAAACAATATAATTATGTATGCACTTAAAATTACCATTTGAAAGACATACTTAGAAAATGGATAAAGACGATATTATTATTGCATTTTAAAAAGGCACAGCTGGTCTTCATCTTAAGCAATAAATCAAACTATATATATTCCATTCATATCGTCAGTTCATTGGAGGGCTTCTACAAAGTGAGTTATCGCATTAAATAAAACCATTCTAAAGTGCGACGCAATTGTTTCTAGAGCGCGGGGAGATGACTTGGCAGCGGTAATGGCGTCGAACTATGGTACGACAAAATGGCGTTAAATGGAGAACGGGGCGAGGCGGTGAACCGTCCGAGCCAAATCCATTAGAGGTTACTCAGACTAAAGGGTTCCATCCATATTCAGTTTTGCATGTTAGTTGAGTTTGCACGTGCAAAACTGAAGATTAAATGAGATGTCTTTACTCTTTAAAAAATGAAGGTATTTAACCAACTGTTATGTATCTAGTAAGGTTATAACTTCTTTAGAATGGATAGCGTTTAGTTAAAGTGAAATACAAGTTGTACCGTATGTATAATATGTATTAGTTAATTTAATTATATTCCAAAGAGCCCTGCACAGTTCTCTTGCCAAGCATTGGAACCAGAAATAAACCTACGAAGGTAACGAACCACACAACAATAATCCAGTTATTTAAAAAACTGTTATATATATAGCGTTTGATCTAAACGTGATATTTCCCTCCTTATCTACTGTCTTATCTATAAATCTACATTGATTCTGTGTACAGACAATTTGTGGTGAATCACTTAAATTTTACGTGAATCTAATATTTCTCTATAGCAACAAAATTAACTGTGTTCCACGTTTTTTTTTTATCATGCTACATTCAAAGGTATTCAAATATTGCACCTTTCTGTATCATACTAGCTTATGACTGACAATAGCGTAACGATAGGTTTTAAGCAACGATATCAATCACGACTATGCGTGGGTGAACACAAAGTTGAATAGAACAATTGCATACCATCCACTCCCACGCCAGCATTATAATCTGCAAGGCGATTCTGAATGGGGGCGATAAGTTCACCGGTTTTGGTCGTTACAAGAAGGCGATGAGCCAATCACCGCCTTGCATTCGCCTTCAGTAACGACCAAAACCAGTGATAAACTTATCGCGGCCCATTCTGAATCGCCAGACTGGTACCCTTAATATGGGGTGTAAAATGCGGCAACCATTAAGGCTATTCATAAACGAAGTAAATAGTAGATTGAAATAAGTGTTGACATTGAAAAGAAGAAATCTAACATAATTGGTTGAAGGATTTATTGATCGTCCATATTCTACACTGCTCTAAGCTCACTAACGTTGACACAGAAGTAAATCGCAACAGGAAAGTTACTTAGATATTTTAGAACTTAGAAATTGTGATCAACAAAAATGAAACATCCAAAACACATAAGCGTTCACATAACAATTCTCATTGGTTTACATTTTCAACAATTTCAACAAAATTCTAAGTTCTTAAATATCTACGTAGTTTAGATAATCTTGTGGCATGTTTCTCAGCTCAGGAATACTCTTTGAATGAAGTTTAATAATCAGCAGACTGCTGGTAAAAAATAGTGACTCACCCACAAAATTGAGGATGTGTTTAGCATTATTTATTTTATGTCTTCCATTCTTGTTTCTCCTTATTCATATAAGCTTTGGATAGCCAATTTACCACGGCACACACAGTAGAATATTTCGTTCTCAAAACATGATAACTTCACAGATTTTACCACCGTAATCACCGATGACCGAAATATTTCACTACTTACGTGTTGGTGCTTACAGATTATTATCTAACAAGAACGGGAGCCCGCAGCTGCATCTCAATTTCTGACAGCAAACCCAAAACTGTCCAAACTGACCAAAACTTGTGACCGTTCGTGTTGTTAGGTTTCTCATCGCAGGGGCTGTTTTACGGGGGGGTGCGCGTGGAGGAGGGAGGGGGGCGGGCTTGGGCCCACCCAACATTTTCGTACACTTTTAAAACATGTTTTGTGTATCAACTATGAAGGATACAATTCCATTTTGTTCTAGGAAATATACGTAAAAAAAAAAAAACAGCGGCGAACATAAGAATACAAGATAGATTCTTTTTTTTTATTGAATTTTACATAGAGTCCGGCCGCGGAATCCTACGACAAGAAAACAAGCTGTTGACATGCTTGTGAATCATATACAGGTTATGTACAAAGTTGCGGAGGGGAAGAGCTCTCCCTCTCTCTCTCTCTCTCTCTCTCTCTCTCTCTCTCTCTCTCTCCGGAGTCAGTGGCAATGTTGTTGCTATTTGTGCTGTGGAACCTTTGAGTGAGTAATATAGGGTACAAACGCCATCGGCAGTTGTGGAACGTACTGGGAAGAAATTGAATGGCTATAGTCTTTGACTTCACAACCAACGTAAGGATGATCCCTGCATTGCGGAGTTGAAAAACTTATTTCATAACATCATTTATCAAGTATTGTTAATATTTACTAACGGAATAAAATCAGCCCCCCCCCCCCCCACCACCCTAACAAACCAGGGTATACTGGGTTTAAGTTGGGCTGGGCTCCATCAATATTTCTGGCGTAGAACCGCCACTGCCTAACGGTAAGTTGCCATTGCCATGATGTCTTCCAATTAATAACGCTAACTTTTAAATAAAATTAACTAGGTTCTCCATTTGTACTTGCATTTTGGAAAGCATATTTACGGTACCTTGTTTCGGTACAAAATGTAAACTCTCATTGGAGAAGTTTGTTATATTTTTAGTTTATCTCTTCTGCCAATGAAGGAGGTGCAGGTTTTGAACCGTTTTAAGAGATAGGCAGCATTTTTCTTCTAGAAATTCAACGGAGAACGAGAACATGTACATAACATTTCTTTCAGAAAATAGTAGTATGTGTTGTAACTGATTTCATAAAAATTATATTGTTGTTAAATTATTAATAATTTCATTCGCATATCTTAGCTTTTATTTTATGACTAAATTACTCAAAACTTTTCTTCTTTCATTCTAGAAATTGAGCCCAAAATAGGGATCTAAAATGGTCACCATGTCTAAGGTTGGAATTCATAGTCGGCCCCTACACCTAGGGGCGCCCATTGTTACCAAGGTAACAATTGTTTGCATGTAATTTCCCATAAACAAAACAAATCCATAGCAACAATGGGTGCCCCTAGGTGTAGGGGTCGACTATGAATTCCAACCTTAGTCTGGTAGACCTGATTGATTCGATTCTTGTTGCTTTACGTCACTACTATTGCAATCCTACTCTTCAAGACGATGAGGGATGATACATGAAAATGGATGCCAGATCAAAATGATTGCTTTAATCCGATTGGGGATTCCAAACAGCAGTAGCCACAGCGGACAGCCTGGTAAACTTATAATGAACAATTACTAACAAGTGCACAAATACATGTTCCATTTTTAAATCTTACTAGTAAGGTGCTGTATATATATAGGCCAATGGATATAATGACGTGTTCCTAACCAATTTACAATAAATATTAAATATCCGCTATTTTAAGATAGGTTTAGGACGCAAATGTACGAAAAGTAATGAAAGCAAAGGTGTCTAAATGAATAACTACGAACCGATAATAGATAAGACGTGTAGTAAAAATAAGTCTTACGCAGCCAGCTCGTGCCTAGGTGTACTTCAAACGCCGCTTAGATCACGAGCTTCAAGAAGTTATTGAACGCGAAACTACCGAGCAGCCGTTGACAGAAATAACAAAGCTATTTCCATCTAATCGCATATCATCAACATTACAACTTTTTGGAGTAAACGTGTAAAAAATACTTATTATTTAATCACTACCCAAAACTATAATATTTTGGTTGAAGTAGGAAGGACTAGGAAACAGATCTAGATAATAGCTGGCGTAAGTAGGAATCACATTGGGTTTCTCCTACCAACGTCTAATGGGCGATAAACATGCACAATATTTCCGTGACCCGTACAAGGAACAAAGAGAAGCCATACATCAGTTCTTTGAATTCTTTTTCACTGCGGTAAATACTCTTGAACTTAGACTTAACGTTTCATTTTATTTAAGAAAATGTATTTCTCCCCCTGTTAAACCAATTTTCATAAAAGAAAGGGAAAAATTAATAAATTACATTTCTTTGTTGAAACTAAATGTACCCTGCAAGGCCAATCTTTATAGCCAGCAAACGCACAAGCGTTGATTCCAAAAATAGCCATGTGGTTGACTGGTTGTGTTTCGGTCAAAAATTGAATTTCAACAATCAAAGAAATGATAGATAATGCAGTCCCCTAGCTGCAGATTGTTTATCCATCCTGCGAAGTCACAACCATTTCAATTGAGTCTTGTGCGATTGCTGTGTTTGGTGAGCAATGTATTGAACTTGAATGACGTACTCCTAGTTTCTATCGGTACAAAGTGTCCACGTGGCAATACCGTTCACCCATTGGTCTACTGTGGCAATATTGATGACCAGTAAATCAGATTACTACAATGACTGAATAAGTAATTGCTAAAGCAATGTCATTTTGTCTAAACGCGGCATAAGAAATATGAATACTCAACATGCCAGTAATAATATTTTGCCTATGAGTAACATTTACAAGTGACTCACTCCCCAACCCTTTGAAAACCAAAAACACAACTGACGCACTGAAACGATCCCTCAGTTCGATGTGGGACATGGCAGCATGTGCTACAGTACAATGTGGGACATGGTAGCATGTGCTACAGTACAATGTGGGACATAGCAGCATGTGCTACAGTACAATGTGGGACATGGCAGCATGTGCTACAGTACAATGTGGGACATGGTAGCATGTGCTACAGTTCGATGTGGGACATGGTAGCATGTGCTACAGTACAATGTGGGACATGGTAGCATGTCAGGGACATCCCTGTGTTTGTCTAGAATGTCTTGTTTACTGTCGAGCTCCACACGTCGAGCAAGACAAGGATTGATATTCCCCAGCTCGCTTCAAGCAGCTGCAGGCGCGCCCATTAAACATAGCTTAATGGTAAATCTTCCGGGTAACAGCTCAATTTTGAATGTAATTTGATACTTTCACAACAGCCCCGGTTTCAGGAGAGGATGGAAGGAAAGTCGTTGATTAAATAGAACGTCCCTCGAAATTGATGTTTAATTTGAAATGAACTGAATTATCTTGCTACAACAGTATCTCTCCTGTGGACGCTGTCACGTTAAATCTAGTGACCTACATTAACTGGTAGGTGTATTTATTTTTAAATTGAAATTTTTAAAATGATAAAGGATGTGTTTAAACGGTGTCCATCGCGAAAAAAAAGTGGTATTTCGTCGTGTTGCTGGATTTTCCTGAGAACCAAATATTAAAAGTTACCGTGTTACGAGCGGTATTATAAATTATGGAATATATGCAACAATCGTAAGAAACATTTTCGAAACCAAAGCAAGTCAATTTATTGAGACTTGTTTACTAAACTATCTACAAAAGAATTGAATTTTATGGTTTTGCATTATTTGAAATCAAATATCTATTATTAATGTGTATTTTTTATTTGTATTTTAACTTATTTAATTATTGTTTCTTTTTTAATTTGTCTTCATATTTTATTGTTTCATTTATAATTTCCTACAAGTCCCGTGTGCGGACATTTCAATGTCAAATAAATTTAATACAACATTTTTAGTCCAGCTGGTCTATATGGGATGGTTTGTAATGCTGTTAAGACAAGATAACACGTCATCAGCTTTAAAGAGGAGAAATGCATCCCTGTCAGCCCCTACAGTTACATAGAATAAACTACATTGAGGGGAAATTAATTCTGTTCGTGTTTCGAAGAATATGAATGGCGTACACAATAAACAAAGAATTATTATGTGGTGTAAAATTTGGTATTCAATACGAACTTTGGCTACATTTCCGTAAGGTAGAATTATGGGGATGGTCCTAAATCCAAACAACGGCGATAATTTCTAAAACTTGAGTACCCGATGACAAAGCGCACGAGTAAACTATCCAGCAAACCCTTACTCTTACACACGCTTGCAACCCTCTGCGCCAACATGTACAAGAAATACATTACAGTGAACTACACGGTTCTCAGTAATGTGTAGCAGATTGAGTTGACACTTCCAGAGTTAGTGTCTACAAAATATTGTTTATTTTCTATGTTTTGTCTTCAGAGCGTTTTACTTGGATTATATAAAGTGAAAATCAAAATATAGAACATAATATACAACATGAAATGTAAACAAACCTCTGTACTAAGCTCTCCGATTTTAACAGACAGAGTTTCTATCGTTGTAGGGTCTCTAATCACTCAATACATGCTGGAGTTAGCTACACATGTAGGGTAGGCGTACTCTGGGATTAATGCTTCAACAAAGGTCTATAATATTTGTCATGTCATGTCATTTCATGTTATGATAGACTTGTACGTGACGTGTTGATGTTATGGGCAATACGCTATCTCTATGTCAATGTTATCTCTAGGCAGGCTATACAGTCGTTTGAGTTATATTTAGTACATTCAAATGTAAGGTGATAGCTTCGAACACTTTATAATTAAAATTTTATGAGTAGTTTTGATTTATCAAACACATATTATCCAGGAAAGTGTAGTTTAAGAAAATGCTTATTCCAGTTTTTGCCATAGTTGCAATAATTAATCGATCTTTTAATTTATTTTATTGTATTTATTTTCATTTAATATTATATTATGTATATATTAATTGTATTAATCTAACCTGTCTAGCATCAGTGGTGTTACATTTTAAAATAATGCAATTTCTTCATCACTACTAAGTTGTAATATATATATATGTTTAAGATACATAAAAACCTATATCTACACTAGACCGATATTATTGACCGGTACTGTTCCAAAGTACTGTATGTATTAGCATCTAGTGAAATTTTGGCTTTGAATACCATACTAACAGTGGTATGACTATGACACTTTCATGCAAACGCAGGAGAATTGGTGAGTAAATATATTTTATTTTGTGTCTAATTATTCAAATATTCATGAAACTTGGCTGAACGACAGATTGACTAATTTAAAACCACCCAATATATTTTAATGTTTTTGCTCGGCATGCTCTTTCTATCACTAATTTTAATAAAACGTTAGTCTGCTTGAAGTTTAAGTGCAAAATTAAAAATTTTAGGACTGAACGTTTGTATGGCACTTAACTATACTGAAAACAATTATCGATGATAACTTTTCTGTGGTAACTTTAGTTATACGAATTAATTCGCCTATGGTTGGTCATCACAAACTTCCAACGTTTTGACGTGTTTACGTGTTTTGCGCCGGGGGACGAATAAATTCTTGCAGCATGTAAGTCGCAAATAGTTATAGTTCCGAATAGTTACGGAGATAAACGAGTGTGTTCTTTAGGATCATACAAAAAATGTTCACAATTATTTAATTTTGCACTCAGAGCTTGGTACACACTAATAAAAAAACAAAAAAACAGTGACCCGTCCTAAAACCTACAAAAATCTGTGTTGTTTTAATTATTATATCTTTAATTCATACGTCTCATGAACATGAACACTTTAGATAAGATGAATGTTGATAAGTTAAGATATAAGAAACGAAAATCACTACTAAGTTGTTGTTCACAATTATATGTCTGATAAATACATTTTTAATCATAACTCATAAGTCATAACACGATACATTCACAATCTACTACCATAGGAATCAACCTTATGGTCTACAATCATACATTATCAATCACCCCTCAGACATTAACATGCGTCCGAATTATCTTATAGAATGTAATGAAATTGTACTCACCACAAAAAGAATGGAAGCCAGCACAGAATGAAAGTCCCCATAATAATCCCAAGCGTTCTCGCCGCTTTATGTTCCCGTTTCATTTTAATAATGTTCCTATCTTTGGTGGGCGTCGACTGACTGTCACTGTGATGAACCTCGTGGGAGGTTAGAGTCTTGGAGCTGCCACCGGAACTTGACAACACCTCACCATTACCAAACTCCCGACTGTTTCTATGATTCATCAACATCGCGTTGCCGATCCGCGAGTGTAGTTGCTTCTCCTGTCTGATTGCTTCTTTGAATATCGCGAGATAAGTGAACACCATGATCGTACACGGTATCCAAAACGAGATACTCGACGACACTAACACGTATATTCGATTCACTTTAAAAATACACTCGTCGGGATGAAGTCGCCGAAAATCCTGGTTTTCATCGGTCGTGTACCAACCTAAGAAAATAGGTACAAACGATATGATAGCCGGTGATATCCACGTGTTTAAAAGCATGATGGCAACGACTCGTTTTGTCATGTTGATCGGATACTTTAAAGGTTTGACGATCGCGTAATAACGGTCCACGCTGATGCAACACAAGTGTAAGATGGAAGCGGTCGAGAAGTAAACGTCCAGACTATTCCACACGTCGCACATGAAGTAACCGAACATCCAGGTCCCCGTGAGCTGCACGCTCGCATTGAACGTCATGGCCACCATAGCAACGAGCATGTCGGCAAACGCCAACGACACGACGAAGTAGTTGGTGATGACGCGCAGTTTCCGGTGCCGCATGACGCTGACGATGACGAGGAGGTTGCCCAGGATGGCAGCGACGATGATGAACCCCATCGTGGAGGCCTTGAGGACGAGGACGAGAACATCGCTCCAGTGCTCGCCGAGGACGGGCTCTACGGTCGTGGAGTTGATCAAGTCTTCGAAGGGGTCGCTTGAGGACGTTGGGTAGATATCGTCGTCTGGCGTCACCTGATTTAAAGAGGAAGCCATATCCCATAATCCGAATTTGAGCGACAAGATCTTGTTTTTATAGAGATTCTCTACTGAAAGGTTTTATTCTTTTTTTGTCGTCGTTGCCGTTATTGGTCAAATTGATTTGAACATCTTGAGATAAGCATAGTTCAATGGTGTGTTTTTTGTGTGCTTTGGTGAACTTTGGTGGTTTCGGGATCTTCTTTTTCAAGTGTCTGAAAACAGAAAGAAAAGCGCTTGTTACTGGCTATGTCTAATAAAGTGTGTGGATTTTGGACGCTAGCCAGAATATAACGTGATACTTCATAACGAAACAAACAAGAAGACGCGAAAGAAAAATCGCTCCAGCACGCGAGACGTCCAACATATGGTAGAGAAGAAGAATGATGAAGGGGTATATCCGTGCAAACTTGAGTTGAGTTGATGTTCAAAACAGAAAGCAGAGCGAACATGCTTGTTATTTTCCGTCTGTATATTATAATAAAATAAAAATAGAAATAATTTTTTTTAAGATCTGGTATTATCGATATGGTTCTAAAATGTCCGCTCCGAACCACACAGTTTTGTCGGTGGGATTCTTTCAAGGGAAGGGGGGGGGGGGGTATCGTGATCATTGCGTTGCCAAATAGTGTAAATTTACAGGATAAATGTACAGCCATTTGATGGTACCTCGTAGACGTAAACAGTTTCATTCAGGCCGGTAGCCGGAATAGAACCGGTGACCTAACGAATTCGAGAATCGCGTGCTATTCAGTTACGTGAAATGAAGTAGATCTTATGCGCAACTCTGAGGCACGCAAGAGGGAGGGGGAAAGCGAGTTACTTACACAAGTATTTCACCAATCACGCGAGACAGCTAACAATTGTTATAAGGATCGGTAGTACGAAACTCTACTTAATATTTAGTGGGTTACTAAAGTTGTTCTCACCAGGGCAACAACCAATGGATATGATGGGTGTCATGGAGAAAACAAGTTAGTAGCTTACTAAATATGTCATCACACTGGGCCTAAGTAATCTAAATCCACAGTTGGATGGCAATGGGTCTTGTTAGTGAGGTACTATGCTTTAGGATCAATGTACGTGTATAACTCTAGTATAAAATAGACTATATTAATTATCCAAAATTAAAAAAATATATCATGGTATGTGTACAATTTTTTTTATTAATATTGCAACTAACGCAAAGCAGTGAACCATTTACACAAAAATACACCTCAATAAAATAAATAATAAACCTGCTCGGGACGATCGTTTTAGTATTTGGTGTTTGCCTCTCATCTGTGAACATACGTATAAAACACTTTGCATAGTTCGATTTACAAGTAACTGCATCAATCCGAGAACATTAGAAAAAGTAGAAAAAATAACCACAGTTTTTACATTTCCTTATTTGTAAAATGACAAATAGAATTCTCTAATTTTATTTATTGCTACATATAAGGGCCGGTCTTATAATCTCCTATAAGAAAGTTATTTGTAGCAAAGCTATTTTTGAAGGATTTCAAGGGTTTTGATTGGTGGTTGCCATGGAGAAATCAAGCTATTCGACGAACAAGTAGTTATTTGTACATTGTAAAACTGAACCTTAAACTATTGGATCACAATCTACGCATATCGCGTTTATAATTAACATATCAGTTACAACCAAGCATTATTTCATATAGTGTGTCACGTTCTTCCTGAGAGTCTAAAACTGTTCCCTTGAGAGCAAAAGCGCCATATGAATCAAGTAAAATTTAATCAATGGATTCTTCTTTATCTAAACGTGTTTCTTTGTAGAGGTAGTAGGTTTTGATATGTTGTTCTCGGGGTAAAATATTATCAACTTAAGTTCGTACAAATTCCAAAACTTCCGGGCAATGTTTCGGTGTGGTTTTCATTCATAATGTATTGTTCCCCCCAGCGATGTATAAATTACTTCACGTCCAGACCAACATCATAGATCTACATCACATATTCTTTCATTCCCTTATGATTCTAGTTCTTGATGTCTCCCCTGATCTGCATCCCACGGAACAAGGAGCACTGGGAGGGAGGTAAATCAATCAGGGGTTGAGAACAATTGGGAAGGAACTGCGGCCAAATACTGACAGCACATCCATCTCTGTTCCTTCGCTACGAGTACAAGTCTCGCGAGAATTAGGTCAGGGTTGGATCTGGTTGGTCTAAACTCTACTACTCAGTGTATCGGCTACAGATTCATTCTTGGCCGCCCTGGCAGACGGCGATTCAAGTGGCCAATTCACAATAAGGTGATGCTAAAATAAGCTGCGTTGTTTCGTGATGTGCAGATAGCCCTAATTGAATCTGAGTGCTTGAACAAGATAAAACGTAGGTTATTGCAACTTATATTAACTTTCAGTGCAGTGATTGCCTTATTTATGTTTCAGCCATTAGCAACAATACTTGCAGCAATTTTACACAAACGCGTACAAACAGACGGCTGCCAAGTATCAGGCCAGCTAGATTCACTGCCATCTAAACGCACCGTCAAATATTCACGAGACTTGACTGAACAATTGATAGGCAGCTCATACATTTTGTTACATATTTTTCGGGACATATTAAAATTATTATGTGTGCAGTAAGTTCTGAGAGAAAAATGAAGAATTCTGACATAAATTTGTGTATATTCTCTTTAAAATTTCGTTCATCACTGGACTATTATGAAACACAAAGGTCTGGTTTTTGATACTGTTTATTGAACTGTGAACGTGTTTTGCACTGGCGGAGAAGAATGTTGTAGAGCAAAAGTAATCACGGATCATTATTTTGTGTAATAGTAAGATAATGAACAATAAAGATGTTCAGGAGTACAAAAATATATTGCAACATTTTAATTTCTATCTCTTTGATCCTCGTGAAGAATTTTGTAATGCAATAAAATTTAACTATAAAAAAATGTGATATTAATCAGTGATTGATATGTATTATATCCCTCGCTACGAACCTGCTTTTAGCATTTAAACTAATTCTATGATCGATTTAAGTGTTAGTATACCAGTGAAATAAACAAAGTTAAAACTAAATGGCTAAACCATAATATATAGTAACAAATCACTAATTAGGTGTGGCCGGATTTGTTATTTCTGACATATAATTTACTATACACTATGCTTACTTGTATGCGATTTCGTAGTTTTTCACGGTTTCATTAATTGGATCAATATTACATGTTTCATACTATCACCTTTAATATACAGTGGAAAATATTTTCTTAAATCTCATCAACATGAAGTGAGCAATCAAAACGACCATAACCATCCAAACATTTCTTGAGGGAAACTTGAAAAATCACACGGACTGCACATTGGAAACAACAGAGAACATAATCTTTGGGCCTTCTATTTACTACATACACTGGCGTTCGAGTGCAGTAGTTACGCAATCAATTGTGAAACTTCGAATGCTCACATTATTTCCTACCGCTCAACACGATAATAACGTTGACACTTTGAACACAATGCGAATCGTGTAATAAATATTGTTGCACCGCGCGGAAGATACCAAATACAACAATAAAATAAATGAATTGAACCGAGAGACAATAAATAAAATAAAATGTTCGCACTTTAAAAACTAAGGTCCGTCAATCCGCTAGGTAAACCTCAAAGTTAGGTCTTGACATGTGCACGAAAATCTCCATTCTCGTGTCCACTTCAGAAACTGGGTTTACTTATAGATACTTATTTATTATGTACAATTTGATTTTAAAATATTTCACAAAATGTATTATGGAATGAAGATATAATTATATGATTTGAATTTGATAAAATGCCGTTTTGAACCAAAATTGGTTTTGACAGATAAATTCATTTGTTTTGGTAACATGTGATTTTTACCATTGTGGAATCGGATGGGACGACCTGACTTGGGAGTTCGATGAGCCAGGGGATGGTTTGAGACGAATATTCAACACTTTTACAAACTTTCACAACGTTGTTGTTTATCACTAAAAATGTTCCCTGTTACCACTATCAGTTACTATATTATTATCTGTACACTTATAGAGTCTTTTGTGTTTGCAAAATTAATGTTATCACAGCTTGTTGTTTGCCGATCTGTTCAATCATGTTCCACTGTTATAGTTCGTATGTGACATTAATTGCGGCTTTGCTGTACCAAACCCAATTTTATACATTAAATATATTTGCTTTAAGAACTAAAATGTATGCATTCGGGTCAACCATGTTGCAGCTGGAACGAATCCACGTATTTTACTACACGTGTAAGGTGTATTCGCATCAGAGGTTGCAATTAATAGTCTGCAATGCTGTAACCATTGAAGTACATTTTTTTTATTTCATTAAGATCAGTTTAGGGCACAATGCCCTCTTTAGCCTAATGAATGATGACTGATGAATGATAATGAGGAAGGGAGGAGGTGAAGCCTGGTACCGGCATGTAGCGTATTACTGTCGAAAAGTACCAGGGACCATCGACTTTACGTCCCATCCGAAAGAACGGTGTAACTTTGACCAGTCATATAGGTTCCTCCACTAATTTGGACTGCCGAGCAGTTGACGAGAAGAACGAAGCTGATACACAAGCTTCCGAACCATCCAATCTCCTCTAACCAACGGTAACCAGTGTTTCGGAGTAAAGCGGTCACCCACCCTCCTCCTGACCTAGCCCGAATGGGAACCAGCTAAGCAACCGCGGCTAAACGGAAGTATATAATAGTATTGTGTGTATATGTTACATATGGTACAGGAGTTTTGCCTTTCTTCATTGACCAACAGGGAAAATTAGTCATTAATAGGCGTTCCATATTCACCAACATTCAAATATCACATAGCAGCAATACAATGCAATATGCAATACAATATGAAAACAACATTCTCAGTGATAAACCAAGTGACTTCCACTTTGATTATGTGGAACAGTGCAATCTTTTCCAAAGAGCGCTAATTCCCTTCTATCATATTCAGTTATAAAAACTTTCAAATTAGGATTGTGTTCGTGTTTTGAATGGGTCGGTTTCCATAGAAGTTTGCAAATTTACTTTTATTTACTCGTGATAAACAAACCCAGGTCGTTCAGTAGAAGGCAGAAGGTGTATCTTAAACGTTATCAATACACGGCGAAATATACGACTGTGACTTCTGAGCACTTTAGAGGGTTGGACAATTTTTTTTTTTTAACCAAGTTGACACAGGATACAAAATACGTACCACAATACTGTCAACTTCGCAATGGAGATGATTTTTCTCGTGAAGCAAACGGTGCTCGTATCGTATATGCTATCGCTGTGCGGTGTCTGCACGACACAATATGGAAACTCCAGACATTTCTAGTGCAATGTAAACATCTCTATTCAAGTCTTGACCTAGAACGCGAGAAGAACGACATTGTTCGCTTTAGATCGTCAAATGGAACGGCGTATTCATAACGTTTTTCTTTTTTTTATATCCTCACATTTTATCCTGACGGTTGTGCTTCTCGCTTCCTCAATATTTTGTTTTATTTTATTTATTTTATTTATTTTATTTATTTTATTTATTTTATTTATTTTATTTATTTTATTTATTTTATTTATTTTATTTATTTTATTTATTTTATTTATTTTATTTATTTTATTTATTTTATTTATTTTATTTATTTTATTTATTTTATTTATTTTATTTATTTTATTTATTTTATTTATTTTATTTATTGTATTTATTTTATTTATTTATTTTATTTATTTTATTTATTTTATTTATTTTATTTATTTTATTTATTTTATTTATTTTATTTATTTTATTTATTTTATTTATTTTATTTATTTTATTTATTTTATTTATTTTATTTATTTTATTTATTTTATTTATTTTATTTATTTTATTTATTTTATTTATTTTATTAATTTTATTTATTTTATTTATTGGTAGTACAAATATTGATAAATTACAATACAATTCGTGTTTATAACAATGGTATGATATAAAATAGCTTAAAACATATTACATAATAATATGGTCAGTGATTGCTGTTTGCATATAACTAAACTAAAACATACAAAATAACCAAACATTTATTAATACGTCTTGATCTTATAAAACAATTAATACCATCTCTCACAACTGTCCAATGTTATGAAATCTTATTTATTCTCACATTGTATTTTAAATTCACACACAAATACAATGGTATTTACAGCCTACCCACCACTCAGTCACAAGAACTGATTTTCAGTGGGCGTAATTTACACTGTTTGTTATGTGCTTCGTTGCTATGACGGCTCCAAAGTCCAAAGCTACCGTTTTTGTACACCAGTTCATATAGATAGGTAAAAAGTAAGTTCCAAACATTAAAAAAAAAAAAAAAACGGCCGAACTGGGAATAGAGCTCTGTAACGTTTGCATAGGAAGTAGTAATACAGCAAAACGAGCATATAACGTACCGTAGGTACTATTTAAATCCATGATATAACATCACATAATCATTTCGTTAATTGCCAAAACTATTAGTATTACTTGTTATAACATTTTATCTTCAATTAAATCAACGTTAAACACGTAACCAAAATAACTGCACTCCAACAACTTTGATTTTTCAAAAGCGAACTACATCAAAACATGTTTTTTGGGGAAAACATACCACAAAAACATGTTCATGCATCATTACGAAATGTGAACCATTGTTATGGAAAACAGAAACACCCATAGAGCTTGTGCATTGTGTATTATATTTAAGACTCTGGAATAAAATATGTAATACGTAATAATAAAATGTAACAATAAAATATGTTAGCTATTTGTGTTTGAAAAGTGTAGATCGTGCTAGTGTCGGCATGTGACAGTAGCGCTGGGAGCGGCTGAAAGAGTAATTACGCCGTTTCAATGAATGAACGTCATACTCACTATTCATTCATTCATATCCAACCCACAGTACACAGGAAGGGTATAGCCTCGTGAATGTTCGGCTAATCTCGGGCGGACTCGGGCGGATATTCAACCACCCGTGAACACACAGCACAAAGAAATGAGCCATATAAATGCAAGTGCAATGTTAACAGCCCGTGTGACTAGGTTGTGTGTTGGGCGTAATCGTGGCTTCCTCATGGACAGGACTTTGTAATTCATTAGAAACACAGATAAAGGCTACTCAGTGGTAGCAAACTAGGATCTAGTTCGCGAGGTCGCCGGTTCGATACCCGCTACCGGTAATCCTGACGGAACGTTTTGCCGATATATCCTAAAAGCGAATGCTGGGAATGAATCCTCTTATCAGCCCTCGGACATTTTTTTCCCGACTATTCCAAACACCGCAATACATATAGTTAGTCTCCTGTGAGGGACATGAATAGTTGTCCCTGGGCACATTTCCTACGAAAAATTATTATTAATATTGGCCATAGCAACCAATTCAGTGAACACACAATCTAAGATTAGTCTAATAAAAACTATCGGAATATCGTAGCCTAGGCACCCCGTGCACTGATATTTGTGAGAATTTGATCCGTTATGAAGAAATATTGGACGTTACTTCGACGAAACTCAACAGATTCCTGGCTTTGTTTCACACGTTCGTAAAGTCTGTCTTCTGCTTAATCATGCCCGCTATATTAGGTATTTCCATGTTACCAACCATTGGTTGTAAATTATCCCTAATGGATCTGTTTCAAGTAGGCGATAGGAACTGGAGAAGTAGAAAATAAAGTTGTTTTTGTTGGACTCGGCTATATCGTAACCATGAAAAGGCACGTTGGGGCAACTTTAGCATTGAGTGAACTCTCCATCGCCTTTAAAACCACCGGGGCCCATTTCACACGAATCACCACAAACACATATACAAACACAAACACAACACACACAAAGTTACTCTCTTCGTGTGTGTCCCACAAACAGAATCCTCGCGTGGAGCGGCGTTACTGACTATTTCCAGCGCAAAGACTTGTATTGTATTGTATTGTATTGTATTTTATTAGCATCTATTGATCTATGCGATACATTGATATCAGACTTTTATTAAATATTGGTCATTCATTGAACAAACGATAAAATATAAACGACGATGAAACAAGAACAGAGTTAGTTCTTGGTTTTAGTTGTAAGTCGTTGTTGGACTAGTTCTGTTCAGTTATATTTTTTGTTTTAATAAAACCAATATAATTCTAATGAGAACAAGAGCAAATGTAAGTAATCGTTTATTATTAGCTCCAATATTTTGGAAGGCATTGCTTAATACGTAGAACCATGTTTCTGGTAAATGCATAAACTTTGACTGACTAATGGTCTACATTTTGACAAACGTCAACAAATCATGTCCAAACCATGATGCAAGGTTCGTTTTATAACGTTTGATGTGAATTGATTCAAAATATATTACTAAACTTTGGAGTATATTTGAATGAAAATAATATTGCATACATACATTTTTTAAATTAAGTACTATAGTATAAAGGCTTAAAGCCAAAATAAATATTTTCGTAAATTTTAATAAATAATAAAGAGCCACTAATTAATTATACTAAATTATAGGACTTAACACTGCACTTGAAAGATATTATATTATGTTAATATTTTGAACAACTTACTAAATATTTAATATAGTTACTGTTCAAGCTCCCAATCCTTTGCAAAACTAGTAGAGATTCCGTACATGACGCAGTTAATTTACTTCTTATAAAAGTTTCGTTTTGATAAATGAGGACAATATACAAAAAATAAATAACCAATTATACAATTTACATTAATTTAATAACAGCTGATGATACGGTTTCCCGAAATATTTTCATTACAAAAAAACAAAAAGCAATACACTTTCTTTTAAAACACAACGTTTCGGAGATTGCTGACGCCTTCTCGTCCAATGTGATGTAAACTCTTGAAACGTCAAGTTTTATATGCAAATTTTTAGTTCTATTTCTATTATCCAACGGAAATAGCCCATCAAATATGCTCTCTCCATGATATGACTTTGAACCATTTTGCTAAAGCCGTGACCGAAGCTACAACAACCTTCAAGCAGTAAAACGTGCTTTTGTGATGTAGCACCAACAACATTTCTGATTATCAAATCTATTATTAAAACTCGTGCATAACCACAACTCACTATTCAAGATCGCTTCACTTCACAAACAGACGTGGGCATTGAGATTACATATCAGCACAACTTCCCGTAGTATTGTAAAGTTAGGGAGTTACTCGAGAGTAATATAATTGGTTGAAATATGGAATTGATGAACTGCAAGCCAGTTATAAGCTTAGCTGCCAGTTTTGATTCGAGCACAGTCGTTATAGATCCCACAGTGACCCAGTTTCTAGTAATTGACGATTGAAGAGACCCTTACGAGACTTCACATTATGGTTAAGTAATACTTGATCTACTTATATCCTTAGTAAACATCACAAATGTTCCTCAACCTCTCCTGACAATTATGTGATTCAACGTCTACACACTCAAGGGTCTGCAAGTAAATGTTACAGGAGTCTATTTATGATAATCTTCAATTATTGTTATACAAAATCTTTTACGTTTAGGTGTGTTTGAAATGAAATGAAATGAAATGAAATGAAATGAAATGAAATGAAATGAAATGAAATGAAATGAAATGAAATGAAATGAAATGAAATGAAATGAAATGAAATGAAATGAAATGAAATGAAATGAAATGAAATGAAATGAAATGAAATGAAATGAAATGAAATGAAATGAAATGAAATGAAATGAAATGAAATAGGTAAAAATATGGTAGTTATAATAATATTCGTAGAAAACTTGCCCAGGGAAAATGTATGTCCCTCTTCGAGAGTATATGTATGTATTGTGGTATTAGGAATTGTTGGGAGGAACGTAGGCTGATAGTATGACTCCATTGCATCATTCGCTTTGTGACTGAGAAACAAATCTCGAGAAAATCCTTCAGCAAGCATTGCCGGTAGCGGGTATCGAACCAGCGATCTCCCGAATTAGAGTCTCGTGTGCTACCACTGAGCTATCTTTATCAGTATAAGATATTTATTTTGTCGTCCAATTTGCACCGAAGTTTTTGAGCAACTGTGTTAGTAGGGGAGCTACAGGGAGAGCTTGTGACGTTTACAAGCTAAGCATGTAAGAATGCCGGTTGTAATTTGTCTCTTACTATTAATTGATGACAAGCTCACATATTTCATAAGTTTTAGATTTCCCATACATACACATAGCCTAATATCACACATTTTAAGACCACCATGAGGATCCCTAGATTACACACACAGTCACACACACATAGAAAATAATTAAACTTCGATAGATAGAATACTCAATTAAGAATATCACACGCTAGAAAAATCTAATGCACAGCCATGAGAAAAACAAAAGGCCTACAGATCCTGTACTTGAAGCTGTGACGACTATGCAGCTTTTCTATTTCTTGATCGTGTTTTACCAGAAGTTGTAAGTCCTTATGCTGCCATACCGTACCCACGGTATGTTACAATGC
Organism: Isoperla grammatica; assembly: GCA_945910005.1. Classification (NCBI taxonomy): domain Eukaryota; kingdom Metazoa; phylum Arthropoda; class Insecta; order Plecoptera; family Perlodidae; genus Isoperla; species Isoperla grammatica. Next base: position 13,103,121 of record OX246740.1, on the reverse strand, counting down.
TGGAGAAACAAACCGTATACGTTAACCGAAACGCTATGGTATAATAAAAAGGCGAAAGAAAGAAAGAAAGAAAGAAAGAAAGAAAGAAAGAAAGAAAGAAAGAAAGAAAGAAAGAAAGAAAGAAAGAAAGAAAGAAAGAAAGAAAGAAGGAAAGAAAGAAAGGAAGAAAGAAAGAAAGAAAGAAAGAAAGAAAGAAAGAAAGAAGAGATGATGATTGATTAATGGGGCTTAACGTCTCATATTTATGCAACGATGGCTAATCGAGACGATGAGCGGGTGATAATGAAGATGAGAAAGATGATAATGAAGAATAAAGCCACATCCGAATCAGATCCATTGTACGTCGCGTGAGTCGGCATACGGGAGTCCAGCAAGGGAGGGCAGGGCCAAGTGGGAGGAGAAAGGAGAAGAAAGAAAGAAAGAAAGAAAGAAAGAAAGAAAGAAAGAAAGAAAGAAAGAAAGAAAGAAAGAAAGAAAGAAAGAAAGAAAGAAAAAAAAGAAAGAAAGAAAAAAAGAAAAAAAAGAAAGAAAGAAAGGAAGTAAGAAAGAAAGAAAAAATACGATTTGTTATAGAATCAAGCTTTGAGATGCCGCAATCCTTCGTCTCGAATCTCATGCTACAATATTGGCAAAATCAAATCCACATCGCAACGAGGAGCCTCCTGCAAGCCGGCGCGGCACCGGATACCCGTATACGTATATTTCCTCTCGGCTCCAACCAAATGAAATTAGGTCTAGGGCACGGTTGAAGCTTGTCACATGGATCGAGATGATTCTGAAGCCCTCCTATCCTATCCGCAGATACGCCTATGTTAATTATACCTTCTCAGTCGCGTGGACGGAAAATGAGATCTTTTGATCTACAAAAAGAACAGATTTTCATTATATCAGACAAAATGTAATAATGTAGTGATCCTTTCTCTCTCTCTCTCCCTCTTTCTCACTCTTTTTCTTTCTCTCTCTCACACTCTCTCTCTTTGCGTAAGGTAAAACGTTCCTTTATCTTTTGCCAGCAGTCTTTTGTACTTATTGCAATGACTTTCTTTAGTTATTGAAAAAATTGCATACTTAAGTCATGGTCTAATCTACTGTTTAATCAAAGGATTCATTGTCGTCTCAATAAGGATAAATGAATTATTTGCCATTTCTTCACGATCCGTTGACGAGAACTCATCTACTCCTGAGTCGTTTCGTCTGGAAGATGTTACATTTACTTGACCTTTCGCCACCCATGTGGAGTATACTCAGTTCTCAACATTTATATGTTTCTAGTTGTAGAAAGAAGTCGACCATAGCTTGATGCAATAACACGGCTATTCGTGTGACTAATTGCCAACTAGGCACTTTGTTTGAAACAAATCAAGTCCGCGACTGTTTCTTTTTATGTCACATTGACGATCTTATAAATAAAGAAGGTCAGAGAAAAATAAGTATACAGTCAGGTTGGACTTTAGTGTCTGGAATTAAACACATAACCTGGGAAATTAGAGAAAATGTGTGATGAGACTGACCAACATCCTACACCCTAACTCCGTTATCATCCGCTACGAAACATCTCTTTTAAGAAATTGCTTTTTAATGTCTCTAGAGTCATTCTGTAGGCAAATATTATGTTTATTACAGCTGAAATAAATTAAATGCAAAATTTCAAATAACTAAATGTGAGCTGGACACATTGCGTGAATATATTACAACATGGATGTATACGCCGGTTAGATCGTCAAAGTAAATAATATGCGTATATATTGTCGAAATAATTAGCTCTCAAGTAATGGCATCCTTAAAATAATGTATTTATTTTTCTGTTATTTACTTTACATAATTTATTCACAAAATGCATTATCATGAGTGATTTCGTTTTTTAACGCATCGCCAATTATTGTACCTGGTGTTGCTATTTGTAAAACCATAGTTTTTAATTTTTGCTTGCGTTTTCATTTAATTTGTTTTTTTAAGTTTTATTAGACTCAAATCTGTTATTGTTATTATGTATCCAATGTGTAAATCTACACAAGAAATTTAAAAATTTCCAATTAAGAATCGTGTTAGAACATTATCACTTTACATAAGCTTCTTTTATGTTTATATTCGCGTCACAATTTTGACTTTAATTCAACAGAGATATATGAGTATTATAACGTTTGATACAATCTGAGTCCCGCTTCACAATAGTCGGAACGCCTCACGGGCTGCCATATGAATGTGACACCAGCCGCTAGACAGTAATACGGGTGAATTAATGTTCACATTACAGCCATTACATGGACGCGTAATTGTACCGTCTTCCACTCAATGATGGTCTCATCCGTCGCCAGGCCAACTGCTCAACTACCGTAACAGGGTGATTAGAAAACTGCGCGTGGGCGGCCTCACTCGGCTCAGCTTACGATGTGGGAGGATAATGCGCATAATACAAGATCATATAAACACACGTTTTAAGAGGATGTTATGAAATGGTGTGTAGATTATAATACACTTCTAACTAAGTTTACTCTGAATTACATCTAATACAACATGGTTAGAATCGTTGACAGCTACACAATATAGGCTGCAGTTTTCTACCAACTCCTGACCTATTTTCGTTCAAAAAGTATGGTGATGTTACAAATTAGTAAATTATTTTTCATTGCCGGTTTTTCCGATTTTTAATTTTTTAAATACCTTTGGAAAATGTGGGAGAGAAATTTTTGATTAGAGAAAAGTTACTCGTACTTGCCTTTTATAGATGCAAATTTATATTTCGCATTTTTTTATTTTATATTTTATATAGGTATTTATTTCGCTTGAAAAACATAAATTTTACAGTACTTCTACAGAAAGAAAATTCCGTATTTAAGGGTGAGATCCAATCCACAATTTTGATTTTGAAAGTTGTTTTAAGATACGAACCATGCTTTTTGAGCTCTGATTCTATAGGGCCACTACAATGGATATTGATTGTGTTATCGACGGCTTTGCTGAAATAAAAGCACGGAGGAAGCTGACGTAAGAGAAGTTAAGGTTTTGTTGTACCCACTAGAGGGCCGCATAAAATGTTTACAGGCTGACCCATGAATCGAAGTTCCGCCCCTGTCTGATCGCCTCAGACTCATAAGTTCCGAATTACCCAACATGTTGTTTTCAATAAACAAGGAATACAAAGTGCATAGTGTTTCCTGTCAGACGCCATGTTTGTTAGGAGCAACAAATACTCCCGGGACAAGTTTGCTGTAACTGGGCTTAAGACTCAGAAATAATTACATGCAAGAACAGTTAATTTGTATGTATAGTCTACTTATTCAGTTTACTCAATTACAAAAATCTGACTATCAGTGGGGGTCATGTACCTCGTTGAAAGGACGACGCGAAAGGGACCGTTTTCATAATATGTAAGTAAGACAGATTGAAGTCATTTGTTCGAAGTTAAAATTATAACCCGACATGGCCCGAACCGTAAATTGAACCCCTGACCTTCTGTATCGGAAGTAAAATAAACCTTCAAGACTGACAACCATTTTATTGTACCTAGTTTACTTAAATCAGTAATTATATTGTTGTTTAATATGTTTTAATGTTACGACACCTTCACAAATTGGCCAAGTAATAGAATAACGATCAGATGGTTTACATCCAAATTATCTTCAGTCATTTTTCTCGATGCTATACCTTTTGTTGCCCTTTATCTTTAGTTATGGTTGTCATTTTAATCATGTCAATAATGTCGTGTCCTATCGATGTGTGTATATATATATATATATACTGTAATTCTATTTATACACTATACAGTTTACTTATGTTGTGATATTCTGTGATGTGAAGTTTAAATACGTGGACATGACACTTGAAATGTGAAGTCACACAATGTAAGGGTTTATTGACAAAAGATATGAAACGAAGCACTTTAATACAATGAGATAAAGGAAAAGATAATTTTCAATTTTTTAGTGCTTCGTACAGAAAGCTTGTTCATTAATGACGTGCAAACAGAAACTTTTTTCAGCTTGAGTTGATAATATTATCGAGGAAAGTTGATTCAAGATATCGGTGTGGCTTTTTCACAGATAATCTTTACATTTATGTACCTGGAAAAGTTCAAAATGGTTTTATGACGCACAATGTAAGATATGAGTATATGCCTGATGGATGGCGTTATATGAATTTAAAATAATTATTTTTTTAAACGTAAGTAAACTGTTGTTGTAAACCCAAACTATAAATCGATATTGAAGGATATAATTTGAATAGGACGTCAAACGTACGTTTATCTTGACTTATTGTGGGATACAACACCAGTGGCCGGTTCTCATGTATTTTGCCGCGCGGCACCATGAAGCGCGGTGACCAATCAAAGCGGTTTCCGTCGCGGTGCTGCCGCGCGGCAGGATAAGAGTTAAGCCAAGTTCTGATTGGTCAACGCGCATTGTCCTGCCGCGCGGCAAGAGACGTGGGAACCGGGCATAATGTTTTGTGACATATAGATTTGATTTCGATTTGATACCATCGAAATCTAGAGTGTTCAGTACCCGGAACAAGTAAAGCTGTGTTCTAAGGGTTTTAAGGGGCCGGATCATGCAAAGAACATTATAAAACATTAAAAAAATGCATAGGCCTATATTTAATAGCACAAGACGTCCAAACCATAAAATGTGTTATTTCTGGTATAACTTTGTACTTCATGAATTTTCTGAAACGCCCTTAACGCGAACCGGAAGATTTGTTTAGTGTATTCGTCTGCAAACTAAAATGGGAAAGTTTCAAAATGTATTAAGTCATATTTTCTTGTATTGTTGATGTGTATCTCTATGGAATAATCTCTGTATGTAATAAGGAATCCCATACCTGAAGATCGTTAAATAACTGAGTCACATTATTTGTATCAGTCCGTTGGAAACCTATAGCTCTTGTTCTTCTTGCTGTCTGCCTGATAGCGCTAAGCGTTAACATACTTCAACATGCGAATGAAAATCTGAAATTATAGATGGCTCTACTTACGTCAGAGAGCAAAACAAAAGATGTGAGTGTATACTATTTATTTTTAACTATCTCAGATTCCAAGTATCCGAATCCAACCACAAAACTGAAAATATTCATACCTTTTAGAAATTATCTGATAATCCTGATCCACATGTTCAGATAAATTTACCTTTTAATAGTGACCTTTAAAAATAAAAGCACAAAAGTTATATTGTCATTATTCTAAATCTGCCATATTGAACACTTTTCAACACTATTCCTTTAGTGTTGCTACAGCAGTGCGATTCTGAATGGCCGTGATAAGTTTAACGCATGCTTTTTGTCGTTACAGTAGGCGAATGCAAGGCGGTGATTGGCTCACTGCCTTCTTTTAACGACTAAAACTCGGGTTAAACTTATCGACGCCGATTCAGAATCGCGGCCCTGAACTTTGCTTGTGATTTATACAATACTGGTAACAACGGCAATCAATAAATTCAAAGTTGTTCTGAATCGACCTTTTTGATTCTGGCATTTGTCCGCAGGTGTTCGCACTGTCCAATCACTGATTCATAATATGTTTCATATATTTGACATATCGATCTTTGATTGGTTATCGCTCACTCGTCGATGGTGTTTGAGCCTACAGGGTTGGTTTAGTCACTTTAAATTTAGGGCCCCCACTGCAAATCAGTCTTGTTAGTGAGTGGGTAGACTCTAAATGTGAATTTCTTTATTTTATTTATTTAATGGTAAAAGCCTTCAATAAAGTGTGATACTAAATTGCAATTTGTCAGCGACAGTGTTGTTTAAAACAACCGTTTTCCTTTTTTATCGCTTTTACAATCCACAAGGGTTGCGCCACAGAAAATTGTTAATACAAAATTTCCGTTTCACTGACTATTTACGTTGATCTGCATGTTTTATAAAAAAAAAAAAAAAAACACATGAACACAATTCTATTAAAACCGTATCTCTTGTATTGTTTTTATGTAAATAACTTTGAATATATAAACGAATGTATGTTTCGTTTTGATAATGTTGTTTCACCGTAGACTACGTTTGTTTATTTACTGTACACAGTACATATTGGACAGAAAGTGGGGGTGTGAACGAAACACATTTATTCTGTAAACACAGCCATCCAACCAGGCGGGAGAGCGCGCGTCTTCAGTGCGGCGTTCAGCGAAGTGTGATAACTCAATTTGTGTCTTGTGTTCGCGAACAGATTTACTTTCACGTTGTATGTATGTTCTCTGTCCAAACAACATTAGATCGACGCAATAAGTCGACATAAAACGAAACACACGTTTTGTAACGAATTGTAAAAATTTGATAATTTATTGTACAGGAAATGTACGAATTCACCCATTGAAATTAGCTTATAAAGAAAGTCATTTGACAATAACGAGAAAATTACCACTTAGTATTATAATTAACAATATCACAAATCACAGTAGAACACATTAAATTTAATTGATCAGCGCTGAAACTCGTAGGCCTACTATAATTGTTTCGATAGAGCTGTCTGATTTAGCGTCCTAGAAATGAATAACATTATTGCTATTTGTTTTCAAAATTATAGATTTGGAATACTTGCTAGCAGGTTATTAATACAGAGAGAGGTTAATGGAATCATTCTTAATACACCGGCACCGCTGCACTAGGCGATATTAAATAGATAGCCTTATTTTACAACGCTTATATTAGCTTCATGTGTTTGTATGTCTGAACGGAATCTTACAATCGATATTTCATCCACTTCGCAATGTCAAATCGAGCTAAACTTTTTCACACATACGTAGTAAAGCAAAAATGTGTTGGGCACAAATTTATTTTTTACTTTTTAGTACATTTAAATATAAGCGTTGTTTTAAAAAAAAGTAATTTTTGCATGTAATACTTTTAGATTACAGTTGAATTTATTTGTAGTTGTCTCCCTTGCTTTATTCGATTTATTCTATGTAAACACATGGGATGAGATTAAAAAACAACGCGCAACTTTATTAAACAATTTGTTGGCCGTAGCACAGTGCTGATCAGTGCTTGAAATATTGCGTTTTTATTTCAGTCTTGACAAGGAACAGTGGATAGTTATAGTCCAACTAGTTGTTTTTATAATATTTCACCTGTTCTACGAAGTTTCTTTTTAATAAGGCACAAGGCACAACTTTGTTAATAAAACAACCATGCATGGTTCACAACAAAATATATGAATATTCACAGATAGCTGGTAGGTTATTTTTTATACCTGCAGTAATACAGACGGTTTGCTTCACTGCCTTACTAAAGGATTGAAATATTTATGACGTGACCACAATCTTGAACTGTTCGGTTAGGTCAGTCCTCGTAATTCCAGAAATGCACAAAGGATATTTTCCGAGAATTGGATTTAAAAACGGCGAGTTTTACGACGCTGCACGTTTAACGGAGCGAGAGACGGGGGAATTTGCATGGCTGCTGCATTACGTTATCTAGTAACTGCCCATTGGTCAAACGTTAGTGGTTCGTAAAGGCTCCTAAATGGGCTTCGTTGGAAAAAGTGCTAGTAAGCACAATGCTGAATACTTGCCAAATAACTTTATCTCTTACCATGTATTTCCAGTCCAACCACCGTTAGAATCTGTGTTGCTGATGATGTGTGTACCATGAATGAATGTTAACATCACGATCACGATAAAATAGGTCGTGGAACATAATATATAAGCTTGATTGACAGATATTAAGAGATGTCAGAGGTTGTTTAGCGTATTGACAGTTATGCTCTGTTCGAGATTAGAACCAAATTACTGAAGTTAAGCACCATTATCACTAATGTTAATGTGTATCAAACGAGCTTGTGGTTTACTGGTGTAATTTAATTTTTGTGTAAAGTATATCATCAGCAAACTAACGGATCGTTCATTTACAAATTACAAACAAATTGAAACTTAGAAGAATGAAGATTAGATATTTGCTTTGTAGCTGAAATGTATTCGTCGCCGAAAATCCACGCAAAGAAAGAAAGAAATTGATGAAGTAGATATCAGTGCATCAAGCAATATACCGAAAACGAATATATGTACGAATTTTGTATGCAATTAAAGTCAAAGTCAAAATTACGTACTACTATTACGAGGTACAGTCAGACCCACGTTATTTTTTTTCAATTTAGGCGAATGTAGAATAATTTAACTTAAAAAGTTTGATGTTATTTCTTTTTCTTACAGAGCTTGTTTTATTTTAAAGTCTCTTGACCCAAGATTAAATAAATATGAAATATTTATTTTTTTGACCAGGATTATTTAAGCATTGTGTATTACTTAATTAATATTAAATATTAAAGTAACAAAAGCTTATAATTATAATCAGGTCCAATGAAAAAATGATGGGCTCATACTAAACAAGGTGAGGGTGGCTATGTGGATCCAGGCATGGCATGTTCTAAATAATAGCACAATACGTTGTAATCCATCCATGTCCATTGATTAATATTTCATCTTTAAATTAGAAAAATCTGTATTCTTCGGCATTGACATTTGGAAAGACGACGAAAACAACGTATGTGTAGTTGTCCAACATTGGACATTGGATGACCAAAAATATCTTGCATACTGCATATTAAATTTTGAGAAATATAAATGTATACAAAAAGTGTTATCATAAGGAAGATTACGAACGAATATTAAATATTGATAAACATCATCACAATACAAATGTTGTGTAATTTTCATTTGGCAATTTTTTTTTTTTTTTTTTTTACAAAAAGTCTCCTAATGGCTGACATGTCCTCTGAATGCTCTAATATTTTTGGTTGTCAACTGTTCCATGCAACCACTCAAATAAACGTGTTCACTTACACACCCTAACACTGTATGTGTGGAGTTATATGTTAGAACCGTCACACGGCAGACATCGTTCTAACTCTGAGTCTGAATGGGCTAAAATTCTCGTTTTTAACGCGCGAAATCTCAACGCTCTGACGCTGTTCATCAAGGAAATGCTATAACAGGAAACTCTTTAATTACGTTCATGGCTGCACATAATTATCTTAATGCACAGTTTGTTGTGAGGTTACATATTTTTGTTCCAAGGCAGTCTGTTCCAGTTTCACCCGTACACTGGAGTGCGCCGATACTGAGTTGAGTAACGAATCTACCTGCCATGACATACACACTCACAATAAGGCAGACGTGGCGCAAGGACTCCCCCCCCACCCCCACCTCATCAACCCTTATGTAAGATAAAATTATATGAACAACAAGAACCTCTTAGTGTTATGATGGTCACCGAAATACTTGTATTTTTTTTTATTTGTGTGGCTTGGTGGTCTTCTCAGTTAATTCCTGCTTCCAATGCGAAATAAACCAATCTTTGGGAGCTCATGTACCGATGCATCCAACTGATGTATATGTGTACAAGCTACACCAAATACATGTCTTGATCATTAAGAAGACTGGATATGTGAATCTTATTGTTTCTATAACTTTGTATCTAATACTCGATTCCCGGTTCGGACTTGGTGATTCTTAAATCTGGAATTGAAGCCGTCGGTAGTATGAAAACCGTAATAAATCATCTAAATATCGTCACTTAAATCGGTTCTTGTAACTGAGTGGCTATAGACTATAAATGCAAATGTATTTATTTAAGAAAATCAATTGTGGCCAAGATTTATGTTTTTATTTTGAATTCAATTCAAGAGAGTTCCACTCCTACGATTTTCTTATCAGATAAAAGAAACGACACAACATGGCATCTAAGTGGAATAACAATCAAACGTTTATTGTTTTGCCCCGAAGGAGTTAGTACAGCGATATGAAGACAGGGAGTGCGCATAGCAGCGTACCTGTGTCGCTACTGACAACTGGCATAGGGTACATTCCGAAACCTCCTGTACTGTAAATGATGGGGTATGCAGGTCTCTATAAATAGAGCCTTGCATAACCGCACTGTGATTATTGAATTTGTAGTGTAGGTATATCTACACTTCGATTACAATGATCACAGTTCAATCAAATCAAAACACGCCTAAAATCGTTTTCACACTTAATTGACCGTTTTGAATTGCTGGAAGTTTCATCCTAGTTCCGGTTTCTATTTACACTTGACCTAATCGAACGCCCAACAAGCATCAAGTATGTTTAGTTGCGTCCAACAATTCAACTGTCATTATCACATGATTGTTGCTTCGCTGAGTCACCGCTCCGACAATTATGGGTGATTTGACACGATTGTGTTTGCATGTATTCGGTGGACAACTCGCGTTGAAATTAACTTGCAATCAGCTAAATGTGTATGCATTCGTCTTGTTTACTTGGCATACAATCCCAGTATAGGTAAACATAGTTAGCAATATGACTATCGTCATAGCACTCCATTGGTCTAATTGTGGTTGGTCTAGACTCTAGTCTAGTGTAGTGTGTTCATTCCTACAAGGTCAAGGGGTTGATTCCCGTTTTGGGGGAGGTTTTATAGGTCTCTCACAGCAAGAAGTAAGATAGTATCAGGACCGCCCACATTTAGTTTCCAACTTAACAAGCGCGAATCACTAACGTTTTTCCCTATTATCTAGTACAATTTGGTTGCGGTAAGTTTTTTTACGGTAACGTACAAGAAAACGTGCAAGCAGGTTTACGTCAAAAAACTTAACGCAATCAAATTTTACTAGATAATCGGGAAAACCCATAGTGATTCGCACGTGTTAAGTTGTTAAGTTGTTGCCCACTAATTGTGGGCATTCCTGATTTCCCTGACACTATGAGATACCTTTACCATGTTAACCGAATGTAAATACATGAATAAATAAATAATAATTTAAAAAAAGACTGTAAATTGACTTTAAGGCCAATCCAGCGCCAGGAGGAACACGTTTTCTCACTAGCTGCGCGGCCGTCAGCCCCAAACCCAAAACCCCAAAACCCAGAAACCAAGGTTAGTGTTGAAACGGTTGCACAAAGAACCGCAGAGCGCCACCAGTCACGCAAACTACTCTCGCGCCGCATCCGATCTAGTAACTATTTTTTGAACATTTGCAACGGCTACTATTTCACGTTCGTCTCACAAACTATGCACTCAAATCGAAATTGGTACACGGAATTACACACAAGAATGCTGTACTATTATGTCAATACATTCAAAATTAGTATTCTCTGTATTATACTAACCATATAAGTACTTCAAAAATACATGAAAATTTGGCTCACATTAAAAAATCATAACTGGTAAAACAATTAATAGAAAGTTACGATACGTTTTAATATATTAACGAAACGTTAATATTAAAGTCTGGTAAAAAAAAATAGGATACGCCAAAAATAACATAAGGGCTGAATGCGAATATTGAACTCACGGTATGCAAGTAAGTTAATAAAAAAAAACTATTGCACTAAGCTTTTTCTTTAGTGAACAGGTATTCTTCATCGAGAAAACAGTAATTTGTTGCACAATATAAGCGATTAAAAATCTAATGTATTCACTAAAATTACCTTCCCTCAATATTGCTAATGGTTGCAGCACAAGCTATACTTAGTGAACGAGCTAGAGCGTAGCTGTTGTTTTTCTTGTACGTTTTAGGTTATTACTCATAAAGCGAGCGCGGATAATATGACCCTAATATCTCCCCCACCGCGCCGCGACCCGGGCATCATGTGTTGCTAAGTAGACCTATTACGTGGTGGTTAAAGTGAAATGATGATAGCCCTCCCTCTACCGCGGGCTGGCGTAGTTGAAAAGCGAAGAGTAGGTATAACGCGAGGCATATTTCATTTCTTTGATAAAACAACATGACGTCATTCTTCGTTACGTTTCGAGGTGTTAGCTAAACAACTCAATATCGTAATCGAGCATGAGTACACTAAAATTAAAGGCCCTTTAAACACAAAAGTACATGTCGAGTAATTATACACCTAAACTCTTACATAAGTTAAATGAAAACGTCCCACCGTTTCACGAAGCTTTGTTTAGCCCACAACGCAGGTTTCGTTTCTCGAGTGACGTAAATCTGGCGGCATTTGTTTACGTGGCCGAAATCACTATTAACATTTTACACACAAAAGAACACACCTCCACATTTCGTATTTTATTAAATTTTAGCCCGATTTTCACATGGTTGGCAATGTTGCAATCTGTGAATAATTACAAATCGTTGGATTTGTTTTGATTGCATTAATATATGGGAGGTTTTTAGTATGTAAACAAAACCTTGTTATCTTCTGCCTCCAATAACATGCGTGATACTGCGAGGATTTCAACGAGGAAATTGATTTGAATACCGGGATTGAATTTGATACCAAATTGTGTATCAAACTGTAATCTTTAATAAGCATAAACAAATAACTTACGATGTGTTATTTACGACGCTGTTGACGAAATAAACCAATCTTGGGAGCTCATACCGATGCATCCAACTGATGTATATAGCACTAGCCACACCAAAAACATATCTTGACCATTAAGAAGACTGGACATGTGAATCTTATTGTTTCTATAACTTGTATCTAATACCCCAACATGTAGGTATCTTTGAGTTAAGAGGGCCTTTAAAATAATATTTTTGGTCGTAACATATATCCTCCTTCCCTGGTGGGGTAGTCTCGTAGCTCCAAAGTCACCATAATCTCGGATTGGTTACCATGGTTTCAACAATCAATGTGGCTCGTTTGTGTGTGTGAAGTAATAGTTAGTATTTCTGGGCATATTCCTCCTTCCAGTGCAAAGTTGTAGGATTTGATTCCCGGTTCGGGGTAAGTTTTCCTCTTACTTCCTAAATTCACATAACTATCAATTTGGTACTAGCGTACATGTAAAGTTAACCTAAAGCTAAACGATGAATTTAGAGTCGCAACGTAGCACGCAATAAATTGTATCGTGACCCCCAGAGACAATCAGTTCCTTGTATCTGAGGGAGAGTAGAAAATAAATTTAAATTTTTGTATTTTTATATACAAAATTTATGTTGCCTTTTAGAAAACGGTATGTTTTTTATGACAAAGTCACGCATTAATAGTGTTAATACATGTGATACAAGCTTTGTGAATCTGGTTCTTAGTAGGACTATTTTGTTGTGGATTTGTTTGAAACAGCTTTCCATTATTTCCTTCTTTTGTCAGTAGTTTAATTACTACACTCACACTACTACACATTCAATACATACTAAAAATTACTTGTCGCACTTATTTTAGTCTAGCCCTACCTCTACTATTTTTCCCTTCTACCTGACGTTCAAATACATTCTACAGTGTTCCTAATTGTGCCTCAGAAAAATATCGGTATTTGAGAATGAATGGTTAAGAAAAGTAAGTGGTAGCATAAATAGTTATACACATATACGAGTAAGAAAGCAATGAGATAAAAAAAACTCAGCAATATTGTTATTGAAACACTAGAACATATTTTAAAAACAAATGTTTTTAATATCGTATTTAAAACTCTCGGCAAAAAAGGAATTCCACGTGTTTAATGATGTATCCTCCTACCACAATGACGCTCATACCTCAACGCTATCCCCATCAAAACCGTTTTATATCTACTTAAATATGTCTTCATTTACACCAGCAATTTTTCTACTGGTTAGTGACGTCACCCATACAACCAAAATTGAGGAGTTTGCCATGGCTTATTTTAAAGTTAAAAAACGCCTAAGAATCTCCTGTTTGACGCATTATTATTCCAGTCTCATCAATCATTAACACTGCACTCTTGATCTGACTCGCGCGTGTCTTCATCGGCTCCATCAATCATCGACTTGTTTGATCGGTTCGATTAATCTTATACTAAGCGTGATTAAACGCTTTCTTTTCACAGTCTCCTAGCTAGCTGCAGTCACTGCGTCAATATAAATATATCGATTAGCGTACTAACAATGTGCAGATGTAGTGCTCTCGTTTCAAGGAAATAACTGATCTCATTACACATATTATACTACTCCCTCAAAGAGGGCTTACGCGTTTCAAGTAGTTTGCTTTTATTAACAATACATCATATATGAAAAATAGTCAATAAATAAATGTGTAATCATTAATTTTTGTCTACCCATTTTGTTACAAGAACTAATTTTCAGCATCAGTATAGCAGTACATGGTTATGATTATTATTAACAAGTTATTATTAAAAAATCTTATTGCAACTCATAGTAAATGAAAACCTATAAATCCCCGAAACATCCCGCGACAGGGTATGGCTCAGCAGAGAAGTAGTTGCTGATGTGTACCATACCCAGACCCACACGTGATCGGGCTTACCTCGACTGTCTATAGTGTCTACACCACACTGAAGCTCTAGTGATCAGTTTACTCACACAAAGCGTGTATTCTCTTCCAAATGACCACTCAGAGCAAATGCAATTGCGTTGTATTGTATTGAAATGACGTTGTTGCAAGTGTTTAAACTCCCCTCACTATAACTAGGTTAGCAGTGAGTTGGACAGACGAATAAAGGTGGAGAGTATAGATAGGAGTGTAACGCAGGTATTTTGTAATTGTCACAGTGGTCTAGGTTGGCTGTATTTTTAGATAACAAAATTAATGTGAATCTTTGGCAGACATCCTAACCAATATTCCAAGTTTAAAACTAACTCATTCCCCAGAAAAAAATCTTAAAATGCTTATCTGAATTAATGACTTTTGTTTTGTTTACATTGAAACAAGAAGGGTGAATGATTTTTAAGTATAAAACATAATCTAGTTTGTTATTCTTTTTATGTACTGTATTTTTATTCTGTCATCTAAGGATGCATTTGTATATACTAGTTTTTAGCAACATTGTTGAACTGCATCTTGTAATGAAATCCGGGTACCGCAAAACTAATCAAGAAAACGCGTATTTTCTAAATTCATCGAGTCTTCTGCCTTAGTTGTTGGTATAGTAAATCTTTGTTTTTGTGTGTTAACAGCTGATTTAGAAGAAGGAAAATGGCCGCCAATGTCAAATAACTTACAGGAAATTACAGAGTCCGATATATTCTCCAGCAACGTCGCAGTTACAAACATTCGTCCACGTAACATAAATAAATAAATAAATAAATTCACATTTAAAGTCTACCCACTCAGTAACTATAAGCTGATTTGCAGTGGGGGACTTTAATTTAAAGCGACAAAACCAACCCTGTAGGCTTCGAACACCATCGACGAGTGAGCGATAACCAATCAAAGATCGATATTTCAAATACGAAACATATGAATCAGTGATTGGACAGTGCAAACACCTGCGGACAAATGCCAGAATCAACAAGGCCGATTCAGAACAACTTTGAATTATTGAGTGCTTCGTTGCTAAGACGAGTCCAAAGTCACCGTTTACTTATTCCTAAGCCAAGAAGTAATGGAATGGAATCCACATTGGAAGTTAAAAACTCCTGCCTGAAGCGGGATTTGAACCCGGGACCTACTGCATTGAAATCAGGGATGCTAACCACTGAAACAACTTTAAAACACTTACCACGCTCTTCTTACAAATCTCCATGAGACGTATGCTTTGTGAATCATTCATTGTGAAGCATTCAATTACGAATCCGTGTACATTTTAAAAGCGAAAATGTTTTAACCGATGATAATGTAAATCTAAAAAGTTGAAAAATCTAAAAAGTTGAATTAAAATACTTCAAAAGCTATCGCAGGTATAAAGTATTGTAGATCTGAAGTGAGTATTCGCATAGTCGAGAATGTGTTGTACAAGGACCGAGCATACTCTCACCGAGAGAGATCTATTTCCATCCCATATCTCCCGCCAAGCGTCGCATAGTCGTCATATGTCTCATGTAACACGATCAAAGCGATCTTTAATATAACGCTTATACTTGCGCATCTTCTTCCAGGATCAATGACAGTATTGGCTCGCCACCAGGTTGACAAAACTCGGATGTATTTTTGGATTAATAGTAAAAATAAATATTCGAATGTTACATAGACCAACGTTTAGTAGGGAATTAAGTAGAGCAGAACGAGATGGGTTGAGACACAATCTTGTAAAGTTTACTTTGAATTTGGGAGACGTTTAATTAATCGTACTTTAACCTACTTTATTGACTACTAAAAATACATTCTTGTTGGTTTTAAAACATAAAATTTCTCTCTGAAATGAAGGTGTACAAATCTGTCTGGTACCAAATCGGGTTTTCCCCAAAGACTCATCGTTAACTACTTGAACGATTCTGTTCCTATAGATACTTACATCACGACTGATCGGTAGTGAAGGCTGAGTGGTAGCAAGTGGTAGCGAGCGACACTCTAGTTCCAAAGGTTTAGAGCTCGATGCGCAGACCAGCGAACCCGGTTAAAAGTTTTAGAGATGTTTTGCAATCCGAAGGTGACGTTCGGAGCGAACCCTGCAACAATAATAGGGAATTAATCTCCAGCTATCAACATACGGAAATACATATATAGAGAATCTTATACCGTGAACTGAAGTGAGTTGTCATCGTCAACACTTGTATCTCAAATGTTGCATAGTTCCAAAGTATGTATCAACAAGAATAAACCACAGATATGGCTACATTTCTTTTAAATGATCACACACTGAATATAAAACGGATAACACTTTTTTGTAAATGCCAATGAACCGTATTTTCATTATTTATTAAAAATGTGTTTCCAATGATTTTATCAAAATGTACACGTTTGTTTAAATCTTAGCTACAGCCATTCGAAATCAGATATTTACAATTCTTTCTGAGGGCAGAAAACACCACCGCAGGTCAAGGGCGTCCTGTGAAGCCTATTTGTTCCCGTTCCCGAGCTGTTGTGTGATGAACCTTTCGCTTTACAGATTTTACACGTTGTAATACAAACCCCATGCAGAATACACCAAATGCATAGTAGTTGCCAGTTGTACGTATATCCTACAATTTATACCTTTTATTCTTCAGTGGTATTTAAGGAAAGTTGTCCTTAACTGTAATTATTTCAATGCAATATCTTCTTCTTGTTTATTAACACATTTTTGAACCAATAAAAACTAAATTGTTCACCGACAACAATTGATGGTTACTGCTTACTGGTTACTTTAATTTTTAATGAGATAATTTGAGAATGTAGATTCAAAAAGCATATAATACTTGTTGTGTGAAAGCAATTGTAAAAGTTTGCCCGACTGCATCTTGAATCCAAATATTCCAGCTGTAGCTACCGGTGCTCATACCACATGTGACAGGACAAACATGCATCTGGTTTGTAGTGGTTTATTTGCCAGTGATGACGAATCGAACAGCAAAGCTTCCAAGTACGTCAGGGGTTGAGTTATTTATTTCGTTGATACAACCAATTTTTAAGTAATACATTTTTGTAAAGGTTATAGGTAAAATTATTAAAGTGATAGTTAAATTGTATTGTGAAAAAGTATTGACATTTTTTATTTCTTTTTTTTAAAGTACGTTTAGTATGTTGTACCTTGTGTAGCAGGGTTCAACTAAAAAGTTTGGAAATATTTATGTCCGGATTTGAAGAGTGGCAAGTACTTTTTTTAACTCCTTCACGCAAAAGAAACATTCGAAAAAGTGGCTTTAACTTAAAACCCGAATGAAACAAACATAATTTTAATCATATCTCTCAAAATCACAACTTTATTATTTCAATTAACATTCAAAGTATCATAAGAAAAAAATAAATAACATGTATTTATTGCACCGAGGCGTTTTTTTCAGTCTTTGTATTTTGTTAATAAATAACGAAGAAAATATACGTCGATTAATTTATTGTGGAAGACGTGTGAGAGAGTAAGAGAGCATCCAATTTATCTGCTGTTATTTCCACCGTTACTAATGCTATTTTACAAAATACTCCCTTGTCATTTCGCGAAAGCAATGTATTTTTAAATTCGGTGCTGCAATGTCTCTATCACCCCCCCCCCCCCCCCTCTCTCTCTCTCTCTCTCTCTCTCTCTCTCTCCCTCTCTTTCTTTCGCTTGCTCTAAACATCTCTCTCCCTCATCTTCGCTCGATTATATACCACATTCTTCAGCATCTAGTAAGGAATTTTCATTTGTTCGGCTGGTGGCGTCCTTCTCAATCATGGGAGGCGTCGCGACGCCGTTAGTCGGCCTCCGTCGTCTCAATGCGAGGACATCCGACGCCATCTCTTCAGACCAACAAGAGCATTCAGATCAGGCTAACAATTACGTGTTATTAGTACTTTGTGTTTTGGGATTAACATGATGTTTACTTTTATTAGTTTAGTATTTAATACTTATGTGTACCGGTATTTATTATTTTAGATTTATATTGACTGTTTTATTTTCTTACTTATGCTTGTATAAATATTAATTATAAATGTTTTATATTCTCCCTGTTGATTCTGATTCGGTGTTTATAGGTCGCTATTGTTCTTTTCCTAGTATATTTTATAGTTGAATAATAGATAGGCTATTACATCAAACAAAACAATAAAATAAGTACGGGTTCCAACGATTTCAACCGTATTCGGGAAATAGGACCTATATGCCTTCTGCATGATAGGACAAAAGAGCTAGGGATCATCTTTTAAAATTATTGGTAGTTTTTTTATTTGAATTAATATGTTCATGTTATTCAAAAAAAAACCTTTCACAAAAATAATCTGTTTTCCAACTCTCCCAAAACTTGTATATATCAAAAAAAACTATTCAATCGATCAAAATTGTTCACAAAACAGCTAAAACTGATTATGACTTTAATTCATAATCCGATTAAAATGAGATTCTTTTCGTGAAGGACTAGACAAAGCCTGGTGTTATATTGTTCTTGTTTCACGTGGGACTGCTGGAGAGCTGGTATAGGGTCTCTGTCGGGGATTAAAACATGGGATTCCCATGTAATTCGCATTACGGCATTGGGCCTCGAGGCTTACGACCAGGTAATGCAATAATCCCACCAGAGATATCAATTTGCACAAGGATTGCAATGCGCTCGGACACAGACATTAAAATATCGATAACCTCTTTCGGGACATGTATCATAACGTATTGGAAAATGATTTATTGGCATTCATTTGAAACAGTTGATAACATGAAATGTATATAGCTAACAACAGCAAATGCGTTCTATAGAATGGAATTAAATTTAAACATTTTTATCTCGAGTGCGATTATGTGTTATAATGGACCAACTCTAGAATTATAGTCGGTAAGAGTGAATAGCTTCAAACTGATGGCATTGTAGAAATCCAAGCTTGTAACTTGTTAGGTCCTAAAAATTTGTGTTTCTTTCGATAATATTTTTCTTATTTTATTGTTTTTGTAAAAATTGGGATAGTAATAAAATCGATGCTCATGTTAACTGAGATCAAGTATCAGATATGGTATAGGAAGAAATCTCTGGTCGTATGTCTAATAAATAATAATATGCAAGTTTACTATATATATATATTGTGTAGTTACATTTACGTTTCATACTTTAAAAACCAGTTTTATAACTTAATAAGGTAGGTGATATAATATAAATAAATTAATACAAATATTTGTTGTCCCTCTTGTCAATGAATTGATTGGTTTGAAATAGCTCTGTCCGTTATTTCCCCTTTTCCGCCAGTCTTTTCAATACTTCATTATTATTTGGCGTTTTAACGACGTACTCGACAACTGGGTCCTGTGACGTCGGTGGAGTTGGTAGACAGTGACAAGTGTTTAGAGGGGTTAATGGGTGAAGATGATAAAGTAGAGGACCTCATTTCGTCGCCTCTTACGACTTGCAGAGTCACCCTGGGCCAAATTCTACTCCGGGCGCAGACGTAGGCCAAGATAATTGTGTAGTTACGGCATTTACAATCAGTTCTAAGGCGTTAAGGTGTTAGTTGTCGTAAGGTTTATGGAACAGGGTATTTAATAATGCTTACACCTTACGCTTTCGGTGCGTTGTGACCAGTTGCACAGAAACATACACATTGCAATTTAAACCATACGGCTTACGACTTATACACCTTAAACCTTACAACTCATTGTGGATGTTTTTCGCTAGTCGACTAGCGTAGCGGACTAACCTAACAATTAGTAACAATTAATAAAAACAATTGGTAATTGTTGTGTTAGTTGGCGAAGAAGGCGAAGCAGGCCAAAATAGAGATTTAAGATACGCCCTAACCTAACAATTAGTAACAATTAATAAAAACAATTGGTAATTGTTGTGTTAGTTGGCGAAGTAGGCGAAGCAGGCCAAAATAGAGATTTTAAGATACGCCCTAACCTAACAATTAGTAACAATTAATAAAAACAATTGGTAATTGTTGTGTTAGTTGGCGAAGTAGGCGAAGCAGGCCAAAATAGAGATTTAAGATACGCCCTTACCTAACAATTAGTAACAATTAATAAAAACAATTGGTAATTGTTGTGTTAGTTGGCGAAGTAGGCGAAGCAGGCCAAAATAGAGATTTAAGATACGCCCTAACCTAACAATTAGTAACAATTAATAAAAACAATTGGTAATTGTTGTGTTAGTTGGCGAAGTAGGCGAAGCAGACCAAATATTCGAATTGAGATACGCCCTAGGAATCTGTGTTGTATGCGTGTTTGTAACCGACTGTACACAACACTAACGCCATCTAAACCACAATTTACTAACTAACCGATACCTGCATTGACGTTAATTACCATACCGCAATGCGTTTGATCAATTACGTGCTAAAGTGTAATTATTCCCGCAACATAAATTGGCGATCACTAATGATTATCCAGTTTAAAATCATTAAAATTAAATCGGTGGTAAGACTAACGTAGTTCACGGGGTAGACATGTGGCGATTCCCACACATAAATCAAAATGCAGCTATGATAAAAGCGATATATTTAGAGAATATATTAATATGTATCATCTTTATATGGCTATTAATATTTGAACAACACTTAGTAATAACAATTGTTAAGGATGCTTTGTATTTATTATTTCAATTGTCTCTAGTATGCGGCTCCTTGTGGTCACCCAATGTACGTTAGACAGCAGACAATACATTGTTTTTCTTTCTCTTAGAACCTACATGTTCTAAAGTCGTTACACATTTTGGAATTAGTCTTATACTCTTTCCTTAGTTAAGATTGATTGATTTAATAATCGACTGATAAAAGGGTATTCAAAATTTATAATTATTCATACACTATATATAATAATAACAACCTTTATTGGTTTCTGCAGCCATAGCTGTTGCCGTAAGACACAGAATAACACACAATTTATATCAAAACTAAAATAGAAACAAATTACACTTATACACAACACTTATTACAAAATACAATTTATATATAAACTTAACAAAATTAAGAATACAAATGGTGCCTAAAGATGAAAATAGACCATCGCAATACGGCCAGAACAATTTCTTCGGTGAGACTTGATGGTAATTTGAACGTCTTCCGGAATTCCTCGAAAAAGCCGGGGATTGTACCCCTAGCACCTATCATAAGACCTATGACTCTGATATTCTTCAGATTGTAATAGGTCTTATAATAGGCACCAGTCGGGTTATAGATCCCCTGCTTTTCAGGATCAACCTCCTCCGCTTGTCCCAGGTGATCCTCAAAGCGGATAGAGGGATCGAGAATGTATCCCTCCGACGTCCCCCGATCAATTGCGATGATGTCAATTCGCCTCGTGCCCCCTGACGTAGAAAGACCATGCACTTCTTCATAGACTTCATATTTCTTAACGCGAAGAGCCTGGGCTATTTTATGCCGCACTTCGTGATGACGGGATTCTCTCATCTTTTCGCCGTGCTGACAGTAACCAAGTACATGGGCAAGGGTTTCAAACTCGCTGCAATGTCTACAGCGGTTAGTACCTTGGCTCCTGCCAGGGACGGTTCTTACGGGAACCACGTTACACGTCATCTTGATGGCATCTCTCCATTCAGAGCAAGAGAGTCCCGCCTTATTGTGGATCCACCTGTTAGCAGATGTCACTTCCTGGAAAAGTATCGCACCTTTTCCTTTATGTGACAGAGCGCACCACTTTTTATACTCTTGCTCTCGAAGGTGTTCTCGCAAGGTCTTACATTATTTTCCATTTAATTTTTTCTCCGTTTTTCTCTTTTTTTTTTTTTTTTTATTTATTTATTTAAGACATGTTTCTTAAAGTCTTAAATTAAAAATCTAGTTATTTCAAGGAAATTAAAAAAGGAATCTTTTCATGAGCTTCATTAAATACATTTATATATAATGTTTCATCAATTGTAGTGATTAGTGATATTAAGCTACCCTCTCCCCAATGTCTAACAAAGTATGATTATTACATCTTTTACAGCTCATTTGATTCTATCGATGATGGTCTTGATATTTAAAGGCCTTACGTCTCATACTTTGGCAACGATGAACGATGCTCATCTAGTGGGTGAGTGAAAAAAAAACATGAAAATAACGTCAGGTAGCATCAATGCCCAAGACTGTGTTCGAACCAGGTACCAAGGAAAAGTGGTTTTAAAGCCATTGTATATAATATAGTAACAAATCACGGCTGCACTTGAGATATTAACCTTGTTTGGTTATGACTGGTCGTATGCACAGTCAAGTGTCAAGCTCAGTACAGGATTTGTTGTTATAGAATTGTTTTATTACATGCTATTTTCCATAAGAAGAACAAACTCCATAGCAACCATAAACAATTACAAATCACATAACTCTACTGTGCATTCTATATATTTGCTTAATATGTTGGGTTTGCTGCTTGTCCCCAAATGTTGGTTGGTTTTAGGTTTTCAGTTTGTTTGTCTGTTCACTATATATTATTTATGTATTTATAAATATAGTTTTTGTATTTTTGCAGTGGATTTATTTTGGGAATAAAATGATTATAAAATTGAAAAATGCAATTGGAATAAATTTCCATTTATTGTGGTTTAAACATAATCCTCCGATACAAACGTCTACGTAACATTCTCAACCTGAATCATATACCAGCCCAACGTAACTATAATATCACAGTGACCTTTGATCTTAATCATGCACGCTGTTTCACACATTCTTAAACGCAGTTTTCTGCTTACTCGAGTGCACAGTTTTTATTAGTCACGCCTGCTGTATTAGGAATTTCAATATCCAGTCCAAAGTCTTTAATTATCCGTGATTGACCTGTTTAAAGTAGTTGGTAGGAACTAAAAAAGTAGACTTGGTACTTATTAAACTCAGCTATTTTCTGATAGCGTGGACTGGTTACGTTAGTGCAATTTTATTCACGCAGTATGTATTTTGTGATTCAATTCATTCATTGTACTTCTATTGTTTTAAGACAACTCAATGTGGATGGGATATGATCTTCTTTAACAACCTTTAGCACTTCAGAGTTCAAAAGAATAAACAAAATGAAATCAATGTAATGCAGAACGAAAGTCAAACTTCAAATCTATGAGAGACCGCTCCGCATTAATCTTAGTGTACGCAGGAGTCTATACATTAAACCCTTCGCTAAAACTATTAGCTTATTAGGGAGACACTTGAATCAATATACGAGGCATTAGGGCCCGTCCGAATACCCACCTAGATTTAACAATTGTCCACAAACTTGATCTAGGCAGTGGATTAAGGATCCAACCACAGAATCCGAGTTACATGGAGACTTATGAGCTTAGATCGAGAACAAAATGGCGGTCGCGCTGAGAGTTGAGCAATAGGTAACTGCAGGTCTAGAAGCCCTGGTTACTGCAGGACTAGAAGCCCTGGTTACTGCAGGACTAGAAGCCCTGGTTACTGCAGGACTAGAAGCCCTGGTTACTGCAGGACTAGAAGCCCTGGTTACTTCAGGACTAGAAGCCCTGCACACACACACACAACACACCGTTGACAACATCACTAGCCTTTATTTGGTGTATATTATTCATTTAAATTGTATCATATTCAGTTATAAAATGTTTGTTATTAAAAAACCTTCATTGTAAAGGGAGAATATAGACAGTAAAATGAAAAAAATAAACGACAAAACCACTAGATTGAAAGAAAATTCTATTCATTAATAACAACAATAAAAACCAATGTGAATAAATAAAAATGGGTATAAGATGGAAATTAATACAATAGAAAATGTATAAACGCAGACACAACTTGAAGTGAAACAAATAATACAGCACCATCTAGTAAAACAGACTGAATGAAAGGGCGA
Organism: Isoperla grammatica; assembly: GCA_945910005.1. Taxonomy (NCBI): domain Eukaryota; kingdom Metazoa; phylum Arthropoda; class Insecta; order Plecoptera; family Perlodidae; genus Isoperla; species Isoperla grammatica. Next base: position 13,079,169 of record OX246740.1, on the reverse strand, counting down.
ACAGTGAGGAAATGAAATAATCTGAAACCCGAGCATGAAGATAGAAAAAAGAGAATATGGAAATAAAATGGAAAATAAGCTTCATTCAGTGCTCCCAGCGTCCACACCTCAAAGTCAACACTGACGCAAAATATAATTTCATCATAATGGCAAAACTTTGAACAAAACTCTACTAAATAATCATGAAAACAAAGCATTCGCAATCATCTGTGTGGATCCTCAAGTCAAGTTAAGTGTGAATTCATGGGAGTCATTCTGCAGCTGTTGATCATTTCAGGAGCAGCGCCTCGGCTTGCCATGACGTGTTTATGTGTGGGGGGTAAACAGATGCGTGCCGGGTGGCCTATTCATCTCCTGCGCGCTTTTGCTCGCTAAGTCATATCATACTGTGCACAACAGCTTCCTTCCACCAACTACGTCATAATTGAGATAATATTGATACAGATTCTTCATAAATAGTTTACGTACCTCTCACTCAATGCTGACGATGCACCATAGAGGTATAGTATTAAATGTGCTTTAAATGTGATGGAACTGGCCTTTCTCAAAAAGTTTAAACGTGTAAGGAACTTTGGGTTTTAACGGGACGCCCGGCTCAAACGTGTTTTCTCTTTAAGAGTTGGTACCCCTGTGGGAGTCTGAGGTGGCATTGGATCTTCACATGCTGAATAACGGCACATCTCATATTCTTCTGTACCACAGCAAAACATTTATCAGCAACGTACTCTGGTGTGAAAGTATTAAAAGAGGCAAAATCATTCTGTCGATCTTCTCTTGTTGCTGTACGTCTTTATAATTGCAATCATTTTCAAGATGATGTCTACTTGCCTCTTTCCTCCAAACATCCCCCATCATCTTCATATTTCACCCACTCATCGTCTCGATTAGCCACGTTGAAAAATGTGAGACGTTAAGCCCAAATACCAACCACTCAGTCTGATAAAAAAAAATTTAAAGAAATATGTCTTATACGGTATTTGAATTCTCGTCCCTATGTATAGCACACGATCAGGATCTGCGCACTAAACGCATAGGGCCTCCCTCTCGCAGGCAGCACTAAAGGCATGAACTAACTGAAGGACATAGTTCACAAAATGAAAACTTTTGGCTGTGAAACATTCTGGAAGAAAATAAAGGAATATTTATTTATGACGTGCTTTTTGCATGATTGCACGATAGTGATGACGTCACAACGCTTCAACCGTTTCTAGCTTATTGGCGGCTGCTCGCGTACATATTACGTTCTAGTAATTCTTAAAAATATATTAAAAATGAGAGTCAAGTCTCGCCCATAGTCTCTTCCATGACAAAACTAGCACCGACGGAATTCTAGCCGACGAAGTCTCTTTAGTCTGTCTGACGACTTATACTGGCCAAGAAGTAAGAAGCAAGGTGAGGCTTCAAATCCTCCGAAGATGCGGTCGCTCCACGCGGTCTATGTCAACGGTACTCGCCGCGGTATTTCTCTATACTTACTTGTTATTGTCCACTGCATGGACTGTACTAACCGAGCTTGGAATGCACCCTCACAACGCTTGCCAATACCAGAGATATGAGAACGAGATGCAACTATAATCGGTTGTCGTCACGGGTTATGTAATAGTGAAGTAACGCGTGTGACAACTACCAACCTATATCTACTTGCATCCCGTTCTCCAGGTATTGTAGTGATTATATCGCCCTCATGTTGTCAGACGTGGTGGGGTCGCATTCCATTCACGGTTGGTGCAGTCAATACAGTGGACAATAATAATGCAATTATCGGGCAATCTCGAGTTGAATACCGTTGAAATAGACCGTGAGGAGCGACCGTCTCTTCTCAGAATTTTAAAAGACACTTTGCTTCTTACGGCGTCGCCAGTATAGATTTAGGTTGGTAGTTGTGTCAAATGCGTCACTTCATGTATAATCCATGACGACACCACCTTGCAAGTTAACGCGATGAGACTTTACCACTGGACTACATAGGACGGATGTCTTGCAACACCCTCAATGTTGTAGGTTGTAACATGGTCTCTAAGCGTCGTATTATCTAATAATGTCTGGCGTACGCTTGTTATCGCCCACAACGTCCAAACATTTGACGTTTTGTTTCAAGAATTAGTTCGGTTTGCATGAACTGACCCCACTAAATGTTGTAACCTTATCACATTATGTATTCCTTCTGCCCAAGGGTATGTATGTTTATAAAACAACTATTCCATTAGTTGCCGCAGTGTTGAACCTTTGTCCAACTCGGACTCTCATCTGTGGTTGGTTAGTTCAAAGGGATTCCAGTGCCGGCAGCACTGTTCCGCCTCTACTCAGCATTGGTAATGAGGTTAGATCACCAGACAGTGATAAACGTGACCTCCCAGGTTACTGGGATGTATGAGGGATGGATGGGTCAACTGTGAGGGGTGTATGAATCATTTCACGTGGGCGCACATATTATAAAGTAGTTATACAGCCATCTTGGGAATGAGTGAAGCTCGTGGCTAGTCAAATGAATAGACATTTGAAAATGTCACCAGTTGATTGGCTCCGACTCAATCACCTTTGACGTCAGCATTCACACGTTTGCTTTGGGACTGCTTTAACAATGTTCGTACAGTTAAGAAATACTTAGGAGATCGGATAGAAAAAGTGCATTTGAAATATTCCTTGACCGTCAGTTGTTCACACAATTAAGCCTGTGATGAAAATCTCCCCACCCCCCTTCCCCCACCAAACGGTTGGCGACCCTCTTTCTTTTCTCTCTGTCCGCTATTACTCTTATTTGACTTCACTATTAATAATTCACGCCATAATTCAGAATACTTTAAACTCAAATGTTACCGTATCTTTTTCACTGGTTATGAAGGTAGTAAATCAATAACGTTATGTTTGTAATTTTGAAATTTCGGTGAGTTGTACTGGTAATATTTGATTTTAGATATTGTTAAAACTTGTATGTACTCCTATAGTTGTGGCAGAAAAGCAACCAATATACTGCAAGTTGACAATCGACAGCCCGTTGAAAATATTTGTTTCGTGTAAATTCTTCCGAAATCGAAGCTACTTGACTGGAATGCAATTCCTCCACAGTCGATGTACGTCGTCTCAAGAGGATAGTTTTTTATTTTTGTCAGCAAATCGACGCTGCAAAACTTTGATTGAACATCTGATTCGAAACTAGTTTTCAAAAGTTGTTTCGAAGAACATGACAACGTACGTACGCTATCGACGTTTTTTGTGTCTTTGGAATTAATGGACATTTGAACTCATCCAAGTTGTGATTCTTTTACTCCGGATTTTTGAAATTTTTTCTAGACAGCCCATAGAAACTCCATTCGTAACTTGGATCAGTTGATTCGGTTTACTTCGAGTTTGTAGCTGAGCTTTCTTTTTCCTGACATCCTTGTCAATTCTCTTTTTCTTCTTCATTTCTCTACTTATCTACTTTCTCCCGAAAAGTTATATTTTCTAGCCGTGAAGGAGTCCAAGACGTGGGCACAGCATAGCCGACGTTTCATTTTTACAAGCATGGTCTTCAACTAACCTCTCAACTTTTCTCTCTATCTCAGTCTTCCTTTCGTGTAATTTTCTTATCACAGATCTCATCTTCTTTCGCGATCAATGATACGACAGGAACTGCACAGGTCACATGACTCCATGCAGTATATTGCGAATTTGAAAACTTCACTTAGTATGTGGATTGAAACGAAAAAATAAGTTTCATTCATTCGTGATACCAAAGTTTGGGTAAGTTAATATAATTTAGTGGTGGTGGGACGGTTCTAAACAACAGTTGTAACCTTTTGTCTTCTGCAGGTACAATGCGAAAACTTAAGAAGTGTTCCGTTTGCAGATACAAAGCCTCTGCTTTGTTTTGTGTAGTGACACATCAAAACCGCATTTAGGTCGAGCAATCAATAGTTTTCTGACAGCTCGCATCTATTTATGCAACAGTTTTTGTAATTATGCATATACATAATCTATTATTGTGTGCTATATTATTATTATTAATTCCATTCCAAGAACAACTATTCTATAATATATTAAGATATTATAACATTGTTTTATTATATCACAAAATCAAAATATAACAACTGTTCTTGAAGCAAATAATATCTTTAAGTTATCAAATAAAACAATTTTTGTTCGCACACTTTTGCACAAGAATGTTGTGTATTTTTAACGCTTTGCACTGTGTAGTTATCCAGGTATTGTTGGCAGCAATTTTTACAAGAAAATCCCAAATTCCAAGGTACGATTACAATTAAAGTTGGGGCATTGAATCGATTTTCTTAACGAAGTTTTGCCCGGACTGTTTTCACGTATAAAAATAAAAAATACTCAATCAAGAGAATCAAATCAAGGGAAATGAAACTATCTTCAACGAAGCCAGTCGTCCTCTCTTTCATTTTAAATGTATACAGTATACGCTTGGCTATACGGTTTGTCAATTATTGAAACAAGTTTTGTTTTCTTTAAAAAGTTTGTGTAAAAGTTTGAGAGTTGTTGCGTAAAAAATGTCAACTCGGACAAAAACTTTGAAATAAGAAACGAAATAATTCACTCGGTTGAATAAAAGTTTTTCATTGAATAATTCAAATCTAATCTTGGTATTTCCTCACATTTCACCAAAGTTATTTAATAATAAGTTAAAGTTCTCAACATAACCTGGTTTTTCCTTAAAATAGAATAGTAAATTCATTGGTTATTTCAGAATAAAAATCGGTGTAAAATCCTAGTTTTAGCATTAGTTTTCTATTGACATGGGTCGTGTAGGAATTTATGAAGACCCGATTTTGTTGAGTTTGAAAAGTTGTATTTTTTAATTCATAGAAAGGGTAGTATTTAAACAATGCTATGTATTATGAATATTGAATAGTTAAATATAAGCATTTGAAATACCTTCATGAAAGAGCACCTAAGTTTGCGGCATACTGAGTTAGCAACAAAGTTAACTACAGCTTTGTCCCTCCATACCGTTTCTCACTCATACAAACTTCATATGCAGGAAATGAACTTCATATTCTCAAGTTTTTAAAGTTAAGAGTCAGAACACGACTTCGAAAATACGACTCATTGTTTCATTTAGTAGCTAACTGACAAGTTCGGTGTTCTTCTTGATCCAAAGTGACGACACAAACCGGTGACTGTAGCTACTTCCCGAATAGTCAGCAGAAGACGACAGCCGAAAATGGTCACTTCTTTGGCTACTCAACACGGCAGGTGACGCAACTTTCAAGTAGAAGGTGAGTTAGGGTAGTTACACTACATGGACAGGGTTGCCAAAGGTACTGATTTCATCTGTACAGTCCTGATTGTGACAACTTTGTCCTGAAGTCGGCATTACATCACTCAGGACAACACAATGAATGTACTGAATTGTTGAAAATGTCACATTTTTACAACATTCTCTTATATTTTTTTTAAACGATTTAATTTATTACATATTCGAAGATTTCGATGGATTTTTGAACAATTTGTGTAGCCCAATCCAAATGTAGGCTTTCCTCAATTCTATTTTGAAAAAAAAAATAATAAAAACTCCCTCTTTGACATTTCCACGTTCACCAAAATCATGGGATTGCAATAAATTATAGGTATCGAGTACCACAAAATGTCACAACTCGGTGGATTTGATTACATATTACAGTATTAAGGTTTGGCTGCACCATGTTAGGGACTCCAGTATGCACTAAACTGCCTGTCTCATGTATTGTGTGTATTGCAATTTACAAGCCAGCTAGCAGGAACGCCAATGTGGGCCACAAAGAACCCTCTTTAGTCATCATGTGAATAGTTAACGAAAACTTACATCATATAATTGTATGTGAAATAATAGTTCAGTTTACATCGATGTTCAATCCGGGATTGAGTGGACTTTGGATCCAATCCCAGTTTACTCCTCAAGTGAACACTTCCGCAATATAGGATCGGATTCGTTCAATCTTCTCCTAAATCATGAGGCTCACTAGTCGACGTAAGATTAAAACCCAGATGAACCTCGTCATGCAAACAATGAACATGGCCGGGATTGGAACTCCAAGCCGGTTCCCGACATCAAACAAAGGGCTGAACAGGGATTGAATCATGACATGTAAACGGAAGTTATGATTTGAATTCAAGTTTAACTCAATCCCAATCTCATTCCTGCTATACACGAGAATAATATAACAAACCGCTTACTGGTCGTAAATTGACACGGATATTTTAAAAATTAATTCAAACATTGTTGTACTTCGGAAAAAGCGTAAAATACGTGCTTGTGTTTCGTACCGTCCTGTTAAGTATGAACTCGCATCGTCTTGCATGAATTATTTTCAATCATTGAAACAACAGTTACTAGACATTTATTTGAGACAAAGCGAGAAAATAATGACAGTGCATCGTACCGTACGTGTTGTTTCCGGGACTATCTGTAGTGCCATTAAAAAATGTCACGCATGGCTTGAACTGAAAATGAGGAATCTGAAGAAAGAAGAAGCTAACAAGGAAGTCTGAAAATATTAAAATAAAAGTATCCGAGAAATGAAAAAAAAAAATAGATCCAAATTATAATGTTAACATTCAGAGTTACAAAGGTGTTGCAATTAATTTTGTGCACCCAGGCGTCATGTTTTGGCGTGCCGACCAATATTTAAAAACGATGTTATAGATGTTCCCCCTGCTTCAATACGATATCGACGATACATGTACGAGATATCTGTGTATCCAGGTTGAATAATCAATGTTGTTGATGCCCCCTTAATACTGGATCAATAAATCTATAATAGCTCATGCTATTCCAATTAGAAGGTTGCCATTTCAAACCGTTCGTGAGCTTATGTGGTGCTTCAGTTTTAATCAGTTGTTTAACCGACACTTTTCGGTTGCGTTTACACCAGCGAACGGTATATTTAGTTATTTATTTATTTATTTAATGTCTATCCTATTCAGTTATAAAAACTGATTTACAAAGTCTTCATTCACAATCTTAATTTGAAAATGTAAGTAAGAGATGAGTGTCTATTAGAATTTTTGTACCCGGGTACGAGCGTTACTTGCAAGGAAACTGCACTATTCATGTTTAGTAGACCTATACTTTATATTCAAGACAAATAATATATCATGCGAACCACTTTCGTATCACCTTAAATATTGAAGTTCATATTAGAACACATTACAAAGTTGTCAAAACAGACAAAGATTTTACAACATCTTCAACTATTTATACCGACATATAAAGATATGTGTATTCATTTAAAATTTTATAATAACCTCAAACTTAAATGCTAGATCATTCAGGCCCGGTTTTTCAATCGGTCATTAACGGGGCCGTTAGCTTGACGGTCCGTTATCTGCATAGTGTTTGTTGGGTTACAGATTATGGACCGTAAGCTAACGGCTCCGTTACGACCCGTAAACCGATTGAAAAGCCGGGCCTCAACCACAATAGGCATTAGCGCAGCGTAGATTAACCAAGAGTAAAATAGTGGCACCACGATGACGATAGTAAATATTGCGTCACAAGACAAGCGAAGAAAAGTGTATTCACAAGAGAAGGATGGTTTGCTGGGTTACGCCGCTACTCGTGAAGAAGTAGTCGTTATTCATTTCTTATCTTTTATCTTGCTGGTTTGGGCGAGTATGGCGGGGGGGGGGGGGTCCATTTGTAAAAGCTAACCTTCTTCTTTAGGTCAAGTGAATGTGTTAAATTATTCTTAAAATAATACTTCTAAAATTGGAATAAATAAGGAGGAATAAACTTAATGGGTAATACAGTTTATCTATCTTTAAAACAATGTCTAGGATAAAGGGGATGTCATATTTAACTGTGAGATGTATATTTGTTATAGACGGTTATTAATATAACTGGCGTGGACATATTCTGTGTTATAATGGTAGGTTGACGTAACATTGCATTTTGTCGGTTGATTATGGAATCCATGAAGAGGTAGCGAATTACCACAGTAATTAGATGTTGCCATATCGGCTAAACACAACAAACAAACTCATGTTGATGAAATACAACACTTTCGCTTTCAAGCTTTGTTGTTTCTGGACTGCAAACTTTATGACGAGGTTTATTTGATAAATAAATGTGTGATACGTATAACCGATTGTACTATTTACTCTTTGCAGTGCCGTTCTTATACTAAACCCCATTGATGCCCAAGGGTCAACCCCCACCATCCGGCCCCGCGGCGAGTAAGTTATACCTGTCAATATGTCGCCTATTGAAGCGGAATTATATATATCAACACGTTAAAAAAATCCCCAGAATCAGTTTTTACCAAGATTGCAAAATATTGGATTTTTGAATAATAAACTCTGAAGACTTTAATTGTTATAGTTTATAATTACCGTATCAATAACGGACATCTTGACAAGTATGATTTATTAGCCACCGCCGCATCTATCGCGCTGCCGGGTGGTGGGGGTGTGGCATGTAAGGGGGTTGAGTCGAGGCCTTCGTTATACTCACTTCGTTCTCTTCGTACGATAGCGACGGCCTCGGTTGAGTTCAAGCACAGCACTGCAAGGTCACTAAACTATATACTACATCTAGTAATGTTCATCCATATCAATCTGCGAGAGTTCTATAAACTATTGGTTCAATGACGAGCGAGTTTCTATTGAAATACTCTATATCTGTCCGTTCCCTCCAGCGTTGCAGCATCTTCTAGTGATAAACTACTAACACAGTTTATTCAAGCTGAACAGAAGTATTTTATGCGAGAAAATCGCAACATCTGATGATCTGAGTGAAACATTATGAACAGACATTACTTCTAAATTGGAAATGACAACGACTTCATACGCCGTTTTGTTGCAGTGGAGGTCTAGTCAATAAACATCTGTTTTTATCTAGTGAATCGACTTGCAGAAAATGATATACCAATAAAGTTTGTTCACAAAACACAGAGGGAAACTCTGGGTGGAAAATAGGAAATGGTGTAGAGAAAATATTTTCAATAAAATGCGCTGGGTATACATGTAAGTATAGACGGGTTCACGCACTTGGATATCGGCTGGAAGTTAAACTTATGGAAATTTGTACCAGCGTTCACACAAGATTTCAGATAGTGAGAAAGCTATCTACTATGGCTAAGAAGAGATAACTAACCTTTATCTTCTAGCCGTAGTCTTATTGGAGTTTCTAGTCCATCCAATCAGAAACTAGTGTTTGCGAGAGCCAATCAGATCAAAGCTAGTGTTGTCCCTGTATTTATTTGTTCGTTCGCTAATCTTGTTAATTTATGTTCATTTATTAAATATTTCTATTCATATATAAAATAATGAATATGCGATGTGAAAAAACACAGCTTCAAACACAAAGAATGACTGCCGACCCTTACTAAAAGTAATTAAAAACTAAATATAGCAATGAACATATAAAATTATATATAAAAAAAACGGGAAAAGATAATGAAAACATAACAAAACGAAGTCATAGAATAATTAAATATATAAAATACAAAATACAAAATACAAAAGAAGCTACGTTACATACGAGACGCTACCTATAAAATATAAATGATGTATTTGGGTTTTACGTCTCCTATTTTGGCAACGATAATAATCGAGATGAGTCGTTCGATGAGTGGGTGATTATGGGAAGAAGCAAAAGCGGCGCAGGACATCCATGTCGAAGCCAGGATTCAAGCCTAGAACGCAGGAACCGAGGTTTACTATTAACTAACGCATAATCGACCACGGCCAACTACGCTGCTACTGCAGGAGGTCGCCGGTTCGTTTCCACCCATCGGCGATCCTGATTGAAAGTTTTCCCCCAGTCGGCAAAGAGGAATCTTGAGCAAGCTTACAAAATTGCCGGGTCCAATAATACCATAATTCTCTACTCTTTAGTTTCTACCACTAACTTAAAACTGGTCCTTTAGGGATAATTTACGTCCTTCTGTTGGATAGTTGGATATTCCTATCACAGCGGGCGTACCAATGAGCTTGTGCACTCTACTTAGCTGGAGACAATACTTTTACGAATGTGTGAAAGCACGCCAGGAATCGGTTAATTTTCTTTGAAATAGCTTGCGTGAAGTGCCAGTATGAGGTCGGTACGCTGGTGTAAAAAAAAATCCAAATCAACTTTAATTGTCTTACGACATAGTAACCTTCACCTATACTGATCACACAAGTGGTTATAATTGTCTACATGCGAACACTTCCAAGATGAAAGAAAACCCGTCATGAAATACCACTTGACATTCGTGGAACACGACAATCATCAATCTAGAGTTAAGAAAACTCCACCTAATTGTTTTATTTGATCGGCCGCATTTGACCTCTCGTCACCCTTGCGACAATGACAAAAGGCTTCTTCCTGCTCGCTAATGACACGTCCGAGTGATTGGGGTTAGTTAGAGGGTTCCCCCGCCAGGTCGCGCCGACGTCATTACTTCTTGTTTGCGTTCGACAGCTTCCGATTATTGCCGTCGGCGCGCTCAAGACAAACTTCAACGTCGGAAATAAAAGTTAGATGTTGGGAAGCGAAATTAAAAAAGTCGGTGTTTTCAGCGGTGGAAATTTACTACGTATTGGTTGGCCTCAGTAAAAACAAAAAATCGTATCAATATTTTAACCGAGGTGTAGTCAAATTTGAAACCTGTGTAAAATTACTGTTTTTCGATCAAATCTTATCACACATTTTCTCAAGCACAATTTTCGTTTCACGAACTTTAAAGTGAACAAAGACAACCGTGTGGATTATTATAACGAAAGCATTCAATGAATGCTCTTTATTGTTGAGGTTTACGTGTAAACTTTCAGAACCTGCTTTATTTACTTTCGATATTATAATTGTGTTGAGTATTATGTATTATCATTTGTGTTATAAAATTATATATTATTTTACACTTCAATAAATGTACATGTTTTTCTATCTCTACTGCAAATTCTTAAACTTTTCAACTGTATCTTATTTATTTACTTTGTTTGATTATAACATAATACAATCGTTACATTATTCACGTATTGAATGTTGTGTGGCGTTCTTGATCACTAAAATCCGGTAACATCGCGTGTTGTACATAATGGAACTTATGCTTAGGATGTTGATTGTTCGTGATAAGAACATGCGCACGTTGTCCAAAACATAGCATCTTCAGTCCACGACAAGGGTGATCTAGTCCCATCTTAGTTTTATGCAGCCCATGAAAACCTGTGCATTATACTGGTCATAACACAGTGCCTACTAAAACGTGTGACTGGATGTGTTATGTTACAGCTTTGAAATGCTGTAACACGTTCTTGACATGTGGTAAAACGTTAATATTGCGATTTTAATAGTGCAGTGGTAGTTGTTTTTTTAGCATGTAGCTAATATCAAAACCGCGTAAACCAAAGGTTTAGTAGCACCGCTTTTCAGCGTTAAACATGTTTAAATCGGGGCGGAGGTAATTTCAGGAAGAAATAAAATAGTATGAAACACTCAATAAAGATTGTTTTGTTTTCTGTTTAACCTACCCAAAATAACAACCGTATTATTCAATATCAATATCATAAACGTTTTTCATACAGGATTCAGTTTTTTCAGATACCAAATCAGGAATATTTTTATTTATTTGAATTTTGTCTACAGACGTTCTTGAGAATCTTTGACCAAAAAGTATTTGCGGTTGTTCTCCAAAACAAACATTGAAATATTCCGTACGCCATACCAACTTTACCTGATGTGCCCCTCTTCAGGTGACCAACTAGGTTTGGATAGCTGGGAAGGAATGTCCGAGGGCTATTAGTATAGGACTCAATCTCAGCATTCGTCTTTACGATTGAGAAAAACCTTAGATAAAACCTTCAGTCATGACTGCCGGTGGCCGGAATCGAACAGGCGACCTCCCGAATTAGTCTCGCGTCTTACCGCTGAGCCACCTCTATCGGAAACGTCGAAAGAAAACAAAATACCGTTGTATAGAACAGTAGACTTAGAAGATTGCGTAACGTACCTTCTTTTCTTGTCAGTTTTTTTAGTGAGTGGAGAACATACCGTTTTTCTGTCTGGTCACGAGGTAGAATAGGTGCTCTGCTTGTCGTACGACGGTACGAGGGTACTACTACACACCGTAACCACACGAAAACCTCCTAGCGGTATAGACATTGTAAATAGGAGCGTAGAGCATTTTTGTAAACATGTCGACCGATAATTTATATTTGTTTCCTTCTATAACACATGTAAAAAGGAAAAAAGAAAAATTAATAGCATAAAAGAAATTGAAAATAAGTGTATTTAAAAACAATCTTTTACTGCTTACAGTGTATTAAATAAAGTCCATAACTGTATTTTGTCACACGAAGATATGATATACATACTTCGCTCTGAAGTTTCGCTTTCATTCGATCGTCGACAAAGCGAAGAAAATAGAGAACTAAAAAGCATTCAGCGAAATCCTAGCTTTTAGCGATGCACACACAATACGACACAGGATTCATTCATCTATTTACATTCCTATCGTTTGAATGGCATCATGCACATCACTGAACTTATATGAAGTCATGCTGGTACCTATGAGCGAACACATCGTATAGTGGCATTCCCAGCGCTCATAATACTCCTTGTAATTGTATGAATCATCGTCATTTACCGCGGTAATCCGTTGCACCCGTACATTGCATCCGTACATCTTTATCATAGATAGATAAAGATGTACGTGGCTACAAGGTAACTAGGGATGCGCACACACACAATAATTTATATTATAGTTCGATATTCTATATATAACACAAGTTCGATAATCGATAATAAAAATATTATCGTTTTTTTTTTTTTTTAAGGCATGTACGTAATGTATTATTTTCTTCTACTCGGGCGTTTGTAGTATTGAAATACTCAAAGACACCGCCACAATACTGGGCCTCGGGCCTCAGTTGTGATTACTCTCAACAGTGTCACCTCAGATGTGTCCAAGGAATTTGTTGCTATATTGTTATACTCTCGGTTAGGCGACGTAATATCACGGAATCTGTAAAAGATTGCTTCATGTGTACATTTACCGATAGCGGTGGCTCAGCGGTAAGACGCGAGACTCTAATTCGGGAGGTCGCCGGTTCGATTCCGGCCACCGGCAGTCCTGACTAAAGGTTTTTTCCGAGGCTTTCCTCAGTCGTAAAAGCGAATGCTGGGATTCGTTCGTTCGTTTCCGTGTCCGGAACACCGTTCTAGACAACTAATTTCCAAAAATCCGCCACTTTTATGGCTTTGTCATTTGCTAAAATTAGATCCTCTATTGTACAAGTCTGCTCTAGATTTGGGCAGACTAGCAGGTGCTGGGGATCCTGAATCTGTCCGCATTCACATGGTTCGTGATCCTCCAGAAATCCCCATTTCCTCATGTTTTCTTTGCATCTCGACACTCCTGTCCGCAATCTGTTGAGTGATTTCCAGGTGATGTATGGAAGTTTAAAACCAGCAGCGGGCTCCTCCGCCAGCGCCATTATTGGACTTGGTATTTGGTTGCTCCAGATCTCAACTCTACGGTTGGGATTGAGTCATACTAATAGCCCTCGGTAAATCCTTCCCAACTATCCAAACACCCTAATAACCTAGTTAGTCACCTGAAGAGGGGCACATCAGGTAAAGCTGGTGTGCACCCTAGAACGGCTATTCCTACAAAAAATTATGATAATGTACATTTATTATCACTCGTCATCGATCGATAATGCAGTCATCTTTTCGATGATTGATAATATTTATTTTATCGTACGTGTCCCTAACGGTAACACGCAAGACTAACTCAGATGTCGCTGGTTATATTCCATTACAACCGGACAAAATTAATGTGTTTTAATAATGGCGCTAAGAAAACTATTTTACTTTACTTTATTATCAAATTAATATTATTTATATAATTTTATTTATATTTTGTGTATATTATAACACTCAGCAGAACCGCATTGCAAAGGGGCAACAGATAATGATCTGAGATCGAGATGATTTATAGTTACGTTGAGAAGTATAATCAAGAGATAACGATAGTAACCAAAACTATGTACATGCACAGACATGCATGACTTAGATTGCGTTTTAAAATGATAGTCAATCAGTTATACACTAATACGATTGAAAAACAGGGTCGTACTGTCTGGGACCAAAAGTTCATTTGGTTATTATATTGTCATATCTATTTTGTAAATTTATTGTACTTAGACGTGTAAAAAATGTAAATATGTTTTTATGAACATTTCTTAATTATCTCTCGTATCATACCGTATTGTACCAATAAAAAGTATTAATAGGAATTGTAAATCTTTAATAACTTTCAGTATATCAGGGGCCCTGTTTTGTAACTTCATTATTGTACATCCTGAAAGGAATTCTGCTTGAATCCAAACTTGTTATGTAGAAAGTAATGTTATATCGAACGAAATAGTCGGATTCAAGCTACTAGCGATCTAGTGGACCTTGGTCGGATTCAGTCAGAATCATTGCAGGATATTATCCAGTAGATGACGGTTATGTTTCCCAGTTCGCCATTGAACGAATACTTGACACTGCTGCACTTGAAAGACAATGTTCAACATGGTTAACCTATGATGCTGCATTGTGCCGTTACTTTCCTTTAATAATTATAATATTGTTACAATTGGAGTTATTAGAAGTTTAGTCACACGTTTCACCAATTACTGGAAAGTTATGTATTAGGTAGAGATTAATTTAACTTTGAGTTTTGGGATATAATTATGTATGTATGAGTAACGAAACACAAAACATAACGAGCATGAAAAAATATATTGATATAACCAACTAATTAACGACAGTCACTTTCACAGACAAACTTATAATTAAAACCATACCTGACACAACTGTTGCATTGTGTTAAAAAACATAACACATAAATAAATGAATAAAACAAAAATACATAAACTGACAATTTCCTGTACACCGTAAATAATTGTAAATGAAATGAGTTTGTCTTCGGAAATAGTTCAGTATTTGGTAGTATCTTTGTTGCTGATTTCAACTCCATGGACGAAGGAGTAATTCATTGTTAAACCTTAGAATAACACACAAGGAGAAACGAAAATTAGAGTTTTCAATACAAGCGTGCTACTATTTTCTGCCCTCTTTGTTATTCGCAATTTTCTACTGTCGTCCTTGTTTTTGATTTTAATAAAGAAGATAATATTTTAATCTAATTTTCATTTTCTGTGTTGCGTTGTTTTTGTTTTTCGTTTGGCTTTGCAGTTTCTAATGGTGAACACAATTTAATGAGCTTTTCTGTTTGTTTTTTATCTCTTCGGGCTGAGCTTTCGAACAACTCGGGCGCGAATAACTTATTTTACTTCTCCGAAACGTCTGTATGATTGCGTTCATATCGAAGGAGTAGCATTCCCTTTGTGATGCTCCAGCTTTATTTTCCTGGCTTTCTCGTTTTGCTTCGTTTTTTTCTACGCGTGGTTCAGCTCGTTAAAAGATTAGTTTTCCCTCTTTTAAATGAATTTCAAATTTAAATTGAGTTATAAGTGGTTTGCAGCTGTTTCGGATTCGATAAAATCGGATGTTTTTGTCGTTTGTGAATTTTGTGTTTTAATTGAATCCCAAAGTTTCCTTCACAAAAATAAAAAAAGTTGGATTGGTAAAAACACTAATGGTTTTTTAGTTATGTTTCTTTTTTACTATGCTATAATTACCATCATTTCCTTAATTACAACATTTTTATCCCGAAACTCACTTCTACATGTTTTTGTGAAGTTATGAAATCTGCAACTGTAAGGGTAGTTTAGTAGTATTACTAGTGTGTTATGATCGTAGATTATTAAAACGGGACGCGCAGACTTTCGTAAATTTGATTTCTATTAATACATAGACAAAATATATATGTACGTTCCAATCGGATAATATTCTCAATATTTCCCGCTTATAGTCATGGTCAGTCTTAATAATTACACTTGTGCAGTTTTTCGTCTGTATTTGTACAAATCATGTCAACCCAGTGGTGCAACTATACGGGGAAGGCGAGGAGAGATGCCCCCCCCCCCCTCCACCACTTGATTGGATCAAAAGGGAGCGAGGTGGGCATAATGCAATGACAACTTCTGAATGTATAAAAACTTTAAACTTTGTTGGTCTGCATTTATGACGCTACAATTTGCTTGGGTTCCGAACAAACTCGCCTATGACCGGTGTTGATCGTTATTATTTACGAAATGTTCACCCTCCCCCCCCCCCCCCACACACACACACAAATAAAATAAAACAAGTGCTAGTTACGCTACTGCGTCAACCCATCGTGGATATATAGTTCAGCATCCAACTGCACTGCATACATGCATGAAAATGAGAGCCACAATGCATGAGAGGTGTAACAAAATGGAGTAACAGTCTACACTCACTCTCAATGTGACTTCCTCTTGAGGGAGTAGGGTATGTCGTTATGTGGCGGCGTTGGCTCAAAGCATGATACGAGCGACTTTCTTACAAAATATTCAACTTCCTCAGACTGGAGTTTAGAATCAAGAGAATTGATAGTTCCCACGTGACGTCACAGCGGCCATGATTGCGACACAATTGATGAGAACTAATCCTAGATCATTGGCAACTTCTATTCAAATTTAATACATGAACGTAATTTAGAATTTAAAAAGTAAACATAAGTAATAAGTAGAATCAATCAATATCTGTCTCCATAGAGTCGGGTAGGGGGTGAGAGGTTCCTACCATCACTTGGGCCTCGGGTCTACCTAAGCCATGTAGACTAGACCAGTTTCAATCATTTTTAAGCTTTGGGGCCCGACGTGTTAAAAGCTGCCAACAAAGTGATCCTAATAGATTTTTAAACGCTGAATCCGAATAACATTGTTGGCAATCGCCATTTTTACATTTATACCCTTAAATCGTATTTAGGGTTGGTTTTTGCCATCCAGAAGAAAAAAAATCACAGAAACCACATTATTAACGCCAACAATAACAAAAAAATATAAATATACTCAGCAAAGATACGTTAATGCGATAGTTACTTCAAACATATGATTAATATTATAATTGGGGTGTAAAACGAAAGTACAACAATAGAAAAGTGCCCGTCAAAATGTTGTTTACTATTGTGGACACTGTGTATCGAGAATAACTAGACGAAAAAAATTCTCGTTTACATATGTTCACGTTCAATGACGGTGAAATACAATGAAGCTTTTTCGAAGAAAATCGAGCAAAATTGTGAATACAATAAATTCCGATGGATAAAAACACCTATGCCCCCAAATATAAGATAATGGAGTCATTCGGCCGGACAAGCCGATAGTGGACTCAAAAAATTCGTAACTTTTACCTGATTACAGCAAAGGCAATCCGGAAATCGAAATCGGTAACTTGTACTATTTGTACCCAAAAAATGGTAAAAAAAAGGCAATTAAAAAAATGGCGGAAGAAATTGACTGATAACGCTTGAACAGGTGTCCAACAATTCGATATTTTATAAAAGTTAAGAAAAAACAATACTCACATAGAAATCACTACCGTTTGGCATTGAGAGACAAAATACGGCAAAAAAGGCACATATTCACATTTAGGAGACCAGTTGACCTATTACACTGGGAGAGGCGTCAAAATATTCTATTTAAGACAGCAGGCATAAAAATTGACGAAAACGTCGAAATCATTAGCTTTTGGTCGTTAGAACACGAAAACGGCAAAAAAAAGGGCACACACTATTTATTGTACGTAGAAGACCAATAGCAACAAACAATATCAAGCCACTTTCCCACGGCGCCACACCATGTCGCCTACGACGAATGCACTCCGCTGATTGGGCGGCTAATCTGGAGGTACCTTATAGGAAACAATGGCATCAGTGCCAGCTTTTATTTCAAAACGCACTATTCAGCTATATTGTTACATAATTGGTAACAAGGAGCAATGTAATGTAGGCATGTGATCTGATGAAATAATTAATATATTATCTGTAGGCATGTGTTTATTTTTCCAAACATAATATTGTTTGGAACGTCAGCGAGATCAATGGATAAAATAGGAAATATATTTAAAATAGGTACCATAGCGTCTCTGCTTACAATACATCATCTTCAAGATTATCTTTTACCACATTGCAACAGAAACTTTCCAGATCAAAACATTTGCATGCATCAGTGCAAGGCAATTCCGATTTGCGGCAACTGCATCGCAATGTTCTACAACCAGTTTGGCATCCACATGAAATTATTTCATTGCAACTCTGTGGAATAGCAGGCAGAGACATAGGAAAGGGAACTAATACGTCATCTATTACTTCCCATCCAAATTGCAGTGGATTGAACTGACGATCCACCTAAACACAGAAAACGTGAAATATAAAATAAACAACCATATGACTAAATTATATAATTATCTAAAGTAATTTTGTTTACCTCTGGTGTTCGAATATTCTTCCAAATCATTGTTTGGTAATGGCAACGTTTCGCATGAAAATGGAGGGCGTTGCTTGTCGGAGGCATGCATCCTGGTTTCATTGTTTTAGCGAATAACTTGTGACGACCTTCATCCACTGTTGCAATGCTACTTGGCAAATTGTATAATTTGCAGAAAAACCGCTCCACATTTTATTCTTTGTCATTTCCCCTTCCCCAACTCCATCTAGAAGGTCATAGTTGTTTAGAAGAACTTTCAATGATTTCTTCTTTGAATGGTCGTAAGTAAATGATGTACTATCACAACCAGTGATTGCATGAAATAAAAGTAATACATCTCTTACAGATGTCGGAAGTTGGTCACAAACTTGTCGGATCGGAATGAAGCAGCGTTTGGTACTTGTTCCAGTCATGAGCCACACATGCGTTGATTTGATGTGTTTACAATGCGCTACAAGAAGCATTAACACGTCTGTATCATTAGCCATGACAACGTGGTTATTATATCCTTCCTCTAGCGCATGTAGAATAAGTCGAGTATCTCCCTCCTCGTGCCATTTTTTCAAGTGGTCAATATTGACCACCGAGTTACACCGGACTTCTTCTGATTCACTGAATGCACCTGCGACAACCACAATCTTTGCTTTGGTCATATGGATTAAGAGTTCTTCACCGAGAAACCTTGACAAATCTTCTTCGTTTTCTGGCGATCATATAAAATCACCCCATTTGCTAGGAACAGAGACGGATCTGTCTTCTATGACTCGCCTGATTGGTATGGAACTCGTTGTCCGTTTTTGTCGCGTTGATGACTTGATAGACAACCGAATGTATCTATCAAAAATTACATCAATTCTATCGTATTTAGCTCCAAGTTTCGTAACAGCAGTCACGAACGTGTCGGCGACATCTCCGAATGTTTTGGCTTTTTCTGGCTTGCCAATGATCATCACCAGGGCTTGACCGTCGATTATAAGACACGACTTACCTGTCAAAGTAAGTGCCGTCGGACAGTCGATGTTTTTTTTTAGTTCTGCAGCTAGCAAGGCTTTGTTACCTGATCTGATTGAGCCATTCATTTGAAAGAGTGCAATAGGGAACACGCGTATGAAAATTTTAATCGATTTTTAAATACCTTGTCTCTCATTTAATAATTTTGTGTCTTTGAATTTTGAAAAACGGATCAGTCTTTGCCTCAAAATAATTGGTTTAGTAACGATAAATAAAAGGGCGCGAAAAACGAGCCGCCGCCATGTAGAGTGGATTTGACGTCATGGTTTTGTACTGTGTACGCTCACCGCCTCAGCGATTGGTCTGTAACGCCACGTCTACAGAACCATTGCGTCACAGCCACCTGTACGCGTTTCAGATCCCCGAGTTTAAACTTTAATAAATGCGACCACATTAAACCTATATTTAAAAATTTCTTTTTTACTTGGGACTTGCATTAATATACTTTATGTATCTTATACTATTAAACTAAGTGTTTATATTTCTGTCGATTTTAACAATCTCTTCTTTTTCGGTATCTTTCTTTCTTACAGACTCGAAAATCAAAAGACGTAACACGTATCATCAACAATTTAAGTAAATAAATGGGTTAGGCCCGGGTTTTCAATCGGTTAACGGGTCGTTAACGGGGCCGTTAGCTGACGGTCCGTAATCTGTAACCCAATAAACACTATGCAGATAACGGACCGTCAACTAACGGCTGCGTTAATGACCGATTGAAAAACCGGCCTTAGTGTCATAGTTACATTACAATAATTAGTTCCAGAGTGACAACATATACCGCGGGCGTATTGAGCTACGATTCTTGCAAAGCCATAGACCTGGAGAGCCCACCCCACTCCATGTAGTGTTTTTGGGCGTAGTTATTATGTCAAAGCCATAACGCAATTAATATCGTCTGTATCACAAGGTCACAAAGAAGTAATTACATGTATATATATTATTAGGGCTAGGATGTTCAGGACCTTTCAAATTGAAAAAAAGGCGGGCAAATAGTACCTTTAAAACAGCAAAAAAGGACCCAAAAAGGACCTATTGAATTTAATCGAATTCTATTGGTTTCATTACTTTCAGTATTGTTTTATTAAATTAATTCAGTTACACCAATATATCGTCGCGTAGCGCCGCTGCAGATCGGCTGGCTCATCTCATCTCTGACTCATCGTTACAGTATTCGACAACAAACAAATCATTACGTATGCTTGGCCCGATGATGTGGCAAGCTCGACACTGCACTTGCACGTTTTGCATCCGTTTTAGCAAATTATATCAAAATAGGAAAATAGTCCCTTAAAAAGGCCCAAAACGGACCTTTTCTCATGAAATGATGTAAATAGGCATTTTAAGGCAAAATAAAATGCATATTTTTGGCATCCCTAACACTTGAAACACACTTAAAACTATTTTCCATGCGAGTATTTACCAATAGAAAAAAAGGAGATGTCCTGAACATCCTAGCCCTATATATTATAATATCTTCTAATGTCTAACTCACCCTGAAACTCAGCAAGGGCGCAAACCACAGTTCACTGGACAAGACACGTGCATGAGGCTCGCACTCGAACATGTATGTTTTATGATCACGTGATCCGTGTGAGCGCTGTGATTGATTCCGCCGCTAGCGCTGCGCTCCGACGCCCCAGGATTATTACACTTTGCCGTCTTGTTTCAATTACTACACAATAACTAAACTATGCAGACTAAATATGTTGATGGCTTACTGACCACAAATTATAAGCAATGTTTTGGGGAAAACGTCACATCCCAATCTTGTACCGTTTGTTTGCAATGAAGTGAAACATTTCTTTGATGATCAGCAAAAACTGAAAACTTTGTGTTTGAGGGCTCATTTTATGATTGATTTCGAAACAAATTGAAAATCTGAATTAGCCAAATTATTTTAAATTCTTTTTACTAGCCAATCGTTTTTTAAATCAAATTTTAGGAGAATTATCTCATTAGTTATGAATTATTAAAGATTATTCCGTAAAAAAACGTTTTTAGGAGGTTTTTGGGGTGTTTAGGGGTGAAATACTCAAAACAAAAACTGCCAACAATGGTTTTTGAATGCAGGACATTCTCCTGAGAAATAATAACCTTGTTGGCAGCTTTTAACAACCCGGTACCCCATTTTCGAGAAGGAGACACATTTTTTCAAAACTGATCTAGTCTAATGACTGACGCCATAAGTACAATAAAATTAAAAGATATACGACACAACAATTTTATATAAAAAAAAACAGGCTGAATTTTACTACAACAACCTTCGTCAAACGTCAAAGTTTGATCACAAAATATGTGGCCGCCACGCGCACAGATGTGACGTACGTGCAACCTATGAATAGCCATTTATAATCCAACTTATCAATAGAGTTATAATCGAATACTACACTCGATATAATCCGAGCGGAAACCACGGCCAGTTGCCACTATTAACTCCTTTCACACGGCCATTTTGTTTGCTTGTGTTTCGTTATTACGAGCTCTCCCAGACGACAGAGATCACGTGTGATTGGCATCAGTCACGTCTTATTCGATGAGCTTTTCATAATCCGGGCTTTAAATACACTCAAATGCCGTGTACATTTATTAGTGTGAATATGTCAAACACGCAGATGAAAATTATACTTTGACAAATCCAGCGTCCACTTCAAATCCCCCAACTTTGCGTTTGATGATCAGCACAGCATGTTGATGTAATCGAGATAAATAAATTCAACTCGAGACGTAGATCCCGTCCGGAACATATATTGCAATCCGGCTCAAAATAAATAACGCGAAATTTTGTTTTGAAACTGCACCTTTGATATAATTCGGAAGTCATCTCAATAATATTATGACATAGCGACGGACGTTTATATTTAGGTTCACACCACCTGTTTTAATAAGCAGATAACTTTGAGCTTGGACGAGTATCAAAGAGTAGATTTGCGTACGGGATTAATACAAGTCGAAAAGATTTTTATTTCAGTTAAATAGCGAGCCAAGACAAATTAGGTTGCTGTGGACTTGAGGTGGTTTGGCAAAGTCCAAGACCAGTTCACACTTGGTGTCTTTATTAATTACATCAAATCACGCTTTGATTGAAACGTTGATGGATTTAACACAATTTTAAACTAGCAGTGCGTTCTGCTGGTGTGAGCGACAGAAATACATTTGTACCGTGTGGCCGAATTGCGACTTCAGTTTGGGAAAGAATTTGATACATACCGAAAACAGGAAGGAGTTAATTAAATTTACGAAAATACTTATAGACCAAATTCCTTTGTGATGTATTATAAAACGTTTCTGAATTCAAAATAACTAATAATTTGAATTAAATAGGCATGGTATTAAAACAATAAACTAAAATGTTGTACTAACAATTATTTTGACAGTATTTCTCACACGATCAATCGAATGGTAATTACATACTCATCTATCTTCTCCGGGAGTAATCCTGCATTGCTAACAAGTTGATTAAGATTACAGCTCCCCGTAAGAAGTTAGTAATTACGTTTAATTAACACCCTTATAGCCCCTCCCATATCCGGTAACCCGCGCTTAACTTTCGTGAAGTGGTTTTAAGGAACGCATTTAATTGTGTTACATAATTTAGCACGCGGGGCTCGAAATAACTTTTTCCTTCACAGCAATCATTGATAGTATCAAGCAACATAATTATGCGGCTCGGTAGTATCACTTGAGACTCCAGTTATGATGTTGGTTTAGTCACTTTAAATTAAAGTCCCCCTTCGCAAATCAGTTTCGTTACGGTATAGTGAGTGGGCAGACTCAAAATGTGAATTTATTATTTTTTTTTATCCCCACCATCGACAATCTAAACTTTATGTTTTGTGAGTGCTGGGATGTAATTTAAATAGTAGTTTCTAGAGAGAGAATATTGAAGTGCGCGAATGTTTTTGTCAGCGAAAACGCACCAACTAAAGTATTCACACAAAATACCATTTGCGCACAATTTTTCGCTGACTTAATCTTTCGCGCAGTAGTATTCGCCTATAACAGGCTATTAACGCAGGCTATTCACCGACTGAAGGTTTCGCGGCTTGGTCTAAAGTTCCTAAAACATCTAACTTTTACCTAATTCTTTATAGTGATGGTCTATTTCCTGCAAAAATGAAACACTAATTCCCTAGTTCAAATTACAAAGTCCTACATTCAAGTTCATGATTAAAGAATGTAGAAGTTGCGCGTGAATGTTTCTACGCAGGCCCCGCGCCACTATCTTTGCCCCGCGCTCTCGAAGACTCAATATAACATACACGGGTCGTAAAGGCTTCCGAATGTGTTCATCACTATTGGTGGAAATTCCAGCGGTTCTGCTGGCGACGTTTACTAACGGAACGCGAGCAATCCATTCAATCAGGGTTTCACACCAGGCGATAAATTAGCGAGCAGTGTTGGTCAGAGGGATTACGGGGGGGGGGGGGGTTACCTCATTTCCACTCGGCTATCAATTGCTCAGCTGTTATGACTTGAGAGTTATGATTGAAAATAACAACCGCTCGGCATTTCTGATTGATAGCAATTCAGTGTACATCAACCGGTAGTTATTTCTCATTACGTTATTAACCGCTCGGTATTTCTGGCTGTTATCAACCGCTAGGTATTTCTAACTGTGCTATCAACCGCTAGGTATTTCTGATTGTGTTATTAACCGACAGGTATTTCTGATTGTGTGATCAACCGCTAGGTATTTCTGATTGTGTTATTAACCGACAAGTATTTCTGATTGTGTTATCAACCGCTAGGTATTTCTAACTGTGCTATCAACCGATAGATATTTCTGATTGTGTTATCAACCGCTAGGTATTTCTGATTGTGTTATTAACCGACAGGTATTTCTGATTGTGTTATCAACCGCCAGGTATTTCTAACTGTGCTATCAACCGATACGTATTTCTGGTTGTATTATCAAACTAGCTATTTATGATGGTGCTATCACCCGCTAGGTATTTCTGATTGTGCTATAAACCATTGGGTATTTCTAACTGTGCTATCAACCACTAGATATTTACGGTTTTGCTATCAACCGCTATAGGTATTTCTGACTGTGCTATCAACCAGTACGTGTTTCTGAATGCGTTTTCAAATACTAAACAGAAGTTCTTATTGCTGCTTAACTTCTCTGGAGTGGTGATTGATATACAAACTCGTCAGTAAATGTACGTTGTAAAGAGAATGTGTTCACATATGCCCCTTCTACACACACGTTGTGAAGACCGGGCACAGTAAACTATGCGGTGATCATCCTCATGACGTCATCACTGAAGATGTTTATTTCCATCATGGGATCTGCTCTTACAAACAACAGCTGAATGAAGCGTCAAATATTCCCATTGAGATTCAGGCCTAGATTTTGTGACTTTGAAAGTGGATATAATTACTAGTCAGTTGTTAGGTATTTATTAAATATTTACATTCATATATATAATGAATGATAATACATAATAATAGTACTGGGCCCGGATTCACAAGAGGTCCTGTCTTTTTTTGTTCTTATCTCTAAGACCGGCCTAACTTGGAACCTCTTGTGAATCCAGGAAATGTTCATTGTGCCCTCGTTCCTGTGACCCGGGTCTGGTTTTACAGTAGTTCCAAATGTAAGGCCGGTCTAAGATCAGAAAAAGGCTTAGGACCTCTTGTGAATCCGGGCCCAGTAGTACAGAATATATTTGTTTGAATGGGTTTCTGTGATAATAAGATGGACATCACAAGATACACAATATGAAAACAAAGGCTGTATTCTCGTTAAGAAGTCAATATAGAGGTAGTCTTAAATTGATCTGTTTGCATCACTTCTACAAGTTAACCGTCTA
Organism: Isoperla grammatica; assembly: GCA_945910005.1. Taxonomy (NCBI): domain Eukaryota; kingdom Metazoa; phylum Arthropoda; class Insecta; order Plecoptera; family Perlodidae; genus Isoperla; species Isoperla grammatica. The sequence goes on along the minus strand of OX246740.1, from coordinate 13,054,030 downwards.
GTTTAGACGGGGCGTTATAACCAGCCAACTACCACCAACTGATACCAACTGTTTCTCGAACAAGCTACCAACCGAGCGGAGAGTAAAAGAGTAAAAGACATTTGTTTCTAAAAGAATAACGTGGAAAAAATCCCTTTATTATCTTGTAAGTAATGTTCTGCCTCGAATTACTCACACATCCGTGCGTTTTGCTTGCATAAATTGTAGGCGCTAAGTCCTCGTACGCGTAACGGGAAAACCATCCGATACCGTTTCAGGAGAAAACTGTCTTCACTCCTCATATTTTAGTAATCTCTTCACGGGAACGTGCCCACTCCCCCTACCACCCAAACCTTCGTTCCCCTTCCCATCCCTCAAACTTACAAAATACCGTCATGCTTCAACGCAACTCACAGAACGCGTTCCGTTTAAAATACACGTAACTCTTTTTTAAATCGCTTTAAATTCCCTTCAAAATACCTGACATGGGTTGTTAAAATATGAAAATCGTAACAAGAGCAATTCAACTCGAAGTATGTTTCGAGTGTAGAGTGTCGAGGGAAGGGGGGGGGGGGGGGAGGTTGTTGAGGACCACTGTCGGAAAAGTCTCTATTTGAAACCCTAACGTACCTATACAAGTTGAAGAACCTATCTTCTTGAATAATAAATGTTGAAACTTGACGGCGGGTTTTAAATTGTGTTCCGCAACGTGTACGGTCGGGGGGGGGGGGGGGGGGGAATGGCAGCACGTTTGACACTTAATATTCTTTTCCATCAACAGGTTGTTGAAGAACGAATTCGAGCATAGAATTGGATCTTCCATGCATCAGCCTGTGAGGGAAAGTAATATTTTCTTAATTTCTACAGATAATATTATTGCATTCAACATTGAGATGATGCACGCCGACCCTGTGGAAGCCCCTAATTTCAGTCGATTAAAATTGTTTTAAAACTAGGCAAACGCTCTGTGTGACGCGTCGATAAGCGAGCACATGCAACCTACAAACACAACGAACCGTGTGGATGTTCCAAATTTTAACCCGATCGGAGGCTCCGTGCGAGAGAGGTGTAGAAGAGTTGGGAGCGGTCCGGCCAAGGCACTGAATATTGGATACATTTATGTTCCACATTTCAAATTTCAAATTCATTGAAAAAACGATCTCACGTCTTTGGAATGCCTGCCGGATGAGATTTTGGTGAGTAGCCGGATCGCTTGCAGCGCTAGCTTCGACCGACATTTCGTTGCCGTAGTTATACCAAATACCTTGTCCTTACTAAAATAATACAGGAAACTGGACCCATTTAACATTGAGCGCATGGCGACACAGCTCTGCAGCGAACCTGGCGGCTTGACTTCACAAAACGCGCGCGATTCAAATCAAAGTGGGGTGGAAATAAATAGAATAATATCGCCTACATGAAGTTTGTAGTTAATCTCTTTTAATACCAACATGTAAATGAAGGTGTTTCTGGTAATCGGGTATGGTTTAGCCAACATATTAAAATGTGCACTGTTTATTCTTTACGTTTTATCAATTATCATTGACAGTTTTGGTTTTGCCAGTAAAGTATATTCTATTCTGAATGGCCATGTTGTGATCGTCTTTGGTTTTTGTTTATAACCTCAAAATGCCAGCGACCGAAAACGTTGGTCAGTGTTGTTTTAAAACATACTGGGCCTAGTATTGTGCTGCCACTATTTGTACATATGAGTAAGGCCGTGAAGGTCTAGACATACGACCTTTAGGGGGAGGGGATATTTAGGCCTAGACCTGCATTGAATATTAATTTATAGCTAAAAATACGTGTATAGTTTGACATTACCTCAACAAAATAATATGTAATACAGTAAATTATAGAAAACAAATGTTAATAAGCTAAACACAACGTTTCACGCATATCGGCCTAGAAACGATGCTGAATCAGTATCGGGATTTCAGTCGATAAAAGAAGCCAGCACAGCGAGTGAACTTCATCGTGTCGATAATTCACCAAGTATACTTACCTCAAGCCGCTAGGCCAGGCTGTCGCCAGAAATCGACGGGAGCTTCCCGTATTATTTTAGTAAGGTATTTGGTTATACGTTATTTATTGAAATTCAATTAACATATTCGTGACGGGACAGAAATTTGCTTCAAAATACCTAAGTCATGCGGGCTGCTCGTGCTCTGACGCCGGCGTTAATCATTGGCCAATCAGTCAATGGAACGTCGTACGCGACTCCTCCCCTTTTCAAATATAGGATTTATTTCTATTTGCCCAACCACGCACGCTATACACCGGCGTTGGACCATGGTCCCAGCATTAAATTTTATCGATTTTTTTTTTTTTTTTTTACATATAATTCGAGTAACCGGCCGGTTTGACCGGTTTTTCCACAAACTTAATGGCGTTCAACTCACTTTGAGACTTCTGGATGGTCCAAAATTCAACTTGATCGGACTCTCCGTTCAAGCGCTATCGCGAGAAATAAAAAACTAAAAAACAGAACGAGTGCCATAAAAGTAGAATGGAGACGCTCGCTTCATTAACAAAACGTAAACCAAAATATTTGATCTTCCAGAGAATTTGTGCTTTTTCTTCTGAATTTTTCTATGCTTCAATAGATATTTCCGTTTTTCTAAATGTTCCTATATATTTATGTCGTTACAATACTCATTTCACAATTAAATACGCACATTTAACACACGGAAGTATTTATTACAACAAAGAGACAATTATTATATTATTTTTAGTAAGTCAGTATTAATAATATTTAGTAAGCTACTAACTTGTTTTACCCATGGCATCCAGGTTTCACATTTTTTATTACAATGGTGAAAACAAGGTAATTTGCTACTAAATATTTAATAATTCTTGACGTAAAGTTTATAGGGTACGACATATTTTGTGTTACTTATAACTGAAGCTTTTTCCAAAACCATTTCAACAACAACAAAATCTGAAGAACAACAGGGTAGGGGGCCATACAGCCTTAACCCGTGACATAAGATGTATTGTGGTAAGTAATTTGTCGTCTGGATATTATTCATTAATTAGCCGTATCCAATATTACCTGATGCAGATGGTTAAACTGCGATTAAACCCGTGGTTTGTTATACCGACCAGAACAGAAACAAAGGTTTGATATCAAATTAATTAATACGTACGTAATTCCCTCTTGACATTTTGGAAGAGCAACCTGGCTCTAGCGCGGCTTCTGGTGAACCATCAACGCTCACTGATAATTAAACCATATCCACACGAAGAGGATTTAATATATATTACAAATTGATGTGATACGTCTCGTCTTGTCTCGTGTATACAATACATACTCGAGCAGTTGTGGAATCTGCAAATACGAATCTACATTCATGTTGTTTATGAATTAAACCCTCTCATAAAGGGTACACGAACACGGTTAAATAGAATTCTTGATACTCAAATTCCGTTTCGTAATTAATTTTGTCTTCTCTGAGCGAATACTTAGTAGATAAGTGATCCAGCGAGACTTAACTTTGGTGTGGTTTAATACAATAAGAATACGATGTCCTAACATCCATATGCTGCTCAACATAACTCCTCTCATACCAACCTCAGAGTCAGATCCCTGTCCCTTTCATGCACTCGTTCATCTAAAATCCCTTCCGCTTGGTATTGAATGTAATTATTTATTAAATATTACTTTTCATACAATACAATATAATGTGGTTTATGATAATGTGAATATAATGAGTAGAGTGCACAAGCCTCATTTGAAACACCCACTCAGTTATAAATTTCTAGGTACCAGCCCACGTTTGTAACATGAACTTGTTTATACGGTAGAAAGAGAAGAGAAACAAATTTATTTAGCATTATTGGACTCGGATATTTCGTAAGGATGGGACTACTCATGTTGCCACAGTTTGACTTATCTCTCAAAAATGCATCATTACCATACTATGCCTTAACTAGTTTACTTAGCTCGAGCACTGTACAAAGATTGAGATATTCACCAACACGCTGGCGCGTCTCTTGTCGTGAGCGGTGTGAAGTGTCCTCGGCGTCGTGACGTCATGTCCTGCGTCGGTTTGCAGGGCGCACCTGTCGCGGTCATCCGTCGCGCGACAACCGACGCTCGGAGGAGCAGAAATAGAAGGCGACGCAACTTTACAGTCGTCACTGCGGCCAATATTAAACCGGTCGGACACTTGCCACGAGGTCTGAGGGGTGGACAGAGTGTGCCACGAGGTCTGAGGGGTGGACAGAGTGTGCCACGAGGTCTGAGGGGTGGACAGAGTGTGCCACGAGGTCTGAGGGGTGGACAGAGTGTGCCACGAGGTCTGAGGGGTGGACAAGGTGTGCCACGAGGTCTGAGGGGTGGACAAGGTGTGCCACGAGGTCTGAGGGGTGGACAGAGTGTGCCACGAGGTCTGAGGGGTGGACAAAGTGTGGCACGAGGTCTGAGGGGTGGACAGAGTGTGCCACGAGGTCTGAGGGGTGGACAAGGTGTGCCACGAGGTCTGAGGGGTGGACAAGGTGTGCCACGAGGTCTGAGGGGTGGACAAGGTGTGCCACGAGGTCTGAGGGGTGGACAAGGTGTGCCACGAGGTCTGAGGGGTGGACAAGGTGTGCCACGAGGTCTAAGGGGTGGACAAGGTGTGCCACGAGGTCTGAGGGGTGGACAAAGTGTGCCACGAGGTCTGAGGGGTGGACAAGGTGTGCCACGAGGTCTGAGGGGTGGACAAAGTGTGCCACGAGGTCTGAGGGGTGGACAAAGTGTGCCACGAGGTCTGAGGGGTGGACAGTGTGTTACGAGGTCTGAGGGGTGGACAAGGTGTGCCACGAGGTCTGAGGGGTGGACAAGGTGTGGCACGAGGTCTGAGGGGTGGACAAGGTGTGGCACGAGGTCTGAGGGGTGGACAAGGTGTGGCACGAGGTCTGAGGGGTGGACAAGGTGTGGCACGAGGTCTGAGGGGTGGACAAAGTGGGCCACGAGGTCTGAGGGGTGGATAAGGTGTGCCACGAGGTCTGCCTGTGATGGCCGCTACTGAGGGGTGGACAAGGTGTGCCACGAGGTCTGAGGGGTGGACAAAGTAGGCCAAGAGGTCTGAGGGGTGGACAAAGTGGGCCACGAGGTCTGAGGGGTGGACAAGGTGTGCCACGAGGTCTGAGGGGTGGACAAGGTGTGCCACGAGGTCTAAGGGGTGGACAGAATGTGCCACGAGGTCTGGCCGTGATGGCCGCAACTGAGGGGTGGACAAACAGTGGAGGAGCGCGACACAAATTACAAAATGTCTAAATACTCCAAAGAGCTTAAAATTGTGTAATTTTTGAAGGTAAATGTCGAAAATAAATCCCCCCTCTACCCCCCTTCAAGTTGACGATTAAATATGATGTCATTGCAAAATAAATTCAAATATTCTCCCCCAAAAAAACAACATCGGAAGAAATTCCGAATTTTATTCCTATATATATCTAACCGAAATTTTATTAAAAAGAGAGATTTTGTAATTAAGAACATTACACATTCTATTGAAAGTTAATTAAACGAAAGGAAAGGATTACCTTTTTGTTAACTAAATATTATGTTTTTGTAGGTTTATTTAACATGCATAGCATAATTCAAGCGTTTAAATAATTACATCCTTCCCTACTAAAACATGAGAATCTGTCTTCATCCAGTCTGGACTCAACATAAAGCCACATTTAAGAGATTAAACAAAACACACTAATTGAGCAAGAAGTATATAATGCTGATAAATCAGGGTAGCTCTCTGTCTTGCATTATGTTTCGCCGTTAGAAATCTAACAATGTGCATCAAGGGTAGTAAAAACTAAAAAGACATCAAGTTATTTGTTTAATCGGGAAGTATGACCCACGTTAAACACAAGCGAGCAAGCCAAGCAATAAACTAAACTATAGAAAAATGTGTCTCCAATTTAAACCAAAGAAGCGAGGCAAATTTGTATATTATGTGTGTTTTGTCATCTATAAAATAACGAAGTTTTGAAATATTATATTTTAGAGAATAAATATATAATGGACAGATTTTCTTGTTCAATGATTTATATTTTAATAGTACACGAAAAGTGCGTTGGTAGAAGAAGAACATGTTTTAACGACAATAAAAAAAGAATATTCAAACGAAATTGTGTTTTTACTACACGATATAATAACGCAGTATTAATATTTTACCAAAAGATTTCTATATCGAAAGTAAAATATCGCTTTTTGTATCTCACTACATTTATATTTTATAACTGACCTATTATTATTTGTTTTGTTAGCATTTTAATTATTCTGCCTCTTTTTTATTATACTAATACAATTCTGTAACCATGAACGCGTAATAAATTACATAATTACATAAACAATTTAATCTTATGAACATAAATGTCACTTTCTGTTTTAGCGATTTCAACCACTATTACTATTGATGTCATCACGCAGTATGGGTTTGGTATTTGCACAACAATTACAAATCTTGACTATTATAATAAGTAACATCGTCGTTACAAGTTTTGTCTTTTTTATGTGCGCGTTATGTGCCAGACTTGGGTATTAGATTACATTAGATTATATTATATTATATAATGTATATATTATGTCATTTTGTATTCGGTAATATTAGATTATTAGATAGACGAGATAAGTATATGGATATTTTGCTTATAATATTCGCTGCCCCTCTGCCATGTCTCATGAATGCTCCTTACCGCCAATGAACGTTGCACTCGATAGGAACCAAATGTATTTTATAAGAATTATATTTCTTGATAAGAATGACGAATGTTTCTACTTACAACTGTGTAAATTGTTTTAGAAAATGTCTAAGTTACCAAAAACCGCAAAATCAAACCCTAGTTCAAATATTCCAAACTGAAACATTTATTTAGGTTATCTGACATTATATGTGAACCGCTAAAGTCTCTCTAAGAGTTTTCTCGAAGTATGTCGCATAGCTTACACGTATCTAGGTGCTCCTTGTTCTACCTCAATACACCGTGACCCACCAAGAGAAGACGACGTTGTATTCTACGCGGGGAATGCGTCGCGACGCTGTAGACGTCACGGTCCTTTTGGCTCAGTAGAATGGTGAATTGATTCAAAGTGGAACACCACAACAAGTATACATGACTCGACAAAATCTAGGTCAACTCAATTTACCAAAAAAGCAACAAAAAAAACTTAATACTCGAGCAAAACAAATGGACGACGACTCACTGTGGTAAATTCGGGCGCCGAACGTCGTGACAAATAACCGAATGACGTCATCGGCACGACCGGAGTTACACGAACGTATTTTGTTAGTTTGACAGGGTGTAATTAATCTGTGCGGTTAATGTGGGTCAACTACTGCGTTGCGCCCAGAAACAAGCGGTCACTGCAATGTCACTATGGCCGTCTAGTGTGAACCAATAAACCAACAGAATCTCTTCCCGACACTGTTGTTATACAGATAGATATTCGAGCGGTTTAACGTGAGCATCAGACTATAGCTACGACACGACAACTTCACCAGCTGTGCTCGCGACTTCTTCCGCGCAAATTTGGGTCCGTATTCATAGTCAACTCCCTCATTGGAAATCCAAGGTTGCTAACCAATAGTTGTTTGCATGCTATTTTCCATACGAATAACAAAATCCGTATCAACGATGTAAACGTCTAAAAACCAAACATAAGACATGAAGCGCGCTGATGCACATAGAAACGTACGAATCAAGAGTTTAGACGAAGATATGACACTCTTTGAAGTTTTTTGGAAAGTATGGCCAATTACTGTACAACATTTCATTGGAAATTATTTGGCTATAGACTATATGCTTAAAACAACGGTGCTCTTATCCCCCCAACTGTATTTATTATGCGCAGGAGTTTAATTGATTGTATTATAGTCTAACATAAAATCAGATGGTATTTTTAGTGCGTTGTTTCAAGCTTTTAGTCGTAAAATTGGAAATAACGCAACTTTCTTCAGCATAAAAACAGAGAATTAAGTCTTGTGACTGTTTTAAAACAAGCTCTTTTGCGTGGACCCTGGTATTTATTTCATATGTTCCAACATTACGACTGCGCGTTGTGCCTAATGTATTACGTTTACGTGTTTGTGTAAGCCCGCCTTTATCAAATAATGGATGGTCGACTATGAATATGGACCTTATTCAGCAATGGATTTATGTAGAAACTACAATGATTATTGCAAATTTCTATTGTCATACTTACAATCCTGATCCGATCTCTAGATTCAATGTTTGAGTTGTTTGTTCACAGCTCAGGCATCTAATGAGAAAGTGTGATGTTACTTCTACTAGGCCTAGCAGGTAAGTATTCGCATAACGACTTCAGATCAATATCTTCTGTCGCTCTCATGAATGGGCGCTAGTTCCACGAAAAGCATCAGATTCCTGGCGCTCTTTCACACAGACTGAGTCGAGTGCACACGTCTGTTTTGCCACGCCCACTGTTCCAGGTAACCAACGGAAGGTTTAAATTATCCCTCAGAATGGACCTAGCTGTTTCAATTAGAAAGTAGAAAAGAGAGAAGTAGAAAATTAAGTTGGTAACATTGGATCGTCTGTGTCGTAGCATGAAGATACTTACGTTGTGCCAACTGTAGCATAATGATACTCCAAAGATTATAATGAAGTTAGAAATGGAATTTCCATCAAATTCGGACCGGTGGTGTTTGAAATCATTCATTATAAACATTCAAGTGTAAAGTAGCTTCCGGGTATTCATTCGTAATCAGAGTTTGTAATTGAATCGTGTATTTTAGAAAGGGCGTAGGTAATATTTGTTTCAGTTATTTTTTGTATCTATAAACATGTACCCTCATTTTGTTGCAGAATGAAAGTAAGTCCAGCTCTTTCCAACGGGAAACATTTTATGAGATTTTCCAGAGTATAACATAAAAGGTAGAAAACAGATGTTTTTCATTTATCTCGAAAATGCTCAGTGGTTTAAGGCCCTTTCTGATATACTGGGGGCTATTCCTGAAAGTTGTCTGACGGTGACAATACTCAAAAGCTATTGGCTGATTGCTGTGGCGGACAGCGTGGAAAACACTCAATCAGCCAATAGCAAGTGATAATAACCCCGCAACTATCACCTAAAGTGAGTATTGTCACCCTGTCAACTTTCAGGAATAGCCCCCCAGGTTTCAGTTATATGATTTGTCAATGTATGTGCATATTCTCATAAAAAAATTTCCCATACAAATCCAGTCTTGATTTAATAAGGTTTGGATGTCGGTTTTTCGTTACAAATCGCAGCTCGTGTCAACCAGTTGACGGTGTCAATCGGCCATCACTTCTAGATATGCAACATTTCTCTCTCGCTGACATGCTGACGTTTTCGACGCGACATACTTGATTGGGTCAATGCACAATAACCTTTTCACGCTTTACTTCACTGTCCAACATCACATCATCACTTGATCTCAATTAACTTCGTGGTGGGTTTTGCCACGTATCAATCAATCAATTATCTTGCTCCAGAATCAGGGCGCCCTAGTCGATAGTTTGCACATAACTAGTAACGACAAAAGTGCTACATAATAAAAAAAAAAAAAATAATAATAATAATAAATGGTTTTTATTAGAAGTTAAGCTAAAAGCTTCTTTAAAACTTAACTATACACTACATTTACAATGAGTACATACACTATTATTGCACAATAGAAACAACATGTACAGTAATGAATTAAAGATTTTAAAAAATGTCATAGAGTCTTACAGCAAAACGTGATATTAAACCAAAACGTCCATCGACCAAACGTCACACGAGTGAACGAATCCCACGCACATCACGATGACGGTCGTTTCATTTCATTCATTGTTATTATCATTCTCTGGTTTATATATAGCACACTTTGAATATCCGTTGCATTTTATTGGCTTCCCCATCTTGTTATAGCGTGCACTCATGTTTTACTCTGATATTGTAAAATACAAATCGCACTAATACCAAGCGTGCACGTTATCTATAAATATTGCATCACTTTACGCAAGACTAGACTGCAAAGTGCAGTAGTAATGTACATATGGTTATTGGAGTAGACAAAATCGATGTTGTCGGTATACAAATGATATGAACAGAACAGATATGATATGTAGGTCCACCTACACCGCGTAACCCCTGATTTCTGTCAAAATTGCTTAAAACTGCTTTAGAATTGTCACAACGTAAAAGAAAATGAGTGATCTCCCAGAAAATATAGTGCTCTTTCTATGATCAGTCTTGATACTGAGTGGGTAGACTCTATAAATACGAATTTACTTACTTTTTATTTATTTATAACGAATATTTCTTTGTTGTATTAGATAGTTTCGTTTTTCAAATGTTGTTCATTAATTGGAAGAGTGTCTAGCAATTCATGATTAAATATTAATATAATACATTACTGTGTGAATAGTGTTATCAAAATAATCTGCAAATATTCAATCTAATTTACCCGTGAAGCTCTTGTTTTGTAATTTATTGCAAGATTTCTTACTTCATCTGATACTTCTGTGTGTTGCCATGGTATTCCTGCGCATATTGTGCACTTATTCATTGTGAATGATATTTATAAAGCCATACGGATATGAGATATGTTTCAAAAGTTAATTAATACATATATAGATTCATAAAACAGTTCATATGTAATTGTAAATACGTAAAAGTACATTTTTAAATGTTTGGATTTCCTTTGGAAGCTTTTACCGATTATCATAGTTAAGATATGATAAGCACGTTTCATATGTTCAACAAATGTTTAAGGGGGAGTGATACTCACGGTATAAAAGCCGCGTGAAATTAGCGGATTTAGTTATATTTAAAGACCGTCACACAACATTAAAAAGTGATAATATGCGCAAATTAAATTTGTGAGAACTTAATGAAACACAAAGTTTTAATTGGCATTGTAAATGAACTTTTGAATAAATTAAAAACAACCACTTAAATTACTTCAACTTTACAAATATGTTTACCAAATATATTTCAGGTAGTATTAAGCTCTTACGAAACAAAACGTGCACAATTGTGCGCACGTTTTCAATATTCTACACCGTTCTTGAGATAATCACAAAAAAAAACACAAATTTCGTGCGGCTTTTACACTTTGAGTATCCCTTCCTCTTAAGGCACTTAGCAATTGCTCAAGGCTAGTGTGTTGACTTGCGGCGAGCCTACAAAACGAAACATCTTAAGTATCTACTTCATAGGATCGTCCTCTACTCTCATTCCATTACCACACAGGTATGGTCACTTGGCACTTTGTCAATTCTCTCTATAAAACTGAATTCATTCGGCAGGCAGACACACACACAGCTATGACTATAACGACCACTGGTTTAATTAGTTTCCACGGTAAGTTGGTTTACACACTGAGTATAGATACACGATCATTGCGATTCACAGTCGACAAAACATCGCCGATAATTGACGAGTTTCAATCTCTTGTAGTAATCAATGTGAAAATTAATTGGATTCTGTAGACGGCGTTATGTTATTAATTCTGTTAGCCGACGTTGGTATATCCACTCCACTCATTGGTTCCCGCTCGATATTCATAATGATGAAAGGATGGAACGTTGAAATTAATGCATTGAATACTGGAAATGTTTACGCATAGTTGGAGTAAATGTTTTGGTGATATTATATAATGTTATATAAACGGCGGCAACACTTAACACAGAAGCGCACCAAGGGAGGGGGGATGCAGCCCAAAGAGCTATACCCACTTCTCCCCCCTCATCTAAGACCAACGAATACACCTTACATTGCCCACGTTATATTGATTTTAAACTTAACTAGTCACATGCTTACGAAATATACGAATCCATTAGTATCAACTTTATTCTCTACTTCTCTAGGTTCTACCATCCCACTTGAAACAGGTCCATCAGGGGTAATTTACAACCTTGGGTTGGATACCTGAAGATTACCAACACAACCGCAACGGCCGTGATCAAGTTAGGTGTATGCACTTTACTAATGAGAAGAGTGTCTTTAAGAATGTGTGTAAGAACGCCAGGAATATGTTGTATTTCGTTGAATCAACGTGCATCGTAATTCTGTTATGGATGGGGTTGAGAAACGCTATTTCACTTAGTATAACGATGACGTCACTGTAGGTTTAGATACTTAGACTCAAACTAACAATAGATAGCGCTGCTAAGCTACCCCCTTATCTGCGCCATTGATGGTTTCAACAAATCAACGATGAGTAATCTCCCTCTTGTAGAAGTTTATTTGCTTGCCACCAGATTGCATCTAGTCTATTTTGAGTTGCCTATACTTGCTTCCACAAAATTGATTCAAGTTAATCATTTTTAGTTTATGGCATCCTACCGTGTCATACCATGAAATGTAGCACCGTGTAATGTGTATGTACTGTCCGATTACGGAGGACAAATGCAAGAGGTAACATTACATCATCAATGTGTTGTACGTTTATTACTTCTAGGAGGATAACTCCTGGTTTTTCTTCGTACATTGTATCGTACATTGGTTCGTACATTGGTAGGTTATGTATAGGTAATTACTTATTAGATAGGCAGTAGCGTACGTGCGTAAAATTAAAAAATATATATTTGAAGAAATCAAGGACAATTTTGTTTTGTGTAACTTATACTTGCTTCCACAAAGTTAATGCAAATTAATTACTTTTAGTTTATAGCATTCTACTTGAACATGTACGTCATACCGTGAAATGATGCACCGTGTAATGTGTATGTAGTACACACTATATGTACTGTCCGATTACGGAAGACAATTGCAAGAGGTAACATTACATCATGAATGTGTTGTACGTTTATTACTTCTAGGACAACTACTGGTGTTTTTTATGTTTATGTTTACAACAAAGACATGTTCAGTAAATATTTAAACAAATAATATAACATGTATTAGAATGGTAATGGATAAAAGAGGGTTTCATTCATTTGAAATTTAAAACGAAAGTCTACAATGCAATTCTGCGATTTGAACATATATACATTGATTTAGTATAGCAGCAACATCACCGTCTGACACTAAATCCTAAGACCTGTCATAATGATTGCCAGCTTAAACTCACTCGCAAACTAGAACGGTACAAATTCATTAGTGTATAATTATATATAATGCCATATTGCTCACATCTGCATAATATTATTCAGTTGTGAAGTTTACATAATTGCTATCACGTGCAGTACTGTAAATAGTGCAACATAGCCATAAATCTAGATGTGCGCCCGCTCTGTATACTGTACTGTCGCATGCCAAGTATGTATGCCTGCCCTAATGGATTCATGTCCCAACCCAGTCGTTTAAACCCTGCATAAATCTGCATCTGCAGCTCCATTAGTATCAATTAAGATAGTTAATTTTGATTGGTAATGATTGTTAACCTTGAAGTTTTCTTTCTTTACTTGGGTTGTATAGTTGTGTATTATAACCGAGTGGTTATCAATGAAAGTTTGTGCTAAGGGAGAAGGAACTCGGTTTGGTTTAGTTTTATTTTATTTTAGTCAGTACCAACATTGATATTTTGTACTCTGGTACGGGAATTTCTTTGCACACTCTATCATCGCCATTGACATTTTCATATGAACATCATGCATCATATAATGCCTAATGCCTTGATATTGGCGTGAATCACCCTCATAATGCCTTATTAACCATTAGCATTTAAGGTCGAGTTGAAAAAAATAAAAAAAACATTTAAAAAAATACATTTGGTTACTTGCAATACAATTTGATGATTAGACACCGGAGTTGTCAGTAAGAAAAGTGAGTAAATATTATAAATATTTTATGATAATACACTCGTTATAGCGTGAAACCCGTTTTGAAGTTTTACGAGTAGCAAACATGTTTATTTGTTCCATTTACTCTTTTATGTAAACATTTCTAACATATATGTTCAATATGTGTTACAAAACATCCACATTTGTACATACGTGTCACATTTCCATCAATACTTTGATAGCTCAAACATATAAAACCAAGTATGCAAACTAAAATAAAGGTCATGGCACCTCATCACACCTCTCAAAAATTTTTCTTATATGAATCCCGTCTATACTCATAATAATGCAACGGAAATAGTCCAGAGTATAAAACATCAGCAAAAGCCCCATCTGTAAAGGATTTAACCACGAAATCTACTAGACTTATTTCCAAATTCACCAACTTCGTTAGGACATATGCTCCGATTTAGTAAGCTCGGTTTGATAAACATGGTTTCAACAAACATTACATCCAAAATGCATTGCAGTCGCCATGTTTGTTCGTGGAGAATCGGAGTTTAAAAAGTTGGTGAAACCGGCCTTTAGTAAGTAGACATGCATATTATTTTATAGTAGTTAATTATTGACTTTAAAGTTAATAAAAAGTAAAGTAAAGTCAGTTAATGCCATATCGTTGTGTGGTTCGGTCATGGCTGGTTGTTATCTACGTTCAGCATGAAAACATCGCCCCGTATTATTCAACCACTCCCAAACCTTAAATTATTCGTGATCTATAAATAGGATACTAGAAGGTTTATGAATAACAACAAAATCTTTATGCCGCAGTAAATTATGCGGCTACCCCAAGTATATCCACAACCCATTTTCCTTACACAGGTCTTCACTAATATTATTCATACTCCCGGCAACTTTCACGGAGTATTAAACTAATAATGACGTCGTTTTCGGCCAACCAATATTGTCACACGCGAAACCTAGCTTCCCTTTTAGCCCACCATCTCACCGAGCGCTCCACCGTCGTTTCCCCTTGTCACGGAGAGCGAACGCAATTACGAATATTCAAATTTGAAACGAGTTCAACACGAGACGAGAGCTAACCGACCGGCCCACAAACTATCAAGGGTTGAAACTCAATGACAGACAAATTGGGGTTGAAATTTTATTAAAAGTTGTATAGATAGCTTCGAAAGCTTCGGTATTTTAGTGTGTCCCGGGAGTTTGACGTTCTCGTGCCCTCTGAGGAAAAACATGGAGGGTGAAATTGTAGTAATTTGATTGATAAAATCCGAGCTTTTGCCACTGCAACTCAAGGAAATACAATGTAGCATTTTTATTGAAAAGATACAGAATTGATTGAAGACGTTTCTACACGAATAATCTCTATTACCAGCTATAGAAATGTTTGTTGAGCAATCTATTGAACATTGTTATGGTCCTATAGTTTCTATTAGAAGGAAATGTCTACGTGACACAGTAATGTTCACCCGTTGGTCGACTGCGGGCAATATTGCTGACCGGTAGAGAAGACTCCTATTTTGAACAATCATAGCTATCAACATCAATTTGATGAAAGTTGTCCAAACGCATTTTTTGGGGGGAAATGTGTGTATTCAACAATGTATTCAGCAATTTATTGTGGCATTGTACTGGTGGCGTAAAGAGAAGTGCCAATTATAAAACGGCAAGTATCAAAATTAGATGTTTAGTTTCAAGATGGCTCTATCTAACACATGTCTACAATAGAATGGTTGGGTCACTTAGTTGAGTACCAGACGAACGATTGCATAGTGGTATTTTTGTACAGAATTTTGAACAGCTATGAGTATGATTATGACTTTTTCCACTGATTGAGACACAAAGTTACCTTGCACTGCGCGTTACAAAAAAACAGTAGGCTACACTTTATTGCAACAATGTGTAGAATTGTTAAATCAACCAACTTGTTAAATAAATCATAGAATTGTTGGTATTGTATCTTCATAAGTTTGGAGAACGACACAGGTATGATTCAAATAAATTACAATAAATAATGCTCGAACATTTCCAACTAAATATTTTGGGTGCCAGCTGATAAGTGGTAACAAGTTAGCGGAGATTTAAATATTTAGTTGGAAGTCATAAGACCGGCCATAAGATTTGCTTTACTATACGACAACTTAGGAGTTTAGCCATCTTTGTGAGTCTAGGCCCTGGTTTCTATCCGCTATCCCTAGCTCTGATCATCAGCGTGGTATTGATGTCGGCGGTTGAAAGTAAGCTATTGAATTGACGAGCGTAGTTTCCAGCAGAAAAAGCTCGTTGCTTTGTCAAGGTTTTAAAGGGGAACACGAATTTCCGTCCCATAGTAAGTTGCAAACTTATCTGATCTTCAATTGACCAGCAGTCCAAGCCAGTTCCAGTCGGAACAACCTGCCCAGGGACTGCTACCTTATCGTGGTGGGCAGGTTTGTGTGCTTTGATGATCCCGAGAGCTATGCCGGCGAAAGCGTATGCTTCTGGTAGGGCCACCTTAGCCGGACTGGTCGAGGAGGAGGAGTCAGACGAAATGCAGTCCAAACCCCAATCCCCTTTCCTCCCCCTTCCCCTTTCCACCCCTCCCTCCTATTGGCCCCTTTCCTCCAAACAGCCCCCTACTTCATCTTCATATATCACCCACTCATTGTCTCGATTAGCCTCGTTGCAAAAATATGAGACGTTAAGCCCAAATAATCAAATCCAGTCGGAACAAAACTAACTTATGTCATAAAGATAGCGAATATTAAAAATAATAAAGCAACAGCGAGTAGTTAACTAAACATCAAAGACACCACGCGCATTTCGTTTCTTGTAGGCGCCTAGTTGTATTGTGAGAATTTTCCAGTCAGCTGTAATGATACATTATCGTGGACCGTAATTAGAAACTATTTCAAAAAGCGTATCTGGTGTAGGCTACTAACACATGCATAGAATTATTTGTTTTTTGTTTTGCTCAAAATCACTTTTGATTTTTTTGTATCACCTGTCAAAAACCACAAACAATGAACATCATAAAAAATTGTGCGTTCGATGTGATCATTACCATATAAATGGAGGTGCGATAACAGTAATTAATATTATTATTGGTAGCTCGACGGTTTTTCCTAATTCAAAACAGTTTCAAAATAATTATGTGTGCGGCCAGTTTATACCAAAACACATGACACCAAATAAATTACATACAAACAGAATGACGTTAAAAGAGTCGAGTACGCTATTATGTTGAAGCATATCATGCTTTTAAACTAGGAAAACGCTCTGTTTGACGCGTTGATAAGCGAGCGCGTCAATATCTACGAACTTTCTGGCGAAAAGTTTTCAATGCTAATACAAACAACAATTAACAACAATTCAAGAATGCGCATTGCAAAAATTGTTCTTATTTCCAGGGCTATTATACTTTTCGACATTGTTGTATGCAGTGCAATGTGCGTTGCTAAGAATTTTCGTGGTCATGTTTTCGCCGCGGTCCGCCACCGTTACTAACAGTTATTGACAGCAATAGAAATGTAATTTCTGCCTCTAATACGTATCGGATCGGGTTTACATTAGTATATTCGTGACCGGACATAAATTTACTATAAGATAGCCACCTCACATTTTGCCGTTACTGCGTTGTAGAAAAATATTTTCGAGTAACTTTCGTGTAACTTTGCCAATACTTATCAGATCGCCATTACATTTACATATTCGTGACCGGAAAAAGCTGTAAAAAAATCTGGCTATCTCACATTTTGCCGCCATTTTGTTTCAGAAAAATATTTTGCAGTAACTATGGTGTAACTTTGTAACTTTTCAAACGATTTTGCCTCAAAACTATACACCTTCAATCCACATCGAGGCTTGTGGATGGTCCAAATTTCAAGTTGATCGGACTTTCCGTTCGACCGCTATCGACGGACATAAAAAAAAAAAAAAAAAAAAAAAACAAACAAACAAACAAACAAACAAACAAACAAACAAACAAAAAAACAGAACGAAGTGCCATAAGAGTCAAGTGGAAACGCTCGCTTCGCTCGCTTAATAAAGCATAATTCACACACTGCCCGGCAGGGTCATATATCAAATAGTGCTAAATAAAATGTGGCATAAAGCGCTTGGCTATGCAAAGCGCTATACAGACACCCAATAGCGTAACCAGCACCGCGAGCTTTACCGTACCAATCATGGTGGATTCCCGACCTGCGTTAAAAGCACAAAACATCAAACTGAACACCAACGAACCAATCAGAATGAAGCAGCACAGGATCTGATTGGTTCGTTGATGTGTGTTCGACGCTTTGCGTTGTTCGATGTCCGGCTGGGAATCCACCAAAGAAGGCCGTTGTATCCATCTTGAACTGGAGAGAAACGAACCATTTTAACCCTAACTAATCGGCATATTTCAATTTTTTGTATCGAAATGTGTTTTCTATGATTACTTATATATTGCAGTGCAGTTTTACCCCTGTATGACCCCTAGAATTAGTGAAATGCACTAAAATGTAAACATTAATTGTAATTACTATTTCCGTTGTTTATTGGTATTTTGTGTTTCTTCTGGTTAAAAAGTCTTCAATGTACTTTACTATAAAACGACATTATGTTCTGACTTATAACCTGTCTTCCGATATTTTCTAGATATAGTGAGCAAAATGAATTGACGAGGAACCCAACTGTAGATTATTACTTCAAGAGAAGTAGACCGTGATATTGAGGTAGACAGATATAACCTAGAACATAACCACATCCCTTGTCTGCATTTCATATGCACATCTTAATTACATCACACTTCTCGAAGCAGGCCGCTGTTACTAAACACCCATAGATTACTCGTGTGACGAAATGTCTTCTTGTTTTGGATGCCAAGTACCACGTACACCCTTCAAGATGACGAAAATGATCTCAGCCATGTCATTTCAAGCATTCCACCAGACAGTAAACAAGCAAATAAATTGAACCGTCCTTAGTTAGTAAAGCTAATTACGTTCATTGAGACATCGTTTCCTTCAGCTGTTTAAAAACGTTCCAAGAGTCATAAATTTGTCCGTGTAACAATTCATATTGTAGACCTCATTTCTTTCCTTTTAATCTTTAATTGGCAAAATATATCACGGTGCAATCTGACAAGAAACATTATTCACTGGTTATAATAATAACTGAAGTTACGACCAAACTATCCTTGAGAAGCTTTTATCGTAGTTCGCCCATAAAAAATATATTTGTATAAAATAATGCATTTACAGAAAAGACGTTAAATGTAGGTTACGTATACAACTAGCTCTTTGGAAATATACCGAGTGTGACTGTAAAAATAGCCCAGTGTTTATAAGGTGGAGACTGTAAGACTATAGAAACGTGTTCTTAAACCATAAGATCATAATATCCTTCTAGTGATATCTTTTAACGTTTGTGGTTTTAAATTTGTGTTACATTCTGTTGCCAATAATGTATTACGTCAAAATATCGCTGGTATGTTGTATACACAAATTTCACATGACGCATTTAGACGACTTTCAACGCATTGACATTGCTATAGCAATAATTGCTCGAAGTAGGAATCTGCTCTACCTACCTCTATCAATATTGCCGACATTTGACCAATGGTTTAACTGTATAGTATCACGTACAAATATAGACTACGACCATGACACTGAAGTTCAGTTCATATATTGCTCACCAATTACATTGCTATCTCTGGCAATAAAGGTCGATCGCGTAAGAGCTCCGTTACGCCAAATAAATGGTTCCTTATTTCAAACAGGCTGTCAATCGTTTAATGGGTTTGCTAGTAGTGTAAAGAAAGATGGGAAAGATAAAACAATGTTCATGCTGCTTCGTTAAATTTTCAATCACATAAGAACACAAATTTACCTATTTGATCATGTTAAGCGATGTTAACTAACTGTTAAAAACGGCGTGATTTGAAATAATTCTTTCCTAAGATAAGTTGACTCGATGGCAGTTTTAAAACATTCGGATTGATGCATACACATAAACATTCCACACACAAGTTTGATATGTACATAAATGTGTATATGGAAATAAAATAACGCTGTTTAAGTAATTGGTGTGTTAATTTGTGAGGCGTTCGGTATCCAATCAAATGCTAAATCCGCATGGCGCCAACTCTGTCAGAATCGAAAAGATAATCTAACAGAAAGTAGGATTGATGGGTAAGTACGGTAGGATTCTACTATATAAACTGTGAGTGTTTACTCTCATGAAATATGTGATCCTTTTAGAGACAAAGAGTGAATATTTCTATGAAGATCATTTAGTATAAAGTAGAGCATATAGCATATAGTATCCAGGGAGAAGGCCAATTCGTTTAAATCCACTGCTCTTTTATTAAAAACAATGGTAAATATTTATAAGGAACACGTTTATTTTTCTAAAACGTCTGGATTTAATACAAACAAGTAGTAATTTTCTATCGATTTTACAATAATACCACCGAAACAAATGTCAACTTTGGGATCAACACTATCTTTAAATTAAGCCCCTTTAATGTTATTGTAGATAGAAGTTTATTAAATTTTGACATGAATTGCATTGCGCCATTGTTTGAAGTATTGTGTGAAATGGACTGTATTGTATTGTGTATTGGGTGTAAAGACCACTCATTCTCTCTATAAACCTACGGGCAATCGTCAGTGTGGACCTTGTTTTGTCATAAACTCAGTTATTCTGCCGTCTTGTCATTTCCCCTACAAACCTATCTAATGAACTCATGAACACTTGCAACAGAGCTTCCGAAGTCATTGAGCTCAGCAATTGAATGAGACAAGATGTAGCAGTAGCAGTTGATAAAAAGTTGACAGCAAGATTATTTAGCCTGAATTTGATACGATAACAAAGTTTGAATGTGTATTAGTCTAGAGTTGACGTCTGATGACTTCTATGAGCGTCCGTTCATTCTGCTGGTTGTTTATGTAAGTGCCAGTCAAGACTCACTTCAACAGACAACTTTCATTTAGTGTTTATCTTGAACGTCTCGGAGAGTTTAGGGTTTGATTCGCGTTAACACTTGACGGGTAATACGGAACTAGTACTAAACATCAGAACACACACAAGACACAACATCTCTCGTTGAAATGTGAAGGAATTATTGTCACGAAGAACTTACAATGTTCATGACCAGTTCGCTTTATTAAGCCTGTCATTTAGTCGAACACTTGTATGTATATGATTTCCGGTATTGCTATTAGTATATGCACGTGTCTACTGTCTTACAGCTTGCAAATGTGATTTGCTAGTTAACATTATTATAACAGTTTATAATTTAACAGTTCTAATTTAATCCTGCCACCTTCTTAAATTGCATGTATTTAAAGTAGTCTTGCCCACACTCAAAGCTTTCCCTGAGGGCTTCTTATTATGTAAAATTGTATGAAAATATTTGTAAGATAACATTTATTATTAGAATACAATTAAATAAAAATGAAATGAAATGAAAGAGTTGAATAATGAGGTTATATAATGTAGCAATTCGGAATTGAAATAACAAACAAAAGTACCAATTAGAGTATTTGTTGTATCTAGAAACGTGAGAAATAAAGCCTAGGAACTTGTGAACAGCTTTAGCAAAAATTAAATTGAATTCAAAATATACAACTAAAGCAAAATGGATCTCATGCATATTACATAAAACACAATGTGTCTTAGACACGTGTCTAAGCGCAAGTTCTTATATAAAGAGAGCACCATTTTATAGCTCAGTAAACTTTGAACCGAAATTATGACAACAAGAATGAAAAAGGGTATATTTTTCTATTTAATGTATAAACGTAGACGGTATTTGCATAACTCACATTTCCTTCCTCTAATTTCCCTACACTATAAAACTAACGTACAGGTGGATTTTATGGATGGTTAGAGAAGAGAAAAGTGTATACGAGCGATGAAACACGGTAAAACGAACTAATATTCGTGCACGATGTCTGAATGATTGGCTCACTAAACCAACCGTAATACTCCCATACAAAGGGGTAACCGCAAACCATCGCATATGTATGAATGATTTAACAGAATCGTGGCGTATAAGTAGAGGATAGACGTTTATTTAGCTTAGTTAGGTAGGACTTTACTTTTAGTACATTGTCATATATTTGTCGATATTGAATACAAGAAGTTACAGGAATGGAGTTCGTCGTTAGGAACTACAGAACATAGTGATACATTTTTATTAGTCGTGAAGCATACACATAACACTACACACATTAAAACATCATGTGAAATCGTTATCAAGAAAGGTAAAACATATTAAAATCGGGTATCTAGAAATATATTCACGCGACATTTTACTTTCTTGCTTCATTTTATTAAAAAGAATAAAACTTGAATGAAATCTAGGGGCGCAATAGCGCGCCAGGCCAAGCCACACGAGCACTTCCACTACGCACGATTACTGCACGATGTTGCCGACGCAAAACCATAATAGATGGTATCCTCAAATTGTCTTTAATCGGTGGGCTATTACCCCGAGACCACCCATTTCAAACCGTTTACCGCACACCGGTGCTATATAGACACATTAAAGTATTAAAAAGAAAACTAGCCCGAAACGGGAATCGAATCCTGGACCTTCAGCATTGGAAGCAGGGAAAAAACCCACTAAACCAACAAGAATTCAAGATAAATTTGCTCGTTTTTATATAAAATCAAATTGAAGGAAAGTGACGTAATATTTGAGGCCGGTAGTTTTGTCACCACATTATTACCGCTCAAGACCTTGACTATCATAATATCACGTGACGTGATATTCACGTGCATAACGACCTTGACTATCATATCACGTGACGTGATATTCACGTGCATAACGACCTTGACTATAATATCACGTGCATCACGCGTAAGAACGTGGCAAGGCCTAAACAAACGCCACGAATTATTACATGTTTTTCGATCACGTTCCGCTGTGTCTTCAGGAATGACGACGTCTGGTAAACAATAATAACACTGACGTAAGTGAAAGACAAAAACTCCCCTTCTATTACTGCGAGCATCATTTCCGCCTAGTGATGCCAACGCAACTCCACCAACATTGGTAAAATGGAAACTGACGATCAAGATATATTTAAGAGACTTCAAGAAAATCATGTGATGGGCAATAGTTGGTAGGACTGGTGGGCAATGAGGATTTGGCTACTTTTGTGACTTGTTTCGATTTGCAAGCGTGACAATCTTCTATACCTTGCTTGCTTCTGTTTCACAAATTCATTAATTCAATTTCGTTAAATAATCAATTAAAACACAGTACTTTCATTTCAATTTATAATCCCATTTTTCACATTTCACAAACTTTTCACAAAATTTCACAAACTTATTTTTATTATTGAATCACTTTATGTCCCTTGGTAGTTTGTTGTATTCTCTGTGGTGTCTTGGTGAATTTAGACTGTACTGAACTGACTATCAGAGCAAAATTAATTTTCTTAAAATATATCCGTAAAATAAACTTATAAAGATTCAAATTAAAAATTGCATAAATTGTTCAAATACAATACCAACTTCATGTCTGTTGAACGGGTTAATTTACTAAATTCTTTGTGGATATCACAATACCGGCAATAAACACTGATCGCCGATATTTGTTGAGGTGCCAGACTTATGTTCGTTGTGTAGGTCCACCTACTTTGCGGAGCCCCCAATGTATGTATGAGAAATTGCTAAAACTAAATAGTAAACGAAAATAGAATATGTAATGCACTAGAGAGCTTGGATGAAACACCACATTACAAAAGTTACAAAAAAACATTTGAAAAATAGATATATATTTATTGGGACGAAGAAACGTTCAAAAGAGATAAGTTCTCTAGGGACGACATATTTTAGTTTACTTTTCCCCCCTTTTAACTGACATTAATCCGAGGTTCCGCAGGTTAGATGGTCGTACAGACTTCACAATTTCATTACGAGTCGTTTAAATGTTGCACTTATCCGCAAGTATACTTAGTACAATATTGTATTGTATTGTATTGTATTCTTTATTTCTTATAGCTCGGTTGGAGCTAGTAGCACTCTTTGCATTACACATTATACATTATACAACACGCGTATACTCGTACATAACACGTACATAATACTTAGTAATTACGTTTATCTGGTTTCTTGTTTGTATCCAGATTTGGCCGGTAATTTGGAAATATTATACAAATGATTACAAGTCACAATTTATAAAGCACTTCATTATCAACTAATACAACAAGCATTTTTAAGTTATCAAAAATGCTCATTTCAACAATACGTTTACGTTATAAGTAAATATCAAAGTATGAGTGCGAACATTGATACGTTCAATGTATTTCTTTCTAAAAAATGCACTCAACGAAATATTTATTTGAACTGCAGCGGAATAAGGAAATGTACCAAAGTCATTTCCAATAATAAAATACATTTCGGTTGTTTTTAATCCATCAAAATCGAATTTTTGATTTCATTGTGCTTGAAACACAATATAAAATTTCTATCCAATGCTTTAAATATATAAACGTTTATCAACGGTGTATTAAAAATATAAACATAAGTTTTGATTATTTTTCCTTTGAAATGTGTACCGTCCAATACACGTCTTCAGTTTTCACCGCTCGTCCTAGAACGAGCGAGATATACACGTGACTGATATATAAATCATGTTTTGCCTACGATTCTCGTCAATGCACCTATTATGCATGTTGTACAATAACCTTGAGAATTTTACTAGGTCTCCCAAAAATAATTTGTCGTCTACTCCTCATCGTTATAAATACCCCGCGTACTCGACAGTCACCACATCACAACAGCGCCACAGAAGTAGCGTGTGCATTAATATTATTATTACGGTGCGAGTGAAGCGGTACTCCGAGTAACAGATCCCAGTGTTTTAAAACCTGTCTTGGATGAGTGACGTACCACAAGGCTACACTAATAACGTTGTCACTGACGGGCTAGAAATATCTTGATGGAGTGATGCTTTCAAGTTCGCAAACATGTATAAATAAACTGGGACATTCTCTAAGGCAAGGATACTCTCAGTACGAAAACCGCAAGGAAGTTTCATTTTGGTAATTAGATTCCAGAATGATCCTCGAAATCGAAAACCGAGGGAACATGGCACTGTGGTTTGATAAGACTTACAGAATCAATGATTTATCAAATATTATAACCAGTACAAGAAGTAGTTATTTTGGTTATTAAATCTATACCTAATAATACAAATTCAATAAAAATAACAAACATAATGATTATAATGTTGGATACATTTTGCACTCATGCATTACAAAACCGCAGTGCGCTTACACTCATTTCCTATTTCGAGTAGCATTCTTGGAAGGCGAAGATTTGAGACCTGACGATTCAGCGAAATAATCAAGATGCAGACGATGAGAGAAGAGAACGTCAGTACATCACACAGTAACTTCCTTACTATGTATCCACCACTGCAGGAATGACAGAGGAAAGCGACGGACAAAACCGAATTATGGATCATATCATCGAGAAAATGAGTTTTGTCGTTCAGTAGATTTTAAACAGTATCAGGTCGGCTACTAACGTGGCGCAGAAAACGGCTCTGGCAATTGGAGCCTGGGGGTGTTCAATTTAGGGAGCTAAGATAGAGAGGGCGAGGGGGAGAGGTGGAAGGTCGTCGCTCGTAGACTAAAAGCTAAAACCGTGAATAAAATGTACTTTAAGATGAAAAAATTAGATTTCAACTTTTTATATCTACACTGGATAAATCATTTAAGTTTTGCAGACGTTTTGAATATACTCTACTCTGCATTTGATAATATAATAAACTAAATGTAATACGTCAAAATTACATTCTTAAATAAAATTGTAACAATTATAAGAAATCCAATTCCATGTTCACAAATTTCAATTTTAAATGGTAGTTCTAGTTACGAACAAAAAGTTCGAATAAGAAACTGCAAGCTGTCATCTATGTTCAGTTTCACAAAATAATACTCTGTACGAATTTCTCTCTAAATATTCTGTATTGTAAACCCATGTGTATATTGTACTAATGCAACACATTAAAATTATGCACACGTAAGCAATCTTCGGCGGTTCCTTTTTACATCCACTAAGTGACCATTTGACGACCGTTTATTAGTTAGCGCTCATCGACCATTTGGCAACGCCATTTGGCAACCATGTGAAGACAATTTGGCAACCGCGAATAGTCGTTAAGCGACCTTTGGCAACCTTGTTGAGGTGTCTACACACAGGGTGTCCCACAGTCAGTACTTTGATACCTGACTATCTCTTGTTTACACTTCGTGCGTTGTGTTATGCTACGTCTAATCTTGAACGCTAACAGCACTTTCATGACCGTATCCGCTTATCTTATTCTTATAGCGAACGAGAAAGCTATAAAAAAACACATTTGTTGCTTACACATTATTCATAAAATAAAAAAAATATCTACATTTGTATTTATAAAAAGTCTGCGGTAGCCGAGCGTGGAAAATGTTTTCTGTACGTATCTTAAAAATAGCTTTTAAAATCGAAATTGTTGGACGATATATACATCAGCTAGACCTGATCAGGGTCCATAGAAAACGAAAAAAATACATACAAAATTCATTAAATTCGATAATACGGTATTATTGTATTGTGGACTCAATCCAAAAGTAATAGTTTTTGTACATATTAGTTTTCGTCATCTGTAGAAAGTGGACCCTGCTTATGTCATCTCAGTTCCGATTACTATAAAAGGTGATTACAAGACACGAACAGAAAACCTTATTCTCACAACTGACTTTATTGGGAACATAAATCATGCATGCTGCTATAATGTTCATGAGCCACAACACACGTGTCCAGATATGTACTATTGGCTCTTGATTATACTACCGTGTATTACACATTAGGGCTAGGCCTATCGCCATTTAATATGATTACTATTTGATCACCATATAGATACCAAATTGTACTCTTGAAATTGCTTCAAGGTTACAATGATTATATAGTAGTTTTCATAATGTTTAATACTAAACATAATCGATGTATGCACTTTTGGTTCAATTCAGGAAATTTTTACTACTTGAATGCCAAATGGATATAAGAATATTGATTTTAGCAAAATAATGTTCATTACAAAGTATTAACCAATTGTGCAATATCTTCACAGTTCTCGCTTTTGTATCAATATATAATAACATTGTATTATTGTTATGTACCGGCAATAAGACAAAATCCAAAGTTGTATTTAATACACCATACAAGTAAGCAGACAAAACAAGCAAAGGATCATATAATATTTGCACACTGTATGTCAAAATTATGTATCTTGTAATGTTACGGATTCGTTCATTTTTGGAGTAAATGAATTATAAATGAAATAGACACCAAAAGTTTTGCACACTATCATTCCCTGAGAATATCCCCAAATACAATCTGAACCCACATTAAGGGCCTACGTTACATCTTCATAAAATTAAAATAAATACTTTAAAAAGAGCTAGTGACATGTGATGTGAATGTGAGCGTCCATGGTCTTCATACATTACAAGAACTGCAACTCATAGTACATAGCCGGGATCAAAGATAGTAAGATATACCCTGTCGGGTAAGATGCGCAACTGTAATATGTACAGCTCTGCCACTGTTTGAGAAGCGCTTGCGCGCTATCTCTCGGGCGCCACCAGAACTACTAGGCGGGAGATTCAAATTGCTCAACTGTCACCAGCGCGCAGGGGTTTTCTGTTTATTTAATTTTATTGTTATTGAGGGTAACTTAATTAATTCATGGCACCATTATTTACCACGTTTAAAAATATTTTTGAAATTAAATAAAACACCTGCAGAACACCCAATTTATATCGGTTTTAATTGTTTAAAATAGTACCAAAAAATGTCACGCACTAGAGAATTCAGTGCACTTTTTTTTATGAATGTGTGTTGTTCCAATAAATATTTCAATTATTCATATTATGTTCTTTTCACGTGGGTATTGTGTTTTTGCAACAAACATTTCACACTGAAATTAAGAACATTTGATAAGAGAAAATATTTATTGGAACAAAGAAACATTCATCAAAGCACTGAATTCTCTTGAGAAAGACATATAATTCTGTTTACCTTGTGATCACTAAATAAGCATTTTTAACAGACAGATATCTGGAGTTCTGCAGGGTATGTGGACAAACAGCCCTGAAAAGCCATGTTCAATATTCCATTATTGTTAAATCACACAACATGGAAAACATTTTAGCAATTTTAAAGCACTGTTCACATTGAAAAAATTAAATTATAAATGAGGATATGATAGGATTATACAAATAGGTAAAGTATCTTATTTTAAACTATTTTTATTAATAGAAATAGACAAAATATGCCAGTTAAAATGCAATACAATGATATTAGGCTATTCTTAACAATGTAGGCCTAATGGTAAGAATCAACTATCATGTAGGTCTAGCAGTTACTAAGTTGCAATTAATTAGCAAGTATCAATAAACAGAAACACATTTAACCTAGGCCATATTAATCTAAAATGATTCAGTAAAACAAAAATGAATTTAATAAAGGGAATTTTACGTTGGCCTAAACGTTAAATAAATCTCTATCAAATGTACACTCTCAGGCTCAGCAAGTATTCTCTAACCTAAACAGCAATAAACCACCTTTTCTTCTAAGGTTCTGGAACTGGTCGATTATCCTGTAAAGAAACAAAATGGATTTAAGTTCAAGTAAAAGTGGATTTTAAACTTTTTATTGACAGGTGGTATTGGTATCTTTGTTGAAAAATGGTAGGCCTATGCAAACATTGATAGCTGGAATAGAGGTCTGCACGGGTACGGGCTTGGCCCGCGGGCCGGGCCCGGGTACGGGCCTTGATATGTTTATTAAGATGGGCCAGGGCCGGGCCTGGGACTACATATCACTGAACGAGGAGGGATTTTTCGGGCTTTTCTATTTTTTTTTAATTGCAATGAAAGAAAAGTAATGTTATTTTACCAACATTTCCAAAACTTGAATCAAATCCGAAATAGTATAAACTTCCGGTCACAGCATTTGTGTTGTAATTCTATACGTTCCATACTGTCACTGGCAATACAGTAGTTACTAGAATTTGGTTTCATCTAATTTCCGTTTTGTTCCCACCTTGTTGTTCGTATTCCTTGCCAAATACTATGGAAAACAATCTGCTGCTTTAACAGTTGAACGGGCTTTTACGGGCCAATTTACACTTCAGGCGGGCCTGGGCCGGACCCGGGCTTTGATTAGCTTACTCAGTACGGGCCTGGGCTTGAAATACCGGGCCCGGGCCAGGCCGGGCTTTTATATTTGGGCCCGTGCAGACCTCTAAGCTGGAATGTCTTCACTTATAAGTGACAATCTAGGAATATGTCTTCATTTTCAGATGGATGTTAAAATCATGATGAAATATTGATGGTAATGCATTCCAAATGAAGTGATTTTGTAGATCATTTGTAAATTTGTTACTTGTGAGGTAGGCCTATCTAATCCAATCAATTCCTTATTACCATGTACTATCCATGTACTATCCATGCCATGCAGCTATTTTTATCTTTTGGGCAGCGAAATAATGTGGGCTTGCTGAGTAGGGCCTACTGTTTGCAGTACAACACACAGTACCGGTATGTAGCGACAGTATAAGCAGCACAAGGTTGAGGCACATTTAAACTTAATAAAAGTAAAGGCGCGTCTACACAAAATGATTTATGTGTAAGTCGTAAGGTGTATGTTTTAAGGTTTAATGTTTAAATCGTAACGTTGTCCCCGCCGCTATATATATTTCTTTGAAAGATCTTCGACTACGTAACGAACGTTGATTGGATGGTCGTAAGCCTTACGACAGTAGTTCGATCTTGTTCAACTACTCTTTAACACTCATCATTAAACATTACACCCTACGACACTGTGTGAACGCTAACACGTAAATCATATGCCTGAGCTTGCTTAAACCATAAACCTTAAACATTAATCATTTTGTGTAAACGCGACTTAAACAACAAAAGGTACTTAAAAGTAGCACATAAAATAATGTCCCATTAATTAGAAACAGGAAACAAAAGTTATTTGTTAAGAATCCCAACACAAAATCTTAATTGTTTTGTATAAAATATGTCCCCTCCCTCCATTGATCACATGTCATCTAGCACATATGTAGCATGCTAGTCATCAATAACAAACACAGATGAAATAAGAACTATCGGCAGGCCCTATATGAATTTATGCAAGTAGGCCTTATGCTAGACTACATGGCACTGGCAGTCAACATTGCTTTGTTGAGCATTATTTTTCTTTGGGTGGTCTACAGTTACAGGTTTATATAGGTAATTATAAAATACATCAAATAGGCTATGCATACCGCTAGTCTCAGGCGCTATGGACTCGGCCCAGTAAGCATACTGCTCGACTCAAGACGATCGTCTAGAATAAAACAACAATACAGTTAGACTACAGCCAGCAAATATAATCCCACTATGTATTAAAATGTAACATTTCTGCCTAAATGTAACTTTGTGATTCACATCATCAAAACTTGGTCAGCTGTATAGGCCTTATTTCTTTTTCTACAGCCACATGAGCAATTCAAATTAATTGGTGGGGGGACACAAGTGTACACCAGGATTAGATATGTAGGCTTAATGGAATATTTCAAACTTGAGGTAGCCTAGGGGGCTACCTAACTACAGTTTTCTCAACCTAGGGCTAGGGCCTACGCATTTTTGACCATTTGCATGTAGGCCAACCTCCATTTCAACTTTATAGGCCTATACACGGTAGCCTATACAGGTAGCCTAGAGAATAATTAGCAACATGCCATGTCTTTGTGAAATAACATGCTTTGTGTGGTCAAGGGCTAGGGGCCTAGGGTAACCTAAATGTGGCCTAAAGCACGAACTAGCCTAGCCCTACACAAGTTGAACCGTTACTGTTACCATCCAATGTTGAATCTCTTACATTGTTCTTACAAATTACCCCATCCTACTAGGCCTACCTTACTAGAATGAAGTGAAATAGGCCCACATAATTATTATAAGCATTATTTGAAAAAGCCACAAAATAGCTGGGCTAGGTATAGGCCCTCCTATTTATTTGTGGTTCTAGGCTAGTGGCCTAGTAGGCCTACCATCGCTATAGGCCTATAGCCAGGTTAACTCCTAGTTGCTGTCAAAGCCATCATTGCTTCATATCAAAGGCTATAA
Organism: Isoperla grammatica; assembly: GCA_945910005.1. Lineage (NCBI taxonomy): Eukaryota > Metazoa > Arthropoda > Insecta > Plecoptera > Perlodidae > Isoperla > Isoperla grammatica. Next base: position 13,023,212 of record OX246740.1, on the reverse strand, counting down.
TATATACCCTAGCGGATGCTTCATACGTTCAAGAGAACCAATATTAAATCTAAATTGAATAGTGATATCTAGTTAGCCTAGCAAGAGCATTGTCCAACCGTACGCGTTGTTGGCATGTCTTACACGCCAGGTTATCTATATTAGGCCTAGTCTTTGGCGTCGTCTATTGGCGTGGCTGAAGGTTTAGGAACACATTTTGCACAAACAAATATTGGTAAATAACAAACACTTACCGTAAATTGAGCATTCTTCTCAACGCAGCATTGGCAGGATCCATCAAAACGCTCAAACACTTGTTGACAGTTGAGTTGAAACTTAAAAATTATTAGCCAATCAGATTTATTATTCTCGGTCGAAATTCAGAAGCCAATCAGAGGCCGTGAAAGCAGCGAAACCTATAACGCGCCACCAGAACTAATTCGGCTTAGTAGTCTGAACGACCTATAGGTAGCGCTAGAAGAGTACCTCAAAAATTCCTATGACAGTTTCAGCAGCTTGGCCGGGATACAAACAGAGCCGCAGTAGTTAGCATAGCGAGTACCGCCTTCTAAATTACAACCGAAGGTAATAACAATTGTTGTTGTTCAGGTGACGCACTCACGTGACGTTGACAACGGTTGCGGGACGTCACGTGTCACAACATTAGCTTATACGTGTTGCTATACGTGTTGCTCTAAGTGTTTATATACGTTATACGTGTTGCTATACTCTATACGTGTTGCTATACGTGTTGCTATACGTGTTGCTATACGTTATACGTGTTGATGCGATGGGACACAGTTAAACATGCGCGGGAAACTCGCAAGAATTGTTAATTTCTATCTTTATGTGTTTTCGTTGTAATTCCAATGGTTGACATAAAATGGAAGGTATCTAGTTTAGTGTTCATCACTTGATTAGATTGCGCATTTACACAGAATTGAGCTAAACGTATGCGTGGTCAAGAAAGGTACCAAACCACATGATTTTATAGTTTTCTGTTTTGTTTTCGCAATACCATGAAAGCTCTTGCGTAGCATTACATGTTTTAAATTATAACACTACGCTATTTTGCAAGTTATAGACTTGAAATGACATTAGCCTGCACTAGAGTTCAAGTGCATATAGCAAAGCTTACTTTACTATCTTCTACAACCAGGAATATTTATTAAAACGTTTCGGTATATAATACAAGAACAAAACAACAACACAACCAGTTACTCACGAACTACCCAAAGAGGTATTTATAAAGAAGAAGATTTTGCTACCCTTAATTTATGTATAAAGTATCAGGACGAAAGTACACCCCAGTATGATATAGATCAATTTTAGGTCACTTTCAAAGTTAAAGAACCCAGCCCGGACAAGTAATCGAAACCTGCCCCTTCTGCATTAGAAGCAGAAATAAACCCACTAGACTAGCCAACCACACATAATGTAATGTAATAGTATAGTATGTAATATGTAGTAGTATATAGGTCTATTAAAACAATGCTTTCGTCATCAATCAATGACGTGTTTACGGTCTCGGCCAACCCGAGCAGGTATCTGAATTATCCACGGTCGCTGGTTGGCTGCCGCTCACCCACCCGTGACGGAAGCATTACCGAAAATGTTGTACGATGAGTATAGTAGTATGTATGGTAGTATGTAATATGTATAGTATAGTAGTATGTAATATTAATAATATAATAATACATTGCGGGTGTATCCCATAGCATCACGTCGTCCCTGTCACTGTATTGTCTCCAATACGGTAGCTCAATTACAGCAACAACAATAAGGTGTTGATTAATAGGAAGGTGTAGCCAAACACCACTCGATCACGTCCACTACACAGATGTGTACGTGATGGACTGCACAAGCACGCATCACGTAGATTAATAACTTCCGCACGGTTGGGATGTAACTGGCCAATGATTTACTAGACTGCTTTACGTCCGAACTATCTTGTACAGGTGGGAGTGTTTATCTATGCACACTCGCCGCAATGTATCAGACAACGGTAAAGTAGCCTCGACGTAAGTAGTCTCATAGCCGAGTCCAAAAGTACCAACTTCATTAAAGAGTGATAAAAAAACTATTAAAAGAGAGATGGTCGATTTTGTAAGACACGTTGTGAAAGAATAATGTATTTATTTATACCATGTATTGTAATCCTCCTTGACTGTAACACTGTATGTACGTATGCATGTATATATATTACTTATGTTGGACTAATAGCAAAAGCTAAATAAAAATACATTATTATTATTATTATTATTATTATTATTATTATTATTGTTATTATATTATTATTATACCGACATCACTAGCCTCATACCGACCTCAGTTCCATATCTATTGCCCTTTATATGCACTCTGTTTCAACAAATATCAACAGAAACCTTTCGTCCTTTCACATATTCGTAAAGACAGTCTTTAGCTTAGTAGAATGGCAAGCCTCGATCGTCACGCCCGCTGCGTTAGGAATTTCCAGGTATCCAATATAAGTTTGTAGATTATCACTAATTGTCCTGTTTCAAGTAGATGGTAGTTAGTGAAGTTGCAAATTAAGTTGGTATTATTATACGCGGGTATCTCGCTAGCATGAGACTTGTTACGTTGGCACAACTTGAAATTAGATCGACACTTACCTCTCTTGTGGTCTTGTTGCCTTCACGTTGTCATATCCATTGTGAAGTTCGGGAGAAGATCACCACAATATCTGGAAGAAAAGAAAAATCAATTAATAATCGTTACATTCATACTTCATATTCATATTCATACTTTCATATTTTATGACATTCATATTTTATGAACACAGGTATTTGTACGAAAACATCTCAGCTCTTGATTCTAATTTAAAAGTTAGGCATTTAACAAGATAATTCAATACACGAATGAATTAATGGATAAGTAACTGGATACGTTAATGAACGATGAATGAATTTGTAGGCCTAAGTGAACAATACAGAAGTTAGGGTGCGTCAGTTGACTTTTAGGGCTACTTGGCCTGCTTTGCCAACTAACACAACAATTACCAATGGTTTGAATTAATTGTTACTAATTGTTAGATAAGTCTGCGAAGTAGGCGAAGCAGGCCAAAATGCTCTAACTACAACTTGTCGACTGTCGAGTGAACTTCATTCTTACGTGTTAAAGCTGCAAAGATAATGAAGCTAACACATGTTTTGAAGGATCAAGGTTCACACATAGCATGTATGTTAAGTATCACAGACAAGTTACCAGTACATGAATACCAATTTGTATAATGTCTACGTTTTAATAAATGTTTCAATTTGAAGACGCTGGGGACAAAATAAGAAAACCAGGAAGGCCACGACTACGATGGGAAGGAGTGATTGCTACGGACGTAAAAATACGAAACGTATCATGGGTAGAAGTGTTAAAATGCAAGTGGTAGGAAAATAAAAAGTTATGGAGATAACTAGTTGAGAGTCTTGAAGAAGATTGCGAGGACGGAGGAGGATAAGAAGAAGAAGAAGATGTTGAGGAAGAGATGTCAGTGGGATAAAGAAGAACGGGGTGAAGCGTCAGGCATGGCTTAGGTGGACCCGAGGCCCAAGTGACGGTAGGAACCTCCCCCCCCCTACCCGATTTTATAGTTGGTACAGGGACGGATATTGATTGATTTGATTTCCCTTCATAAAGTATAATATGTTCACATGGTAGGTCTTGATATATTTTCAAACCCTTTGAAACACCACAATATACCGTTACCGAATTGAATGATTTAGGATTGACCTTCCTGGTAACAACAATACCTACATGAAGTTGGCACTGGTCAAGGGCTGTTGATGTCAGTACATCTGATGGAGGGTGCGTCACCACTGACACTGGTGTAGTATACACTTCGGTGCGTTCACAAAGCACTAGAGAGTTTTGTAACCAAAATGCATTCAATACTAGCGCTATTCGCGATCATCGCTTCAAACGTGGGTATTTTAACTGCAATGATTCTTGACAAAACTTGTTTTCTGCCGTGATCGTGTCACACAACACATGACTACGTATTTTATGATTATGTTTAAAAAATTGTGTTCATGAATAAAATGAATGAATTTACTATTAATACAAAGTAAATAAAAGAACTGTGTTGGTTTCCTGCAGTAAATCGTTGGAAGCCATAATCATTAGGCCAACCTCGTTTTATAATATTATGAGTTATTAATTACAAATGGTTGTGTCTTGAAAAACTTGCACTTAGTAGCGTTTACGCCACACACAAAATATTGAGATTTAAAAGGAACATACCTCATTCTTATGGTATCATTAATTCAAAGTTTTATCTATATCAATTAATATCTTCTAGCTCTAATAAATACTATTCTTGTCACGCACATAACAAACTGGTGTAAACGTGTAATATAGGGCCTTTCGCACATTAATGAACAGGAAACGGCAACCATGCAAACCCTGCGTCATATAGCCCACGCTTTATGCATGCATGCATCATCGCATAACATCATCATATGAGCACGTAACTATCGTCAATATCAGATAAATAACTGTTGTCTAAGGCTAAGTATAACATTCCAAAATGATATAAGAAAAACACGTATGTGGAATTTAAAGAAAACGTTTCAAGCGCATAAAATACATCGACAATATGAATGGAAACAAAATAACAAAAATTCGTAAAATCTCTCGATTCTCTATACTCTCGCTCCAAAAAAGTATAATACATTTAAAGGGACATATACACAGAATTTATTGCTATGGAATTGTTTTATTACATGCTATTTCCCATAAGAAGAACAAACTCTGTAGCAACCATAAACAAATCCTATACTAAAATCGAATCCAGTCTGTTTTTTTTTTTTTTATATAGAATCAGTGTGGTAATTTTTTATTACTTCTGTTTTTTCAAACGTTTGTAAACCGTATTGCCTGTGAGTTTTTCTTAATTTTCTCTTTTTACAATAGCATAGCTTGAACCATTCACTGTATTTGGAAAGGTCACTATGTTGGGGATTGGAATAATTGGACATCATTAAAACAAAACGGAGCAAACGAGAGACGGTGTATTTATTTTATTTATTCATCTATAAAACAATAACTCCGTAGTCACACGTGCAAGAAGGCCAACAGGCAGGCCTTTTTCCTCTCCACAGAGAGGATATATATAAATATATATTATTATTATTATTATTATTATTATTATTATTATTATTATTATTATTATAATTATTATTATTATTATTTATTATAGATATCGTTCAACATCGATAAACAATAAAGTGATGTAATTTTTCTGGGTTTCGTCACACGATATAAATTGAGTAGGTGGTTTAGACTTACCACGCCTCACTCGACGTTTCGAAGGAATAACATCCCCCCCCCCCCCCAACTCATTAACAACGCGTCATGTTGACCCTGGTTAATGGGGGATGTTATTTCCTCGAAACGTCGGGTGAGGCGTGTTAAGTCTAAACCACCTACTCAATTTATATCGTGTGACGAAACCCAGAAAATGGTGAACAATAACATTACTTATGTCCACGAAAATTTAAAAATTAACATACATATCTATATAACTATAGTTCTATCACTATCACTAATACCTATAGTTACAAAAACAAACGTTGAGCAGACAATATTATTAAAATATAAGCGTGGAGCTTTGAAAGCAGCGGCGTCACAGAACGCGCTTGAATTTACCTAACAGAAAATCGTGTTCTGTTGTCAAGAGACATTTTTCACAACTTAAATGTTGCATAGATATAATTGAAATGTATGCACAGGTTTCGATACGTGTTCAGTTTTGGAGTTGAAAATCATTTTTTTAATAAATACAGACACATGTTTTTTTGCATACTACAAATTTGTAAAACATTATAACAGTCATTAGTTTGTTCTATGGTGTATTTGAACACATCGGTAGAATATCTGTACTTCATTACAAGTTAAACAACATTATAGATACGTATACGTACAGACGACGACGTGAAATGATAACAGGATCCATCTATGCAATGCAGACTTTACGCCGTAAAATGTGCATCAATACAGAACGAGATCTGTTGATGTTATTAACATCATACACAGCATTTGATATGATCTGTGTTTGAAGGAACAGTTCTTAATCATACCAATACTTTTTGCATGTGTATTGATGTGTATCTAGTATCCACTTTCCAGCGGCATATTTAAAAAAATGTATGAAATGCTTATTTAAGAATGAGCGCTTTTGTGAACCATGTAGAGGAAAATATTACAAATATGGTGAGTGCTGTTTCAATGAATGTATTCGCCTCATACTATGACATCATGCACTGATATAAACACATTCCTTACGTCATCTTGAAAAATCACAGTTCTTAAGGGTAACGGGGAGTCCAACTCGCTTAATTAATGCTTCTTATTGATATTTTGATAACGGTTGAATATATGCTTAAGTGATTTTTACACGGGACAAGATTTTGTATCAGCTAACTGCTAAGTGATAAATTTAAAAACTTTAAATATCACACTAGTTACGATTGTTATTTCAGTAGTTAATTAATTAATTAATTACTTGCCAAATAATTAATAAGAGGTCATTTATGGAATTCATTACAGAAATAACCGCAACAATTATAATATTTGACAGTTTTTCAATTCGTTGTTTCAAATCCCGCTTTTAGCACAAGGCTCAATTGAGGTGGTTGTGACATCACAGGCGTACAAACAATGTGTTGCTAAGCGACTACCATTGTTGTGTCTTTCTTTGATTGGTGCATATTCAATGTTTGTCCGAAGCAAAACACGGCCACATTGCGATGTTTGGAATTGAGTTCCAAACAATGAATTGTTCAATATCTTGAAGAGTTCTCAATATATATATATATATATATATATATATATATATATATATATATATATATATATATACAAAACTAATACTGTTAATTTTGCGTGGGTTAATATTGCGAGATACCGTTGATCTTACAAAATATCAGTTAATCGTTTCTTCTTAAAAACAATACAAAAAACATCATACTAAGTTATTTAACAAAGCATTAGTTCTGTAAGTAGAATTATTATAAATAACGTTTTATACGCTCGGAAGTAAATTTAAAAATGATGACGATGGTTGTTCTAACGTGAATGAACAGAAACGGAAACTTAGAATCAAAATTAAAAGTTTTGACGTTGTTTGTTACGTCAGCCGTAAGGAGATTTATGTGAAAAGTTTCATACTTCGAGATAAGGAACAATCGCGAACATATAATGTAGTTTGTAAGTTGTTTCAGGTTGTTTTATCACCTTGGGGCGTCTGAGACAACTGCTGGTCCTACAATTGATAAATCGTTTTAGGGAAGTAAACGTACACAAATATGTTGTATTTTGTAAATTCTAATAAAAACGAGTTTAACTGAAAGCGATTTTTCAGAGACCAAACCTTTTAATGTCAACATTACATCAATATAGTTATAATGACGCCTGGAAAAATTCAACATACATAATACAGGATAATTATATTTTAGATTTCATTGGATAATGTGGGCTTGAAGACGTTCGCGTTTCTCACACCAAGGACAAGTGGTCCCCCCAGTACACCGTGGTCAAGTAGTCCCCTATCACACCGTGGTCAAGTGGTCTCCTAACCCCCCCCCCCCCCCCCAAAAAAAACACCAAACAAAAACTTTAATATCATGGTTAATTAATTTGTGTAATAATATGCTTAATTTGACATTGATAATTCTTGTGATGGTTGTTTGTTTAGATTTAGAGTGGCTTGATGAGAAAGGAGAAAGGCACACTTGATAACGGATTATATACGATAGATTACAATTACTCATAAGTTATAACCGTTCTGAAGTTTAGTAATTGTGAACTCATAACCTCGTAAATTATTATAGATGCAATAATTAAACACCTGCGTATAGTATAGTACACGTGAATTAAATATCAACAGCACTCAAATATCTTTCAAGAGAATCTCGCGTTCCCTCTAGTTTTAGTGACATCATCTACCCCTACCCCCTCCCCCCTTTGACAATCAGATATAATGACTTTTACTTTGTAGTGTGGCGACCTAGGTCTTAGAAACACATCTTCCGGCATTGGGCGTTAATAACATAGACAGGTTGTGGTTCGATTATTGTCATTACAATAATGACTATCTTCTTTACCGTGTTAAAATGTATCATTTGGATGTAGGTAAACACACATTTTAATGTATGGTTACGGTCACTAGCTCGTACCTCGAACAAGAGGACATTAATATGTCTCCAAGCTGCTCTCAAGGACGTGTGGAATGAAATGTAACTTAGATTGGTTTATGATCCGAAACGGTACCAGATTCCTCCGTCAAGATATGTTCTTTATACATAATGCTGAACATCCTATAGCCGTTCACGGGACAATTAAATAGGAATTTCGAAATCTTTAAAACAACGGTTAAAATAAAAAATGCGGGAAGCTACACCAGACATATATTACCAGGGTATACAGATAACAAAAACTAATGAAACATTCAAAAAGAAAATAAGATATTATTGTATTATTGTATTGAATCCAAATGTATTGAATTTTGCATGTATGTGTTTTCGTTTAGTATTTGTCTTGTGTATCTTCCCGCATTTTAGATTTTAACCGTTGTTTTAAAGATAGGAACAGAAGACATTGAATTCTCGCGCTCTGCTGCCGCAGGCTACCTTAGTTTGAGGTCCGTGTGCATTTTTCGAAACACAATCTGGCGTCAAACTTTCTCAATATAACTTCATAGCATCACGTATTACTACTGTACTACGACTTAAAGCGTATCTATTGTTCAAAACAATAATCTGTCCTATTATGTATTGTACGCGCTATCAAAACAGTCGAATAGAATATTGTACGCTGACGTTCGCTGAATATTACCATATATTCGTAATTGCTTTCTGCTACGCCCCTTTCATGAACAAAGATCCAGATTACTTCCCGGTAAATAAAGTGGACGAATTACCGACTATTTATTTAAAACGAATGAAATCATTTTGTCAAATTTGCACAAGTGTGGTTAGATAACGTACATTACAACCTTTCGTATAGATTCGTAACTATTAATATTTACCAAACCAGAACAATTATTGTATGGCTTCAACGTCGAAGTCAACATTAATCAAACACGTATTTAAAAACCTATATGTATGTCTGCACTGCCACTTTTGTGTAAGAATGTATGAGTGCATTATTATATATTGCAATACACCACTAATTAGGCTAATTGTTCTGCGCACCAATGATCAACTACTCGGTTTATTAATTGCGTGGATTTTGGCAGTGATGTTTTATGTTTTTCAAAACTGTCAAAGCCTGTGCCAACGACGGCTAAATTTAGCTTTTGGCATAAGCATATACTAATCTCAAAGTCGTTAATATCACACGATTTCTCCACAGCCCGTTACGAACAACCTTAGGCCGGGGTAATCATGGATTGTTCAGTGGTTTAAGTCGCAATTGATACAAAGTTTTCGATGACCTAGTTTGTAACAATGCTTTATGGATGAATCCTTCAGGATAAATGAGTTTTGGTTGGAAGGGAGAGTTGAATTATTGGCATATTGCCAAGGTATTATAATGAGACCCTATGGTTTCCGTTATTAGGGCAACTGTACGTTCTGTGAGAAGCTCTCTTGAAGACCAACTTTAGAGTTTCTACTGAACGGATTAGATTATCTCACATGAGAGTCATGGACATATTTACCAGGAGTTCGCATTTTATTATTTACTCAGAGACGTAGATGGAGCTTAAAGCTGTATGACTGCGCAAAACCCCGATTTTCATCTGTGAAAATTGGTTTGATTGCTTTAAAATTGTCTGGAAGTGAAACAAAATATTTCATCATCTAGACTCTAGAGAATAGGCAACACGCGTACGATTTTTTTGTTAAACCAAACACTTAGTTTAATAGTATAAGATACAAAAAGTATATTAATGCAAGTCGCACGTAAAAAAGAAATTTTTAAATAGGTTTAATGTGGTCGTATTTATTGAAGTTTAAACTCGGGGATCTGAAACGCATACAGGTGGCTGTGACGCAATGATTGTGTAGACTTGGTGGAACAGACCAATCGCTGAGGCGGTGAGCGTACGCAGAACAAAACTATGACGTCAAATCCACTCTACATGGCGGCGGCTCGTTTTTCGCGCCCTTTTATTTATCGTTACTAAACCAATTATTTTGAGGCATAGACTGATCCGTTTTTCAAAATTCAAAGACACAAAATTATTAAATGAGAGACAAGGTATTTAAAAATCGATTAAAATTTTCATACGCGTGTTCCCTATTGTGTGCTATTCCTTATGAATTTTTCTTTGTGTCAATATATATTTCTGTTTTCTAAATGTTCTTATTTATTTGGAAATGTGTGTTGCAATAATACTTAAACAAGAACATTTTAAACGGGGAAAAGTTGATTGGTACGAAGAAAAAATCATAAAAAAGAACACGCACTAGATTACATTTTGTTTCACTTTGACACTTGAAAAGCTTTTTAAAGCAACTTCAAGAGACATAAATCGTGGGTTTAGCAGAATAGGTAGACAAACAGTCGTAAACAGAACCTTAGACAATTAAATCAATGAAATGATGACAAACATGACATTTGTAGATGTGCATTATTGTGTAAATTCAAACACACGGGTCATCCCCTTGTATATGTGCATTATTGTGTAAATTCAAACACACGGGTCATCTTACAAAGGCATTTAGTTATCTCTTGGTATATCTGCGGTTCGATATTAATATATGTATTCGGCTGATTGTCAACTGCGACTAATGCGCGTCCCAAATGTGGCTTTGATCATTGCAGACCGCAATCAAATTAATTGGACGACGATTGACCGCTCTGGAGAGCCGGACAAAACAACAACTAAGTCAAATCATTGCCTGAATGTGTATTTACATTACCCATTGCAGAGACTGTCACGACAGTCACCCTAATTTCATGGCCAGACGTTTCTGAGGTCCGAACTCACCAAACTGTTTCAATCTCGGATTGTTTCCATAGTTTCAACAAATATCTCAAATAAAATGCATGTTTGTCTTGTAGCAGGGCCATGTTTGTCTTGTAGCAGGGCCATGTTTGTCTTGTAGCAGGGCCATGTTTGTCTTGTAGCAGGGCCATGTTTGTCTTGCAGCAGGGCCATGTTTGTCTTGTAGCAGGGCCATGTTTGTCTTGTAGCAGGGCCATGTTTGTCTTGTAGCAGGGCCATGTTTGTCTTGTAGCAGGGCCATGTTTGTCTTGTAGCAGGGCCATGTTTGTCTTGTAGCAGGGCCATGTTTGTCTTGTAGCAGGGCCATGTTTGTCTTGTAGCAGGGCCATGTTTGTCTTGCAGCAGGGCCATGTTTGTCTTGTAGCAGGGCCATGTTTGTCTTGTAGCAGGGCCATGTTTGTCTTGTAGCAGGGCCATATTTGTCTTGTAGCAGGGCCATGTTTGCGACATGCAGGCGACATTTTTAATCATGGGACTAAATGTTTGTGTAACCGTGCCTTTTTTTCGTTCATTTTCATAATATACCGGACGATGATAAATACATTTTTTTGTCGAACATTTAATAAATACCACCCTCTTTTTACGAAGAAATTTGATTTGATTAGTCCAAATTATTCTTTCGATCTGTCTCCAAGAAAATTTCGAATACCATCATCCTGTCTTGATATTCCGTATAAAGGACTCAATACTACAGATAACCTAACACATGTTCACGCCCTCTCACAATCAATATTATTGCATATGGTCACTAAACTGAATAGCTATTAAATAGCAAGAAACTGAGAAGGACATTGCGCTCAATTAAACCCGAGTAACATTCCAGGTTTTCCATCGTCAGATGATTACGTCATCGAGGCCACTGTATAAAGTAACATGCTATTGACACTGACATTGACGCGCCAGGAAACTGACATTGACAACTAAGTCGTGACAAGGTTTCCATACCAGTAGATAACGGAAACGAAACAAAAACATGAAATAAGGATTAAAGTACCGGGGATGAGGAAGCATTTTATTTTATTTATTTATATGTGACAGGTTTCTATGCATTATTAGCGCTGGTGGTATTCTATATAGTTTTATTTCGCAACAATTTGATTTATATTAAATTGATTCTTAAAACTGGAGGCCTACTATAAGAGTATTAATTCTTAAATTAAAGTTCTGGCACAGCACCACACTGTCATAATTAATCAATTAATGTCGATTGCTGAAATTAATAGAACAACATATCTACGCCTGTTATAGTTGTCACAGCGTTGCTGTTGTAGCTAGAACAATAGAGTTGTAGATCATTTATATGCAATGAGCTACATTTGTGCATACATATGAGAAGTCGTAAATAGGATTTACTTTAAATAAATAAATGACCCATCCATTTCGTCTAGTGATATTATTAAAACATATCGATGCTAAAATGGGAGGTAATCGATTTTAGAGCTAATTTGTCAAGTTTTTGATAGGTTCTGTGTGTATCTGATTATTCTCGATTTTGCAGCAATTGGCATTTGTAATCCTTTTTTAAGATTCAAAAAATCATTTAAAAAATCCCATTTTTTCTGCGTTTGATGAGTTAACGAATAATTTCCAAAGAAAAGGTCGATCGACATTTTTGTTAAATGGTACGTTTTTAAAACTAGTGCCTTTAAATGCTAATACATGTTTGCAACATATGTTACGGCGCCCCACCCATAATACAACACGACAAAGGGAATCTCTGAAATATCGTCTGTTAGAACCAACATAGGAACCCAAAGAGCCGCCCCCTTCTACAATACAAAGGTTTGAGGAAACTCGTCTATACAACAAAAACATTGAAAGTAGCCAAGTCGGTACTTTTTTTGCCGTGCCTTTTCTAGCTACTGACTGTCAAATACAGAACCGTTTTTAAGTTAATGTTTTTAAGTTAATTTAACTTATTTAAGTGTTCTTCAGTGTACTACTTGTAGAAAAGTATAAATTACATTTTTTAAATTAAATTGAGATAATTCAAAAATCATAACCAAGCAATACAATCCAGTGATAGTAGACTAACAAGAGTTGTATGTCTCCGCATCCACCCTCTACCAAACTATTCCACCCACCAGTTGAAAAGAACACTATTGCAAGGATTTGGAATTCATATTCAACGGTTGAAAGGTATTTTTGAAATTCGACTTTCTATTTCTACGAATCCATCAAGAGCGACTTTTGCAAAATGTGCTTCTACAAAAAACGATTCAAATCATTGCTGTTACGACTTCTAAGGGTGTCAGGTTAAATTAAACATTTTAACATCAAATGAACAATATCGTGTAGTTTGCAAATAAAATGAAACAAAATTAACTCTCACATTCTTTGTTTGTTCAGCTTATTCTTTTATGACCTTTCTCAAACTGAGACGAATTGAGCATTGTTAGCTCATGTAATTAGAGTGATTTATACTGTTATACAATAAAACTTATTTTAAATATATCACAAATCTACGGCCACGATATAATACTCTACATATGCATTTTCATGAACTACACAACAATTAATAAATTAACACTGAATTTAAATGAATAGATGATTTGCAGTATTGATCGCGAGGGCCGTGATTAGCTCTATCTAAGGGTCTTAGATTAATTCTGAAAAAGGTCTATTGTGGGCTATGGCGTAAGTGTAGCTGAAATTTGAGCTCGGTGTTCTGGATTGACTTCAAGTCGGGATAAACTTTCCAATAATCAAACAATAATAATTGATGGATTGTTTGTTTGTTTATAAGAGTGGCACAATGTACTGAACTACACGTTATTCTAATGCTGGCAAGTGTCCTAGCCTGATGATTACAAGCAAGATAGCGCAGGTACATTTTTGAGCGGGAATGAGAGTTCAAACTTTTGCTGCTAAATTATTACTATTTAGATATCCTTTGGCGGTTAAAGTGTGTAAAGAGGGCTCTCGTGCATATATTTAACAACCCTATTTCTCATTCCTTGCTCACTTTTCCGCTTCTTTCGTATCTGCCTCTCTTCTCATTCTCATTCACGCCACAGATATAGCTCGGAATTGTTTCCCTATATAGGGCTTACGGCTATTGGTCGACCTCAAGTCTGATCTCTCCAACATCCACGAAAGTTTGCTGAATGAAGGTACACTGTTTGAATAACAAACACGCGACAAACTCTTTGCGCCCTGAACGCCCACCAACCACCAACCACCCACGCCCCCCCCCCCTAACCGCCAACCCCCTTATGACGACCCCAGGGCCTGGATTCACAAAGATGCGTAACTCTAAGTTGTCCTAAGTTAGGCAAATCCTAGCTAGATAAATCAAGATAAATCATGTCTAGGTATTAATACACATTCACAAATCAAATATTATTAGTTAAATTGTTCATATTTTACTATATTTTATCTTATTAACATTGCAGAACGACATATTGGTGATTTATATCACTAAGATTTGCCTAAACTAGGACGTCTTAGCACTTAGGCACCTTTGTGAATCTGGGCCCAGCAATTTGTGATGGATCTGATTCGGCCAACGTCGGGACTTATAATAGTAACCGCGTTACTGAACCTAGGCCTACATCCAGTGGCGTATCCACGATTTTGGAAAGGGGGGGTAGGGGGTTGACCCATATTATATAGAGAGTGGAACCAAAAATAAACGGGGGGTCCGGGAGGCTTGTTCCCCGGAAAATTGTTCTCGTCAAGGTCATTTTGGTGCAAATCTGTGCGTTTTACAGCGGCCAACTGAACTAAAATTACTAAATTTCTGGCAACAATGTTCTCCTTAAAGGGGTTCTCACCCGCTACACCAAAAAAATATGTTTAACTAAGGCTGATTAGCTATGAAATTAGCGACTAAATGAAAAGAAATCGGGTTCACCATAACCCGGGGAAAAAATATCAAAGTTAGTGATTTTCGAGCTAGGTCCCATCGGCGAAAATCTCCCATAAGAAATAGCATTGGGACGACCTGTATGCCTTGGGACCTTGGAGGATACTGCTCCAAAAAAAAATGATGTAATACTTTTCGCTGCGTCTTTCTTTTCTGCGTATTTCGTATATTTTGGTTTTGTAATCGGAGCTTCCGTTCAGGTACATAATAAAGATGTGTAATCGGGTGCTCCATTTCATTCCATTCCATTCCATTCCATTCCACAGGAAAAAAGCTTCAAAGAACAACAAGAACTGAAGTGTTAGTAGATAGAAATAAAATTATAGATGAATGCGTATATTTTTTACAAAAACTCATGTCTTCGGTATTTAATAAAGAATACTGTATTTATATTTCCATTTTTTCCCACTCCAATCCAATCCAATTTTCAATTTTTCTTTGCGAAAAGGGGGGTTTGTCCCCCTCCCACCCCTTGGATACGCCACTGCCTACATCTTTTGATAAGTACCACTAAAATAGCTCCGAACGTTCTACAGATACAAAAAAAAGCCATTCGTCTACACTGACTTACACTTGTGTAAAGTGTGTTTGACAGGCGAACAAAGCTTATGGCAATCTTGTATTATGTGCGAAGGAAATAATGCATGAGAGATTGATTGTACGTTATTGCATTAAAGAATAGGATATGCAGTTGTGTGTTTAATCGAGGCTTTAATCTGTAGTGTTTCACGCTAATTGATTTCAACTGTTATTACATCGGTTATATTAATTTACAAATTTAATTTGTTTGAATTAATAATACTTTAATTAAGCCGAACTGTTGTTTTGTAAAATGTCAACAGGCAAATGAAAACAACTTATAGTTTAATTCATCATACGAGGGAAAAAACACACAATTAAAATTAAACTGATAATGGTTGATACAATTAAGATCATAATGTATGACCCACCATTATATTCTGTAGAGTACATTAGGTATTGAGCTGTTTGGTCAATTTGTCAATTGTAATCATGTTCTTAGGTATAATTACATCAGGCTTATTACTGTTTTCTATTTTATTGATTAAATATTATTAGTTTTAGTTTGTAGCGTGCTTTTAATGTATTAAAGGCTTTCAGAACAGTTGTACCACTTAGATTGAAAGTTTATAATAATTTCTGTATGTGAAATAAACAAAAACGTTTTGGTGTAAGCTAATGGGCGCATTGCATACTTCAACCAATGTGTAACGGGAATATTGGTTAATAAAAATAGTACGATATTATCATAGATAAGTACATAATATTTTGTATATGTTCTGCTCATCGTCTCGAATAGCATGATTAGATGAGCGTAGCGAAGCGGAGTGAATATCTCCATACAACTCGATCGGCGCTTTGTCTGTGTATGTGTGTGTGTATGTATGTATGTATGTGCGCTAAATTTTGTTCGTCGCGCACAGGTCAAACGGCTTGACGTATTTGGCTGAAATTTTCTGTCAACATTTGTGACTACTAAACTCGATGCTGTTAACATAACCAGCAAAATTCGTCAAGATGCCAACTTACAAAAAATTAATAACTGAAAAATAAAATTTGTTTATTTATTTAATTAAATGAAACCTTACCAACGGATTTAAATAATGTTTATCATGTAGGTTGACATAAACCAAACCAACAATTGACAATAATTTCAAAATTGTACGTTTATCCGCCATGTTATAAAAAAATATTGTTTATTTACAACAATAATTTCATCATTTTTACAGTGTTCCGCCGATATGATTTGCATTTGCGGATTTTTGCAAATAAGATGCACATAGTATACACCAAAAATAGCGTACGTAACTATACTTATGCACTATTATTTGGAATCTCGATAGCTGTCATAAAATGGCTACAATGACATAAGATGCCAACCTACAAACAATTAACAACTGAAACACGTGTTTTGTTATTTATTTATTTAAATTAAAACTTACACACGGATATTAATAATTTTTTATATGTAGGTCCACATCAATAGTACCAACACTCGTCATTAGTTTCAAAATTGTTGCTTTAACCTCCATGTTATAAACAAATATTGTTTATTTACGGTAGACATTTTCTTCATTTTTACAGTGTTCCACCGATATGATTCGCATTTGCGGACCATTCAAGTTGGATGCACATAGTATGCTTCAGAAATGGCGTAGGGAGTCAGACCTTTCTCACTATGTATTTGGAATTTTGATAGCTGTCATAGAATGGCTACAATGGCGTGTTATGTTTTATGACTTTCACGGCAAAAATGCAAATGTTAACAACGAACTTTGTAGACAAATAAAAACGCTTTTATTAAAATTTAAAAGCGGGTTTTTGTATGATAAAACAATAATACATTTTACATATAGTCTAAATCTACATTATGGAACTTTCCATACACTGATAGGTTTAATAGTTTATGAATGAGAGCCTATTGAGTAGACCATGGTCGAATTAAATTATGCGGAAATCCATTGAAAAATCAACTTAAAGGTTTTAATTTATTTAAAGAAAACATTTTAACGGATTTAAATAATATTTCGTGCATTTATTAGAAACATATCGAGAAATAATGTACACAAGTAATAAGGTTGTTACTTGCTCCGCCATTTTGTAAAAAAATCATACGTTTATTATTAAGTTTTTTTTTTTTTTTTTAAGAGAAATATGATATTCAAAAGATGTGTTTGCTTTAAAACATTGAACCAACTCGCTCATCTGTCAACGCGGAGCGTTTTCCTAGTAGCAATAATAGAGACGTAAAGCAATAAGAATCATCATTATC
Source organism: Isoperla grammatica (assembly GCA_945910005.1). Lineage (NCBI taxonomy): Eukaryota > Metazoa > Arthropoda > Insecta > Plecoptera > Perlodidae > Isoperla > Isoperla grammatica. Next base: position 13,005,605 of record OX246740.1, on the reverse strand, counting down.
ATCACTGTCGTAAATATTATGCATGAGGGGAAACAACACAAATATTATATTTGTCTGTATGGATTGAACTATAACGCCTAATGCCATAATGCCACATACAACTATATATTCAGCAGAGCTTTTGAAAGTCATACGTTTTGGAGCGGACTGTACTTCTCATTACACGCACCAAAACGGACGCGGCTGTTACAGGAAGCTTTCGGCAGATAACGTTGCTCTGTTGGATGAGTAGAGTAATTCCATTCATTTTCCGGGATTTAGTTGAGTCTTGTTATTATTAATATTATTCTATTTTCCCCAGCTGTTATGGAATTTATAGATCCCACAGGGTCGACAAAGGAATTACTGTTTTAATTGAGTTATTGGTTTGCAGCGAACACGGACAGCCCATGATGGATGGTCTCATCTCGCCCGACGCAGCTGAGCCCTGATCGAATACAGAATTTCATGGAAATGAGTAAATAAAGGTAATATATACATTTTTTTGTGTTGGACGTTGCTTCAACAAAACAAGCGAAAAGTGAGCAGCCTACAACGGTTTGCAAAAGATTTGAGTAAATTAATAGTTTACGCGTGACGTCACCTCGTCCATATTGGCCACATTTGATTTGAGAATAGCCTAGAAGATTAGCGGGAATGATTTAAAAATTGCACAAAAGCAGTGTTCAGAATTAAATATACATTTGTATTAAATATAAAAATTTCAAATTAACACACAAATCAATTTTATATATAAAAAAAAAAACACTCCTAATTATAACGAAATAAGGTGTATTGTTTCTATAACAATTGGCTTCAACTGTTTCTCCATGGCAACATAACCATATCACCAAGATTGCCGTCGCCTGCATCAATTAGTGCGGGGTTACACAGTGCATAGTTATAGGCCTACTGTTGAGTGGATGTATTTCCTAGCTAGGCACACACTCAACGGTAATACCACTAATAAACTCAATGGTAATACGGTGTACACGGTAATACACAAAAATATATATTTTATGCTGGAATACTTGACAAATTGCCTGGACACATAAAAAATATTAAAATTCAATTGTTTTCCAAATTTAAATCAGACGCTATAAAATATGTATTAGAAATATTAATTGATAGTAAAAATTAGTTGTCAGTGTATGTGTATTTAATTGATAGTAAATAATAAGTTGTAAATGTATGTACGACAATAATAACGGGTGAAGCTAAATAAACACAATCTTATCTTATCTTATCTTAAAACTTCGTGTTTTGATATAGTTCATAGGTCGTACGCGTGGTTCTATTTTATGTTGGCAATGTCATCCAGTCCCATAGTTTCGGTAAATCTCAAACTTTGGCTCCGCAGGGCTGAAGCTGCGCAGTTTCTGAAGGTTCGACGAGCCCCTGTCAGGGGATTTATAGACCTTGGGTGTATGTTCGTGGTAATAATATCTAGAATAGGCATAACATTGCAAGGACGGAGTGAAATCTACAAAGATACTTTTGTATTTGCAATGTACGATTTTAGCAAAGATATTAGAAAGGAATTACAGTAGAATCAAGGGCACACATTAGCTCTGCTTTCACGATTGCAAATTATTGGCATTACATGGATTAATTATTCAAATTGTTCTTGAATCAACATTTATATTGTTGTGTTTTAAACTATTGAAACTGCTTAAATATAATATCATAACTTCAGAAGTTATTAAACGAACTTAAGTTAACTGGTGGCAAGTTTATTATTATTAATACATATTATATTAAATAGCTGAATTATTAAATTCGTAATTATTTTCCACCACCCGCTTCTATGTAGTGCTGGGGGCTTGGATTTCCCTTATTTATGTGTGTATATGTCAATTAAATATAAGTGCATACATTTAGTTCGTTTATTTAAATTTTTATTTACTGATAATACATGTTCTGTTTATATTATCATAATATTTATCTAAATGTAACGCAATATTCAGACAGCTGAGCCATCGCTAAATGTGCACAAAATAACACGCATTAAAGAAACAATTGTTTATTAAACATAACCCACCTGTGCAATTTTCTTGCAAAAACCAACGAATAGATTAGTTTTATTCGTAGTGAACCAATTTGTACTGCTAAGTAGTGCTAACTTAAAAATATTACAACAAAGAAAAATTGAAAAAAAAGTGAATAACCATCCTCGAAAGGTTACAAATAAGTGACAGACGAAAATACGAAAATACAAAAACAGATTGTTGTCCTCCACTTGTTGTGCGTTGTAGATTTTAATTAATTATTACCGAATTAATTTATCCCCTCTCAAGGGTTTTAGAATATTGAGGGTGATGTAACAACTCAAATGGCATTAGATTAGTGGTTTACAAGAGTATGTAGGCGAGGCCACTACGTTGACATGTACAATAAATGTACTTGTTTGTAGAATCAACGCTCTAAATTGCTGCATTAGCCGTGTTATGTGGTAACTGGTAACGTGCGTTAAGTTTTACAAAAACAATATATAAAAGCTGTTTCCAAAACAGTAATTCGAGCATTTCCTTAATGATTGAGGAAAGATTTGCTAAGAAATTGAGTCAGAAAAATTGGTAGTGGAATCTGGTATAAAAAATGTAAATTAATTAGCACTGAGCCAATATGCTCAGTATGCTCTGTAATTATTAATTTGTTTTAGAGTGTTTATTCTAGGCAGCCTGAAAATGTTTCAAAATTGTTACGTTGGCTCGTTTTATCTTCAGTGCAATTGACAAGAATTTCGTCATAATTGATATTCCAATATACAGATGTTAACAAAAGTAGCATATTTATTTTTTTTGCATATGAATGAAATCATACTATATTTTATACGTTTCAGAGAGTCTGATTTTAGCCAATCCAAGAGTAATATATTCCCATTTTCTTCTCGAATCGGACATAATTTCATAATACAATTTCTTAAAGAGCTTTTAATACCAAATAAAAATACTAAAAAAGCTCAATTTAATTTAGCTCCAAACACAAGTAATCTTATTGGAATGGTTACTGACAATGCAGTCTGCACATGAATTTTCAATCAACTATAGCGGTATTACAGCCACACGGCTAAGATATGCGGTACCGTCGAGTGCAGTAAGTCTACCACGAATGTCAATAGCGGTTATGTACAGTCCTTGTCAAGGTCATGTATATGTTATCTGTACCCAACTCAGGGAAAAGAACTTCAACCTTCCGGAGAGGTTTGTTTAAATACTCTACCAGCTACACCAAACAACGCTGACATTTCACTCGCACTCTGAACTGAAGTACATAGAAGTTCTTTTTAAAAAACCTGTGTTTATTGATCGTGATATCATTCCGTGTGTTGGTTTTGTAACGGCTTTTCATTGTTTTCTCTCGTCTACCAGTCTTTACAACTCTACATGTCCATTATAACACAATTCATGATTATATGTATTCCAGTATTTACCCTCTACAAATCGTTGTTCTAACTTTCGTCAAAACAAATTAATGTCCGTTTTCTTCGATGTCCATTCGTATAATGGCCCAATAACTACTCATTCGTCGAATAGCTTGTTGTCTCCAAGGCAACGATCAATCAAAACTCTTGAAATCCTCCAAATAGCTTAATTGCTACAAATAACTTTCTTAATAGGAGATTTTAAGACCGGCCCTAAATATCATAACTATCACCATCATTATCAACATAAATAATGTTAATGTATTGATAAGTGTAAATCATTTACGCCTTGTAGTTATTTCTAGATGGATATTTTATTTTTACGTCTTATAATTTTCTTACGGTCGGTATCTAGGCACTTTTTGTGTTCCTATTATTGCACCTATCACATGCCCGTTATGTACTTTCTTATTATCGGAAGATAATTAAAAACTCCGTCCGATATTACTATAGCCATATTCCTTGTACGTATACAAGGACTTGTGTGCTTTTTTTTCTCCAAATCGAGTTAAAATGGCTATAATACCATATTGATTTTCTTAATACATAATATATCGATACTCTTTATTCCAAAATCATTTAGTTAGGTAAAGGGGTGTTTCCACCATTGATATTATCATCTTGGGCATCCCAGGAATCAGTATCGGCATGCCAAGCTCGACACACATTTTCTTAATAATGGAATAAATACATACACAAATCAACATACAGAGGAATAAATACGTAAATAAACATAGAAATAAAGAAGTTTAGAAAAGAAATAAGGCAATACTGAATCAAGAAATATAACACAAACTCAATATAAATAAGTTAAGTTCTCGTTTTACTTGGAATGTAACATCATTCCACAACAGTCCAAAGCCATCATGACTACACGCTCATAGAGGCAGATCATGCGGGCTCATATAACAACGGACGGAAATTCTGGATGTTTAATTAGAGGAATAGTCTATTCCCGCTTCCTCGCGCTTTCACTGACTCGCAATCAATATTGGGGACCAGTAATGAAAGAGAGAGGCAAATCCCTTAGATCAAAAGAATTCGTCTTCAATATCAGACGCTTGGAGAATGTCAAAGACGTTGTACATACGACACCAGAAGTTTGTAAAATATTCGGCAATATTTGATTTTTTTTGCATTGCGGAGCATTGGGATGGTTACTTAATTATTAGAATTTCGAGAAATGTGATTTATTACTTTTGTGGATACAGAATAGATAGACAGATGGACTGTTTTAAATCATAAATTTCAAAGAGTAGCAACACTTTTAATTAAAATCTACAGGTGGTGCAAAATGACGCTTTCGAATTGTTGGAAACCTACCCAGTTGGACGCGAAGTTGTGTCTATACCAAGTAAACTTCAATACATTTAAAATTTTCAAACTCACTGATAGATCGCCAGACCAAATAAGTCGAAAACTAATGTGGAGTTGTCTTTTCGCATGAAAACATGTTAGTTCTTAGTTGCAACAATGTGTAGGAACCGGAAGACCTAAGCGTTAGCTCGCAGTCACTAGTTATTACTACCCGGTGTGCACTGGGCATTATCTTTTGTAAATATTGGTCATTTTTTAATTTTTCTTGTTTTAATACAATTCACATTTATTTTAAAAGTGAGGGGAAAGGCAGCAGTAACAAAAGAAAGTTGTCGAAAACGTATAAGTACGATTAACAAACAAATATAATAAAACCAATGCACTACGAAATGAGAGGAACAATGAATATTGTCATTATTCATGTAGAATGCTGCTACTCAATCTTCTCTCCATCACGCACATTATCATGATGTATTTCCCCTCCCTCCCCCCTCCTTCCCCTTCCCACTTACTAACCCACCTGTCAGTCAAGCCAATCTAAAGCCTCTACATGGTAATATGTGGAAATCATTCGGTATTTAATGGTAAGTATACGTCAACCCAAGATTAACAGTATTTCCATAAATTAAATTATTTAGATCATTTAAAGTTGAATAAACAAATACTTCTTTGTTTCAATAGACATCGTTGCATTGATTATATGGCATAAGTTTTCTGACACACACTTTGCTAAGGATTGTGGCTACAAGTTGATCTTATGGAAATGTGTACCAGCGTTCACACGAAATTTTAGATATACTGACAAGGCTAACGACTATAGCGCTATGGCTAAGAATGGAGAACTAACTTTTAAGTTATATCATTAGCCTTATCCAGTTTCTATTCCATCCAATCAGAAACAAGATATCTTCGCGAGAACCAATCATGTGAAAGCTATACTGTTGTAGCTTTATTCATTTGTTCGCTAATCTAGTTACTTTATGTCGAGGTCCGTAAATCCGCGGGGTCTCGTCGAATCGAAGTTTACCGAGCCTCTGCCAGGGGATCGACGGGCCTTGCTTTATGTGAACCGAGACGGCTTAGTCGTCAGCTCTTAGGCATTATTTGTTATCCTTAGGTCATTTGTGTGTACACCACTTCAGCTATACAATGCTGTGGATTTCCTTACATTGCCATCCCGTTTCCATGTCTAACATGCAAAATGTGCGGTCTCTTCACATACGCTCGACAAAGTTGGAAGGAAGAGAATGATATCGTAACTACTTACATTGGAACTTTTACTTTTTTTTTTTACTGTTTTTTACATACCGAATGGAAGTAATATTAAATTTGTATTTAATGTTTAGTGTGTCTAGTGTCCATGTCCCTCTATTTGATAGCTTAGGACCTTAGGTATATAGCCCCTTTCAAAGTATATTTTTTTTATATCGGAATTGTTCCCCTAGTTCAAGATAAACAATTCTTCATAAACCATACTAAACACATCTCTATAATAGGCTTTGCATGCCTAGCACACAAACAGCAAAAATATTATGTGCACGTTGTATACGTTAATTATACCTGCATACTGTGACAAATCCTTATTATTTTCCTTATTGACAAATCCTTATCAATTATTTTTAAAGGTCTCAAAACATTATTTGTTTCTCTACTTTCATAAATTCATCATAATATAGCTTAGCAGTAGCACCAGAGTTAAAAGACGAATGTTACCATTTCCTACTGCGACAAATAACTATGCTATTATCATCATCGTCATATCTTTCATTGAATTCATGCACCTTACAGTTGTCATCTTAATACTAACACATTTAGGTAAATCCTTATACATTTTAGTTAAATTAGCCTACACTAAACCAGTCATGACTCAATATGATGTGACATAAGACAGAAAGTATGTGATATGTGAAGGACAGTTACCTAGGTTCGTACTGTGACTGTACTCTTCCGAGTAACGTACTCCGACGATTGACTGTGCAATCAGCCCGAACACGTGAGAATTTTAAATTCAGTCGCCGCGAAAATACCTGCCAGGCAAAGTTTCAATGAATGTGTAAGAAGATACAGTGAATGGTGCAGCACGAGTCACGACGCATGCGCACTGAGCCACTCCGCGTAACGCACGTACACTATTCAACAGGTCCTATGACGCACGCACCGGTATATAACATGACATGACATGCACATGACTGCAATGCGATTAGATGTGGCCACACGTGTTGGTGTTATAACATGGGACCGATAGAGGTGGCTCACTTCTTGTCATAGGAATAAGTAAACGGTCACTTTGGAGCCGTCCTATAGCAACGAAGCACTCAATAAATTCAAAGTTGTTCTGAATCGGCCTTGTTGATTCTGGCATTTGTCCGCAGGTGTTCGCACTGTCCAATCACTGATTCATATGTTTCGTATTTGAAATATCGATCTTTGATTGGTTATCGCTCACTCGCCGATAGTGTTCGGAGCCTACAGGGTTGGTTTAGTCACTTTAAATTAAAGTCATCCACTGCAAATCAGTTTTGTTACTGAGTGGGCAGACTCTAAATGTGAATATATTTATTCATTTTATTTATTTAAAATAAATTGTGTTATTTAAGGTCGGATAATTGTACTCTGGTCAATGACAGATAAACGATGATATTTGGGATAAGCAACTCATGTTTTCGAGATAATTCTAATCGAGAGTCGAGACGATGAGTGGTTGAAAATTACGATGTAAAAACGTCACATGACATGACTGGCAAATCCAGTATTCGAACCAAGAACGCAGGAACCCTGGTTTACAAGACCAACGAATCAGTTTGGTCAACTATGTGAGCAATAGCAAACAATTCCTGCATGGATAGCTGAGCTGTACATAATTCTTTTTGAGCCTACAAAAATTACATAAAGCAAAGACAACTTGCGAGAAAATTGAATTTCATGCGAAAACGCTTGTATTTTGTACATAAGATATTTGTCAAAATTCGTTGAAAAATAAATTCGTTCTTCGTTGTACTGACGTACACATTTCTGAAATACATTTTTAAAACGCAAATTCGAAGGGGTATCACTCTAAAGGTACTACATTTTCAATGAATAACTTCTGACAGCCCAAGGGCGTTTTATATTGAAAAATTCAGCAACCGAACCACGAGACGTGCGCACAAAAACTCATTTTAGTTTTGACGATGTAAAAAATGTACTCTTCCTTCATACTCCATACAAATAGATATCAGGGGTCGGATTAAGACCTCGTTTATAAAGTCGCTCCACAGCAACTTAGGTGTTGGTGACGTCACAGATGGGCGTGTCGGAGCCAATCAGCGGGCGGCTTTCACCAATACTCACATTTGGTTGGCCAAGCCTCACTCATCTGTGACGTCCCCAGCACCAAAGTTGCTGTGGAGTGACTTTATTAAAGTTGTTCCAGAGCCACCTAGCGGTTGCTGACGTCAAAGATGAGCAAGGCATTCAGCAACCAAATGCCACTATTTGAAAAAGCCACCCGTCGATTGCTTCAACTCATTCACTTAAGACGTCAGCATTCATCAGGTTGCTGTGGAACAACTACAGTGTATTGCAATGAATCTGTGGTCCTAGGATCCCGCCCACCTTCCCCTACCTCACTCCATACCTCGAATCGCCGGCTCAGGCCAGCCGCGAGGGGTAGTGGTACTACCCGGCGATTCGATGTATGGAGTGTGGTAGGGGAAGGTGGGCGGGATCCTAGGACCACAGATTCATTGCAATACACTTTAGTAATATACGTGAAGAAAAAATTACATATGGAGGCTCTCTCGGTGAAGGCGATTTTATTCAATATTTCATGCTCTTAAGAGCCAAGGAATAAAACTCGAACCACGACCATTTTGTTTAGATTATATTACTGTTTAGTGTTCACAGTAATTCGTACAACGGTTGAGCTGAATGATGTATTTATTTTGTTTGAATCAATGTGTACGAAAGATAGGCTACACACAACAGGCAATTTAATAACAAATCAACCTCGATGTAGTTTCGAGGGGGGGGGGGGGGGTTGATCCCACTACCCTCCTCTACCCCCTAGTCTAGTTACGCCATTGAAAAAGAGGTCAGAGTTGTAAGACCGTGATTACGTGGTTAGGGGATTACGTTTACAAACCACAACGATTACAATATTGGAAACATTTTAAATCTTGAGTTAGTAATAACGTTTTCAAAGTAAATTGTTTTCAATATTTTCCAAAAGCTCATCTTTATCCGTCAACATCACACGATGCCATAGCTGGAACCTCCAGCTATGGCTCCAGCTGCAACTATGGACAATGCTATGAGGTCAATTACACAGGAAGTTCTATAACCGGAAATTTAGATATTTTATTATCATCACCGGCAGTAGGTTCAATGCCAATGTTTAGTTTTCGGTTGCGTCTGAAGAACATTAAAACAGATAAAAGAGGACCTTAGCGAATATGTGAACAAAAATATCAAAGTTACATTTAATATTTACCATTTTACAAAACGTGCCTTTGGGAAATGAACTCAATAATACTTTAGCAATGTGTCGTTAGAAACTGGAGGTTTTCACTCGTCAGAAAATGTGTAGGCCTATGTTGTCAGGTTCTGGATGCGATTTCAAATTGTTACAATTTTCCCAACTGAGGCGCTTGGATCAACCTAGATAAAACGAAGAGTGCGCTGTGAGAGATCATACCCATAGAGAGTGCGCTGTGAGAGATCATACCCAAAAAGCATGCGAATTTTGTATGAGCAACCCTTTTTTGTCTTGACGTGTCTGTTCTTTTCGAACAAATATGTTTTCTATGCCGGCCTTCGCGTGGAATTAGTCTTTAGAAAAGTAGGTTTATTAAGGGGTGAGATGTGCGTTTATGCTGTTCGTTCTTGTTTCGCGAGAGCTCCGTCTCGTTCTATCCGTCATAGTTCGCTGCTTCTCCGCAATATCTGCGCGAGGTAGTTGTTTGAGTTAACAATAAGAGCTCGTGGGCTTTCTGGGATGAAAAATGAGAAAGCCCGTTATGAAGGGTTTGAAAGCCGACTCGCGAAAAAGAAAGCTTCGCTGGTATTGCTACTTAGTCGGCAAGTAGGCTATACAAGGTTATGGTATCATTTCATTATTTGATTACCGAAATGTGTACTGTGTATTTATTCACATACATAAGAATATGTTGTTAATAACCACAGCCTAATATAAATTGTGTGTGAAATTGCCAAGAATCGATCGAACGTTTAAATATTTTTCAATAGAATACAAGGACAAAATGAAAAATACATTTAATTCAAAAATTATAATGAAACGTTGTACATACATAAAGTGAGTGTGTGCATTTTGGGCAGGAACATTTTAATTATTCGTTTAAAATGAAATTGCAAATAATGGAACATTAATTTCATTTATAATAATATAAAAGAAGTGCCTGGATCTTTGTATATCCAGCCCTATGGATGTATATTTAAGCTACAAAATTATATTACTTCAATGTGCACTGGGAGTTAACCTAACATTAGATTAGTATAACCATAACGTAATACAATAGTTCGCCAATACAGTTTTGTTCGTATTCTTTGGAATAGTGTAGGCTATAATGGGCGTAATAAAAGAACATATTTTAGAAGTAATACATTTTTTAGGGAAATAACGGGTAATGTGTGCTTTAATGCTGCAAACTATACGTACGTGCTAAATGAATGAATAAAGTAATTAATTAATTAATGAAAACTGAAGTAAGTTATTTCACATTAAATATTATCAGTAACCCCGTAGAAAACAGTGTGTTGAAACAGACTTTTGAGCAGAACTTTGAGAAAGCACACTTTTTTAACGATGAAATCGAAAACGAAGACGAAGACGAAGACGAAGACGAAGACGAAGACGAAGACGAAGACGAAGACGAAGACGAAGACGAAGACGAAGACGAAGACGAAGACGAAGACGAAGACGAAGACGAAGACGAAGACGAAGACGAAGACGAAGACGAAGACGAAGACGAAGACGAAGTCGAAGAAGAATGTCCTTATTGCTTTATCAACCCCTCAGACATCTACCTGCAGACAGTGTGAGTGTACGAGCGACCGTGTGTACCAGCCTCGTACCCGTCGACACAACCAGCTAATGATTCTTTCAGCGAGGTTTGTTCCTTTCAAGCCGGGAAAACAAACAAGACAATTCAAACAAAGGGCCGGCGCAAATTAGAAAAACGCCCGTCTCGGTAGAGGGAGACATATTTGCTGACGTCACGCGAAATACTCTCGTTACTCCTGGCTGAGAATGAATGCGCGGACGCACGTGTTAGAAAACGACCACTAAAATCCATGTACTATGTGTTAAATCTATGTAAAATCTATGTAAACACAACAATAACATAAAAGTTGTCGATATTCGAATAGTACAAACTTAATTGTGTACTGTTTTAGTTCTTAAAGTACAATGACTATTGACTTGACCGAAAAAATTAAAGGGCTGTCCTATGTAGAACATGAGGAAAAAGGATAAGTACAAACTTAATTATGTACCGTTCTAGTTTTTTAAACTACAATGCCTATTGACTTAAAACCGGAAATGTTAAAGGGCTGTCAAGCTCAAACTTAATTGCGTACCTTTTTAGTTGACTTGTTTCGGTTAAATCTCAGTAACGCCACACATTACAAAAAACGGACAACTACTGTTATTTTGGATTCGTGAGAGCTCTACACCGTATTAAAACGATTTGTTAATTAATTCACAAGTTAATTAACAATTACAAACAACTGCAACCTATCAAATATTTCATATGCGGTATTGATCTCTCATAAATTAAAAATAAGAGTATTTGTCAGTTTTTCGATATAGTGTGGCGTTATTGCGATATGATCGAAATACGAATTAAAACGTTAATTTCACCCGGTTTTTATATTGGCTGTACTGCTTCCTCCTAAAGATCTGCTATGGACATAATATTTATATTTAGAGAAAGTTCCACGACCGCCATTTTGTCCAGAAAAATAAAGCTATTTGTCAACAGTTTCACTGGTTCAACAATCACATCAGAATTATTAACATAATTAGCTTTTCTTTTGCATATTATCCAGCATTGTACAACGTTGACGTTATATTTGCCATTGATTTTGTTTCTTAAATGTTTAAAAACTTCGATCACAAATAATACAACAGTAATTAGCTTACTTATTTCAACAAACCAGAAAAATAAATGTTTTTAGGTGCAATACGGGTTTCTATGATCCTAATGCAAAAATCATTATATAGTGCTTGAACGTTAATTCAGTAGGAAGCCTCACCATTAATGTATGCATCCATTTTTGAACAGTGTTGTTGACTGCGATTAAGGGTCGCTTACCAATTACTATTATCTTCTTCTTTCACTGGATCACACCTATTTAAGCACCCCGGTTAGAGAGTTTTAGATACTAGAATATACCTGTGCCACAAAGGCATGGAATATGATTACGCAATATTGCTTCTCCCTTTGTCAAAGATATCGAGCTCCCCCCTCCCCCTTCCTCATTCTTTTGTCTACTTTTAGCACAGTTTTATTCATGCATAATAACAAAATAATTATTCAAACGCTCATTGTTAAGTGAGTTCCGGATGCACAGTCGAGTTAAGTATAGAATTTGTTTATGTTTGCTATAGAATTGTTTTATGACATGCTATTTACCATAAGAAAAACAAGATTCTTAACAATTTACTACATATGCTATAGTTAAGTCGCGTGCACTAGTCACACGCACGTTCACATCATACAATTATATTGCGGGATGAGGTTGAAAAGAAACAACCCCTCCCCCCTCCCCCAACTTAAAGATCGTACACCCAGTCAAGTGTTTAAAGGGGTTATAAACTGAAAGAACTGCATCCGCACATAAATTTAAATGCGTACATTACGTCTATCTAATTAATAATTTTACATATAATTATTATTTTATTTAATTATTAATTGTAACTGTTTTTTTTTAAATTAACTATGTTTTTAAATGCATGAACTCCCTTCCCTCCCTCACTTATGCCCCCCCCCCCCGCACGTCCAACTGCTCTAACTGCCCCTTCTCCCCCCCCCCCCCCCTATTCTTACGCCATTGCAAAGTGAGTTTCATCAGTTAGACGCTCGGGTACCCGCGCCCCCCCCCCCCCCCCCGACCCGCTCACCACCCGCAACACAACCAAGCCCAGAGTGTTTACTTCAGACCCTGAATGTTTGTACCCGCCCCCCCTGACCCGCTCACCACCCGCAACATAACCCAGCCCAGAGTGTTTACTTCAGAACCTGAATGTTTGTCTTGGTTTCAAACAAAATAGTTGTTCTAGCTAGTTTGGTCTTGTCGAACTTTTTCTTCGCTGCGTCGATGTAGGTTTGGTTTGAAACTTTGCCCGACTACCACTCCACTGCACTCGAAGCACAATGTGTGTCAGTTAAAAGGCTTTCTTTCTAGAGCTTTAAAATAATTGTTTAATACTGTGTGTTTACTAACTAATTTCATTCTTGTAATTCTTATTATTGATGTAGTCTGTAATTTTTATTTTTTGTATATTTCCCAATTTTGTCTCCTTCACCTAAATTTTCTTTGCTCTCGTAGTTTTCTCTCTTTTAATTTTTAATTTTTGCTTATTTGATTTGCATTTACAAATTGTATTAGTTAATTGGATATTTAATAGTTGTATTTATTTTCCTCCTCTGCAAATATAATATATTACTGATTAGCAAGCAAATATTTTTGAACCCACGACTTTTAGAATTCGAGTCTTGTACTCGAGCGTATAAATCATTGGCTTACGGCGCCCTTTACGGATATAGACTCTGTCTTGTGTAAAGAGTGACGCGAGGTATTCGATTTCTTCCTGAGGCAGTCTTGACTCAAGCCCACTCAAGTGCTTCCAATACGGAGGGAAGAAACCAAGTCTTGAAGCCGCTAGATATTACGTTCCAAGTATCGAGTACCTTGCAGATATTTGCTACACATTTAATCGAAAAGGCGGCCATCGTATATAAACGTTTATGTGTTAAACGTTGTGGATTAAATATCAACCAAAAATAGAAGACATTTCTTATTACCTAGCCAACTAATATTGCTTCCCAAGTATCTAGCAAATACTAAACATTATTTCACGACAGAACCATGTGGAACTGAAAAGTGAATCTCAACTATGGTAATCGTAGTTTGATAATACTATACACAATATTGCAATCATGTTTATTGCCAAACCGTAGTTTGATAATACTATACACAATATTGCAAGCATGTTTCAACCAAAACGTAGTTTGAGAATACTATACACAATATCGCAAACATGTTTATAACCAAAACGTAGTTTGAGAATAATATACACAATATTGCAAACATGTTTATAACCAACATCTAGCTCGATAAGAACTAAACACTGGTCTGTCAAAAGTTCAAACATTGCAATCATTACGTTCGTCATTACGGAAACGAATTAATTATTAATTATTTAATCGGCTGCCAAAATATTTTAAACTATTTTCAATCCATTGTTCATTTCTTATACGAAACTACTACTTTTTCAAAATTGAGTATTAGCGAATTCTCAAGATGCTAATTTTAGTACTGACACTATTGCGATTAGCGTCAAAATATGACACATTTTCAAATAATTTATTAATTACTATACCATCAACTACAGTGCCTGGATTCACAAAGATAGCTAATACCCAAGTTGCCTTAGGGCCGGTATTTCAATGCCCAGTTAAAATCTACTTTTCAGTTAAATGGTTTTCGCCATGACAACGGCCAATAGAAATACACCAAACTTGGCTTACCTGACAGTTAAATTTACTTAACCTTTAACTGAAAATTGAAGTTAGAGGCATAGTTAAGCAAATCTTTGTGAGTAAATCATCGCTGCATCGTATGTGAATCCAATATTAGAAGTTCTGTGTTTGATCTTTTACTAAACTGTATCTCCATGAGTTTGTATACCGATGTCAAATAGGAGTACCTATGTCAGTAAGATTTGTTTTACCAAAACAATTATTTTGGGCATCTTTGTGAATCCAGACACAACCTCAAAAATGTTGCCCCTTGGGGAAAGCATTCTCAATAGTTATCATGTTTCTATAAGAGTAATTCGTAAGTTGTTTTATTGTCTTATGTCATTCCGTGTTGCATGTGTTTTTCTAGTCATTGGAAACTAACATGTAAACATGTGCATTAACTCAAGAAAAATATTCAAACTGTTAATCAGCTGAAGTACTAATTTACTCTTATGGTTGTCAGAGAACACTTTATTTTATTATTTCAAACAATATCAGAAAACGTCATACATGATTGTAAAAAAAAAAACTTTATTTTCTACCTACATTTTCAGCCTCAGTGGATTATTTGGTGTTTAGTGGTAGAACATTGGTATTGAAATTTAATGTTATATCGTATCAAGTATGGTACTTTTCTCGCTTAAAACAAGTTGAGCTTAATTTTCCTTCAGTTAAATTCACAATAATAATTAATAACCATATTTTATTGTATTGTTTATACTATAATTCGTTCATTTATAAGCAAATTCGTATGTTTTACTACAGGCATTCAAATCCAGACACCTCATGAGTTATTTCCTAGGTCGTAAACGTACACACATGACATCATTGTTTCGTAATTCGCACTCGGCGTTTCCTGCATGATATTGTACGTTGAAACGTGATGGATTCCGATTCCAACGTGAATCACGTTAACGCCGTGAGTAATTTGCAGATGTATTCCATTCTGGAATTAGACCTTTATAGTTTTTTTTACCACTCTGGTAATCTAGCTCTGATTTCTGCCCGTCGTGTATCGGTTTTTGTGTGTGTAATTTGATGGATGAGAAATCCAGACTTGTATTCACAGTTCCACATGTTTTGTTATCGAATGCTTTGGCTGTGGTCTCGTAGTTTGGGGTGAGTGCTTGGCTATGGTCTCGTAGTTTGGGGTGAGTGTCCGACTGTTGATCGAGTTTTTTAAGCCCAAACAGAGTAATGAGAATAATTTTGTATTCGAGTCTACCGTTTTCACTTTAAATAATACGCAAAACCCAAATATCATCATTTAATTTTATCATAATTCGGTAGTAAATATCGTTTACGCCGGGAAACGCGATTCCCCGCCAATTACGTATCTACATTAAGTGACTGGGCGACTTCAAGGGATGTTCTAGTCAGTTACAGCAGCACCTTTGCCTACTAAATTAATTAGAGAGAGGTAGTTATCCACCCTCCCGATGCACCATTCACGCAAACATGTTTGGACGATTTTGTACGTGTGCCGATGACGGCTTCAAGGGTGAGAAAACATCAACAAAAGTAGGGTATGTAAGAGTGTCTCGTTTTGCTCATACAGCAGTAATAATCTTATAATTCGTCAAAACGCATCCATGCATACCAAATATGAATAACTGATGTAGGCCTAGAAAATGTACAAAAAAATCAATTAAAATAATATAATAAAAGCTACAGATATAGTGTATGCCAATAGAATTATTACAGCTATTATGGACCTTTCCAGCTAAGAACTGGCAATGACACGCTAGAGCAGCAAGATTTTCGGCTTGCGCTTCAAACCTCCTTCTCGTAAACCTCTTGTAGAACGCCGAGAGGGTACTTGGCTTGGTACGCGTTATCGGAAAACGTTTGCAATTCGGAAACAAATCGATGCTAATAGACTCGTTGTTAAGACTACTCCACGGATGTTTAAATCACTTTCTTTCACCTATAAAAATAGATTGTGAACGTTTTAAAGAATGTCAAACATTTAAACAAATAGTTTGGACAAGACATTATCATTAATAACACTCTTTACATTTTCGTTTGATGCATTTTTGAACGTTCATGTACTTCATATTCCGCTACCATATATTTTACAATTCATTTTGGAAAACCCATTATCTTGAACAGTTTCCCAAATATAAACGTGTTCGTGCCCCGGTACAAATGGGTGTTTTGTACCAACACACGAATTAGATCGTGTATCGTATCGTATAAAAGGTATTTTCCAAACTTCGTCCAATAAACAAAGGTGTTTTAACGCAATATAAAAATATAATACTTCTGAAACTCATTTAACTGGTGGGTCTGCAGCGTATCAAATGTAAAACGTAATTTTGGCGGTACGTCTGGTACAAAAAATGTTTTAATTTTTTATGTTGTGGAATACTTAATAAAGTTTTACTTCTTACAAGTGTATTTTCATAAATATTGCACAAAATGAAAATTTCTAAGGAGGTGTGTTAAAATGTTAGAGAGCGGATATCATATCACATTTATATCATATTTTACCTTGTCTGAATCTATAACATTGTTCTAATTGCAAATTCTATTGTATGGTACGAGAAAATGGTAGCCTTCATCAGGGTTTTTGTTCTTACTAACCAGAATAACATAAAATCGGGTTCTTGGTTGATAAATATGAGTAATAAAACATACTTGTTACGACCTACGGGCAAGAAGTGAATAGACGGTAAGGTATTATAGCACTATCATTTCTTATAATCTCTCAATATACCCGTATTCCTTCTTTGTACAGCACCCTTCCTGGCTCCGTAACATCACATCCAATCTCAATTCGTTCTATGCTGCACTCTTATCCTCATTTACCTGATTTGCTTTTGTCGTTAGTTGTCATATTGGTGTATGTTGTTTGTTTTTAATTTAAAATCATTGTTTTTACCCGACAAGGCAGTGTTATTGCGACTGTCAGCATAGTTACCTCATTTATACATTGTTATTGATTATTAATAAATTGTTTTGTAATTAAAATATTCATAATATTGTTGATTATATATTTTTTGGTTGCTCCAAATGCATAAAATGTTGTACAGGGTATATTCACTAAATAAATACGTCATAGCACATACATTATAATTTAAGATACATTTTCTTACATTCCATACAATAGACCTATCAACAAGGCTCAGTGTTAGTACAATAGTCCTAATTGTTAGGTTGAAAACTTTACTCCAGTCACAGAAGAACCTGAGTAAAGATGATTTGAAGGGTTTCTACAATCCTAAACTTTACCGTATTGGACTAGGTTGTCAATTCATTCAAGCGTCTAAGTAAGAAAGACACTTAATTTCAAATCACGTGCGTGTATGACGTATACCTACGCTCTGCACTTCATGGGACCATAGTTGATAAAAAAAAGTAAATTAATGTATACGTACACGACTGAATTAATGATTGCAAACATAAATTTAAAATAATAAAACAACTTAAAATTTCCTCTAATCAAAACCGTGTAGCTCTTTACTTTACAGTATGTTCTTGACAGGAGCAATAAAGAGTGAGATTGGAAAAGTAATATCAAAAACCGTACTTGTACTTTAATATATTGAAAGCAAGTGATTGATATCTGTGTGGGTTTTGCATCCCCACAACCACATTCTGGCTGGCACGGCTGTAACAAGGCGGGCTGTAAAAAGGCGGGCTGTTATAAGGCGGGCTGTAACAAGGCGGGCTGTAACAAGGCGGGCTGTAATAAGGCGGGCTGTAACAAGGCGGGCTGTAAAAAGCTGAGCACGGACTATGTGGGTTAATTATAAACCATGCGGAACACTTGGCTTCGTTATGTTAAATCTGCTTTACAATGTTTTTTTACTGTCCCAAAATTAAAGAAGATATAGCATCGTCTTTAGAATGTAGTGATCTTTCTTATGAATGTTTCTTTGTTCTAATAAATATTTCCATAGTTCAAAATTCATGTTCTTAATTAACTTTGGTAATATGATGTTGCGAGAAACAATTTTAAAAACGGAAATATTTATTAGAACAAAGAAACATTCATAAGGAAGAGCACTACAATCTGTAGAGGATGGCATTTTTTTATTTTCTTTTGGGGTGATTGTTAAAAAACATTTAAAGGCAATTTTAAGAGACCGAGATCGTCTGTACCACAGGCTAGGTGGGCGTGCGTGGAGGATAGTCTCACAACTAAAACCAGGCAACATTAACGTGTTCCATTAAAGTCTTGAGACCGCTACACAATGTTACAAAAGAAGTTACTCGTACCTCACTAAACACTGGATTTAAAACATCAAATATCTTAGTCATTACAGTTGTTATTAAAAGCCAATAAAATAATTAATAATGCATTCGTTTTCAAAATAACAACCATATATAACGACTGTAATTTTTAAAGTTGTGTTAATCTAGTATTTAGTTATTTAGTTCCTATGACACCTTAATATTATGTAGCGTTCTTATATGTTACTAAAAATCTTTGATTTTGCATTATTTTAATGGTTGTCACTCACATTTTCATTTAAGAATCTAAAAAGAGACAGCGGTTACAAAGTATGACAAACGTCTACTGATCACTTGAAACCTAATACATGTAGTTTACTGCGGTTTTGTCGACGACAAAGTTTTACTGGAGGGATAGAATGTAGAAGGTTTTGTAATTTAACTCATCTTTCACGAAAAAAAAACTAAACCACATATTAGCGTGTTTTTTTTTCGTTTTCCAAAACGTAAAATTATAACTAGAAATGGTAGCGAATGATTAACCGAATAGAAGATTCTTTTCAAAGGTTGGAACTGTGTACATCAAACAGTCATTGAAATTCTGATATTTGCTTTGAGCTTGTTTAACTGGCGTTTATGTTGAATTTGTTTGTACTTGTTATTCACGTTGAAGTGCACACACAGTTAAAATAGTTTTGTTTAGTTGTGGTGAAGCTGCGTGTTTGTGAAAAACCGCATGTGTACCTACGAACAGTAATTAATACACTATGATTTTTATTTAAATAAAAAAAACTTCAGGAATAAGAGAAAAATATTTCAAACGATACCATTTATTCATTTATTTATTTACTTTCAGAAACAAACAGGTGTTCCATATATAACTTCATGATCATTTTATAGAGATAACTCAATATTCCCGTGAGTCTAGTTTTTTTATAGAGCAAGAAAAGAAACAAAATGATTTCATGATTCACTGATGAGGATTTATACACATTAGCTCATCCAGTAAAGGCTTCGCGCATTGAATTTGATTGCCATAACTCGTTTTGCATTTTCACAGTGTCAATATCTAATATCATTGCGGGGTTTTATTGAATGACTTTATACATTTTCGTCCAGTATGAAGTAATTCTTGAGTAATGCAATCTTATATATCTGAAATAACAACCTATGTAACGATACAGTCATGTCCCTGTCGATTTGTTAGTCATTTCTAACTTTGAAGATTCACTCTATATTACGTTTACACGAATGCACAACATTCATAAATCATTATGTGAACAGATTAAAATATTTATTCTTAGGACGGTAGAGAAAATCCTAGAAGAAAATCAAAGCTGTTGTTGGAAGATAAAACAATTTTCCCGTTTGTACTGAACTCTTTAGATATTTATATTTTATACACCTAAAAGCAATAATCTTTCATTCAATTTTCCTTCAAAGCATTCAAAACGTGTTGCTTTCAAAAAAATTTAATTTTCAACGCATGTTCACTACGGCGACTGGTTACGTAATAGCGGCGGACTATTGTTTTCGTTTTGAATAACCAATTAATATCGACAGTTTAAAATGCACCACATTACTAATGAATGTGCATTGTTTAATGAACAATACATTAATATGATACAATAGATTCATAATACGCATGAGTTGGCCTTCGTTATTACACATATTTTGCATTACAATCGTATTGCCCCTTTGACCTGTAAGATTTTTAGTTAAAGGAAGCGTGATTAGAAACCGTGCGTACTTGATTCCATAATTCAATTAGTATGTTTTTATTCGAGAATAATACTTATTGCTCTACGTACGGATAAGAATACCGCTGTTACAATGCGCTTTCATTGGTAAACGGGATCGTTCAAGTTCAATTTTTATTGGCTTATCATAATATTGTGATAGTCACTACATTTTACATGATGTATTACAATTTGAATTAATGTATTTATAAAATGGCACACATTAACTTTTGTAGGGTTGAAAATGTTTCCAACTCGAAAACCATCTGCATAACACAATAAACACTATAACATATAAACATTACATACATAATTGCAATGTAGTGTGTACGTGTACAGAACAGTTCTAGTTGTTATCCGTTTAGTATTACTACTAAATACTGAACGGTGAAAGGCTATTTCATACAAATGTAAGTGTAAATGTAAGTATAACAAGCAAAAAGAGTACATGGATAAAATATAATAGTGCCAAATGTTGTTGTATTTAGGCAAGTTTGGTGCACATATAAGCTATAGCTTGTGTATGTGCATTGTGCACCATTTGGGTATTTGCCGTTGAACCAAACTTTGTGTGTGCCACGTAGCAGAATAGTAGAACAGAAGTAGGGAAACATTCGATAGTTGGGCCGGCAAGAAGGATTTGGAATAGCTTGGACATAAACGCATGGTGACATCAGTCACTACCTGACAACATATCAAACAATGCCAAGCTAAGCAGTGCCAGTATTATGCCGTACGTACATGTGTTTCCTTACAGCGCTCTTCATGCTATATCCTTAGTAGCTACGCCCTAGTTGGCACTTTATGGCTCTATAGTGGCAACATGAATTCTACAAAGCTCCATACTCTAGTGCTGAAGTGTGCATTATAGCTACAATTATGGTATCTTATTAGTTGATTCTTTGTATTAGCTTGTATTTATGCTTTGTACGGTGTGTAAGTTCCTACAACGCATTATCAATGTAATGTAATTGTGTAATGAAGGAACATAAAATGCTTTGTAATTATCGCAGAAAAGCTCAAATCAAGGTCAATAAACAAGCCGGGTCCCGTTAGTCTACAGGACAAGGCGCTCAACGCCCAAGTGGGGAGATCTGGGTTCGATTCCCATTCGGCGTTGTTTGTGTGGATTTCACAATAGATTCAATAAATTCTGA
Source organism: Isoperla grammatica (assembly GCA_945910005.1). Classification (NCBI taxonomy): domain Eukaryota; kingdom Metazoa; phylum Arthropoda; class Insecta; order Plecoptera; family Perlodidae; genus Isoperla; species Isoperla grammatica. The sequence continues at coordinate 12,984,064 of OX246740.1, read as the reverse complement.
CAGCGTTGCGAGATGTACTTTCCTCTATAGCCCAAGATAAATAAATAAAAAGAACGTGCCCAGTACGGAGAAACACATTCATGGATGAAACGCAACCAATTGGTTGAAACTTGAACGCTATCTGATGTTATGTCATAACGTATGTTATGGCCGGGAGTGATAATATCGTTGTCGTATATGATTTATTGGTGTGTTTCCACATTTCCACGTCCCTTGTATCGGAATGGCCCTTATATCCTGACCCGTATCGGTTTGCACGGTCACGTCTGGCGGAAAAGCTTCCATCAATGCACCGCGCAATATGATTCATGTATGTTGCAAGCGTTTGTTCCCGCATAGTTGCGACTCTGCAGTAGTTAGCGGTGCCCCGTCCACCACGTATGAATGCCACTTAAACGTTTTACTGACGACGACGAAACAATATTTGCCTTCAAGGCCGCCAGTCATGCAAGATCTATAAAACATGTGTACTGCAGCTTGAGTCGTCGATTATATTTGTGTTTATGACGATACAGCTGGTATTTTTAGATGTTAGGATGACAAAACAATAGTTAAGTTATTATTGTTATCAATAGTACACTTTTTATTTGAAGCCGTAAATAAAAGTACATGAACGTGTCCCATCACAAAAGTACGTTTTTGAAAATTCATTTGTAATGAAGCAATACAAAAAACAATAGGCAGTACTATACGTCATCAAAAGGACACCAGAATAATACTATAAAATAACATTTTTTGTTTATTTATTTAGCGTGTGGTAAAAACAGCTCAGTCCACACAGTGATATTATTGTATCATGGTAACAGCTCAAAACTCACAAAGTATCTGATGGATGTAAAACATGTTATAGAATGTTATTATAAATACAAATATACACATTTAAACAAAACCATTACCTAATTAGAGTGTTTATAAAACTTTCTGTAGTATTTACAAAAATAAGTATCAATTTGTTAGTAGTTTTGAAAAAAGTTAACTCAATTGTTAACTCAAAAAGAGCTATAGACCTACCCCGTCGAAACGCTTAATTAAAAAAAAAAGCGTAAAAAGTGATTGGTTTGACCGAAAAATGAGTTCTTATCCCACATTTATACATACAAGTTTGTTTTAAATTTTATTGGTTGGAAAATGTGGTAAATTAAAACATTTTACGGCGGTAAAACCAATCACTTCTAACGATTTTTTTTTTAAGAGCGTTTTGACCAGGAATCGAATAGTTCATTCTTTCTCAAGATAAAAATCAAACCAAAAATCAGAACTAAAAAAACATATCCAAAACCCAAATACAACAATCACCACAGTTAAGTATTATTTTTATCTTGACGAAACGTTGATTTGTTTTAAAGGTTAGTAGTGATTGGTTTTAGCCAAGGTCCGTAAATCCCCTGCCCGGGGGCTCGTCGAACCTCCTCCAGGGGATCGACGAACCTTGGGTTTTAGCGGAACATGCTTTCATTTGCCTTGTTCTAGGTTCGATAAATCACTGCTAAGAGTAGTTCCACGAGCCTCCGCTAGGGGATTTAGACGGCCTTGCCATATCAGTTTGACCTTTTGTATTTTATAATTGCGTTATTGTGTATTAACCGCATGTTTCTAAGCTTGAAGAAGCAATGCGATTTTGAAATATTGAATTTGTTTGAAATAATTTATGTGCTAACAGTGTAATAACATCTGTTATTGATACTCAACTAATACATAAAGTTTTATAACACAACACACGCTTCTTAATCGTACGCAATAAAATAATATTATTATTGTCACTATTGCAATTCCATGTAGATTACCTTGAATGGAAAAACAAAATTCTTTTACCATAGGATCTACAGCATAATAATATAAACAATCCCATTCATGTATGTTGGATACTAATGTGAGGTTATATTATAATAGAAAGGGCCGCTATCCTTAGAAAGGGTGCATATCAATGTTTGGCTGAGGCCTACGTATTGAAGGAAAACGCGCATTTAAGATATCCCTCAATGAAATAAAAGCTCGAAAGATTTTTGTGAAAAATACGTACTGTTCTTTGTGTTTCAAAGGGCAGTTGTTTAGCCGCGATCGCTTAGCCGGTTCTCATACGAACACCGAAGTTAAGCAACCTCGGGCTAGGTCAGGAGGTGGATGGGTGACCACTCTCCTCTGAAACGCTAGTTACCGTTGGTAAGAGCAGATTGGAGGGTTCGAATGTTTGTTTAACAGCTTCGTTCTTCTCGTCAACTGCTCGGCAGTCCAGAGTAGTGGAGGAACCTATATGGCTGGTCCAGTTACACCGTGTTATAGGATGGGACGTAAAGCCGATGGTTCTCTTGGTACTTTACGACAAGAGTAGGCTACGTGCCGGTACCAGGCTTCCCCTCCTCCCTTCCTCATTATCATTCATCAATCATCACTCATCAGGCTAAAGAGGGCATTGTGCTCTACACTGGCCTTATTTACAATAAAGTAAGTAAGTAAAGAGCAATTAGCAATATTAAACCTCGTCAAATTAACGGTGTTTTATTAATATCTTGAGGCCGCTGCAAGACATCGACCAGGTGATTAATACTCGACATTTGGTTTTGAATCAACCATATAATTTATTCAAACCTTTCAAATATTGTTATTGATAAGATTGTTATTTCTGTAATTGTTTCATTAAGTTAAAATTCATTAATTAATCACAGAACTACCAGTTTCAACATTTGGCACTTTTAAATTCATAGTTTTGCTGATACGAAACATTAAACAAAATAACGGATATGAATGTTTTGAAAATCTTAAAGCGTTGTCAAGAAATCAATAAAAAAAACTTAATTTAGTGAGATGGACTCGAAGTTATTTTCAGTCGAAACGTATTGCTAATTACATTTCACTTTTTCGCCACGAAAAACATACCATTCAAACTAACGTACCCTATGAGCTAATTACTTTTTAATGAGATAAAGAACCATCGTCGTTCCACCAACCTAAGCGACAAGATTAACTATTGATTTTTAATTAATGATAAAGTCAGAAGATGACGCAATGAGTTATATGAAAGTTGATAAAGTGAGTAAATCAAACAGGGCCGATGGTTGATCATGATACAGTGATTGACTACAATCTAAAATATCGCCTACTGTAAACTATAGTGGCCACGGCATTGTTCAGTGACTGGTGAAATATCGCCTACTGTAAACTGTAAGTGGCCACGGTATAGTTCAATGACTGTTAAAATTATCGCCTACTGTAAACTGTAAGTGGTCACGGCTTAGTTCAATGACTGTTAAAATTATCGCCTACTGTAAACTGTAAGTGGTCACGGCATAGTTCAATGACTGTTAAAATTATCGCCTCCTGTAAACTATAGTGGCCACGGCATAGTTCAGTGACTGGTAAAATATCGCCTAATGTAAACTGTAAGTGGTCACGGCATACTTCAGTGACTGGTAAAGTATCGACTACTGTAAACTGTAAGTGGCCACGGCATAGTTAAATGACTGTTAAAAAATCGCTTACTGTAAACTGTAAGTGGCCACGGCATAGTTCAGTGACTGTTAAAATATCGCCTACTGTAAACTGTAGTGGCCACGGCATAGTTCAGTGACTGGTAAAATATCGCCTAATGTAAACTGTAAGTGGTCACGGCATAGTTAAGTGACTGTTAAAATATCGCCTACTGTAAACTGTAAGTGGCCACGGCATAGTTAAATGACTGTTAAAATATCGCTTACTGTAAACTGTAAGTGGTCACGGCATAGTTCAGTGACTGTTAAAATATCGCCTACTGTAAACTGTAGTGGCCACGGCATAGTTCAGTGACTGGTAAAATATCGCCTAATGTAAACTGTAAGTGGTCACGGCATAGTTAAGTGACTGTTAAAATATCGCCTACTGTAAACTGTAAGTGGTCACGGCATAGTTCAATGACTGTCAATTTAACGACACTATTTGTGACAGTTGCTGATACAGGAGGGCGAAAGCGCGATTGCCCCATGATTGTTTGACTAAAAGTACATACACCTTGAGCCAAGCACGTTAGTGTTATAATACATATTCGCCCCCCCCCCCCCCTTCCCTTTAAGTTTATAATTATTTTAGTTCAGTATAGTAAAATAAGCCCACAAAAATCCTTCTAAATTAATATTGAATTCATCTTAGGTCATTTTGCGGGCATTTGTGAAGAACATTTCGCAGAATTTTCATTCAGCTTCCGGCGGCAGGTGTAATCCACCCCAGACCCCGTTTTCCAAAGAATCACAGCAAGCATAGCAAGCATCATAGCAAATATCCGCTACTGGAAGAAATCCTTGTCTGTCACTGCTGCTAACACCCAAATAATTATAACGTTCTGATGTAGATTTGTGTTAATTTTATATCAATCGTCAACCATTGAACAAAATTTAATTGAAAATTAAAAGATGGAACGGGTTTGTACAAAAGTGTGTGTGTTTAAACTAGGCCTTACTATATCCGCAAACTAGCTAATAGCATAATATTAAATTGAGTTGTGAAAAATACATGTCTTAATTGTTTAACTGTATTCGTCAGTTCAGTCTCCCTCCGTAAGTACATATTACGCGTGTTATGATAGAACGACTCGTCACATTTTATTTTCGCTTGCGTCCAAATTTTCCGCATCCATTATTTTGTGTTGCTTTGGGGAAACGGGATGCCGCAGGCCCGGCTTAAGGGTAAAATCTCGTGTACGCGGGAAGTGAAAATGCCGCCTATAATATGATATATTTCCTCTGACAATAGCATGTTGATAATCACCTATTTTAAAGATGAGATACCAAGAAACTTCAAAAAGCTCTTGTATTATTTTGCTAAGGAAACCTGCTCGGAGATAATTCATGACCTAATTGTGAGGAATAACTAGATAGAATGGACACGGGAAGTTTGAGCGGACTCATCCCTTAGCATCCACCCTAACGATGGTAGAAAACATTGGCAAAACTTGATTATGATTCCCAGTGGTGGGTATTGAACCAGCGATCTTCTGAACCAGAGTCTCGCGCGTTACACATTTATGTATGAAAAATTTGGTGCGAAGGAAGCAGGTAAAATAAATGAGTAATAAACAATTATTTTTATTTAAATTTACTTATGTGAAATGAGTAATTATCAACGTAAGCTTAAGAGTATATGGCACCCAACTCATACAATTAACAACTATGCATGTACAACTATGTTTGTGTCATCAGCGAGTTATTTTATGAACTACTTGAAGGGAAAGGCCCATTCGCAATCAGTTTTAAGGCGTAAGGTCTAAAGCGTAAGGCGTATGGTTTAAGTCGTATGGTGTATGGAGTGCGAGATGCCTTGCAGTGATTGGCTCGTCGTAAGGCTCAAGTCGTAAGAATTGAGATTTGGCAATTCACTACGCCTTAAACCTTAAACCATACGCCTTAAAACTGATTGTGAATGGGCCTTTATGTAAGTACTGGTTGTGCTATTTTAATATTTTACTTGGCAAGCACAATAAGTGTTATGCTCCTTTAGAAGAAGTTATTGCATTGTGTAATACACATAAAAAAAACTATAACAAATATATACGTAATAATAATATTTAATATTTATTTAAAATTTGTTTACGTAATAATAATATTTAAGACATAATTATGCCAGGCTATAGGCCTAGTTTGGATTGATACACGTTACATAATTTGCATTTGAATATGCCTACAAAACAACTCTAAAACATATACTGTCTAAAATTACCTTATGTAGCTTGTACAACTTTACAAGAAAAATGTGATTTTCCGATAAATGTTATGAAAAGTACTGATCGAGGCGTACCCTGCTTTCTAAAAGACGTAGCAAGGCAAAAAGCACCATCATGGCCCGCCCTCCCCGAGTACACCCCTCACCTATATCACGAGTATTCAGGAGGCCGTCGTCATCCCGAATGTCTGCCATCTCCGTCACGTCATCTTCGCCCTCGAGATCGTGCTCTGCGTCGGCGTCAACGTGAGACTCATGTTTGTGTCGGCGCCCCCCCCCCCCCCCCCCAAACGATCAAAAATTTTGACATTTTACTCTTTAAAATAAGAGCTTATTCTGCCCGAGCTTTCTTTTTTTTTTGCCGTCTCCCATCCCGAAGGTTTTTTACGTTTTCTATCCATGTATACACCCTACACTTCTTAAATTAAAGAAAAACACATCCTACTCGGGCAAAGAAACAACTGATACTAACAGAATGCAATAGTGATGACTGATTAGCACAGGTTGCAGGTCTTGGAAACACGTGTAGATGTCGCCTATGTAGGTACAAATTTGATGCCTGTTAGTTTCGGAATATCTCGCCTGCACCTCATGGAACATATCAACCCTCAATAAAGCGAAGAATGAATGGAGAATGAGTGTTGGGTAAAGCCGTCGCCCGTCGTATTTGAAAAAAGTCACGTACTTTTGGACCAAACCACAGTCTCCAAGCCTCCAAGGTGTAAATAATGGATGTTATACAATAAAACTTGTAATAAGTTATTGGCATGCTCTTTGCTAAAACCCGTCATGTAAAATGTGTTATTACCTTGTAACTTTAAAATCTTCTATTCAATCATTGTCTTCAATTATTTTTTAAATAGGCGGCACTTCTCCGAAGTGCCGCCTATGCAATTGTGCCGCCGTACGCGGTCGCGTACGTCGCTTACGCCTAAAGCCGGCCCTGCGGGATGGAGGGTTTAGACAAGTGGAAGTAAAGGGGTCGCTCCCACTACCCCTATGACTGAAGTCTAGACTGAAGTCACCACTGATTAGCGATGGAGAAGCCTGGGGCCCGGATTCACAAGCGGTCCTGTCTTTTTCTGGTCTTACCGCTAAGACCAGCCTAACTTTGAACCTCTTGTAAATCCAAGAAAATATCTGAAAACAGACTTTAAAACATTATTGGAATTTACATTGTGATCTTGTTCCTACCAGTAATTAGTAACTTCTTTATTTGAACTGGGTTTTGTTTTACAGGAGGTCCAAAGTTAGGCCGGCCTTAGAGTTAAGACAACAAAAAACTTAGGACCTCTTGTGAATCCAAGAAAATATCTGAAAAAAGACTTTAGAACATTATTGAAATGCACATTGTGTTCTATTTCCTACCAGTACTTAGTAACTTCTTCACGTGACCTGGGTTTTGTTTTACAGGAGGTCCAAAGTTAGGCCGGTCTTCGAGTAAACACCAAAAAAAAAAACTTAGAACATCTTGTGAATCCGAGCCCAGTTTAACCCCCGATACCCTTCTTGTATAGATCGTGGGATCGATACGCGCTAAAGTTTGTTAACTATTGGATTAAATACTCCAGATAGTCTTCACGCATTCGATCCCAACAATCTGAAGCATTAAGTAAGCTCTGAGCCACATACAGCAGCAGTTCCAGCCTCGTTCACGGGCTAGACACCTGGAGGTCTGGAGTTGTTCATACCCGGAGCAGGGTTGGAACTTGATGGGGAATGAACCGTTGGTAGGGAGAATCACAAAGAACGGAGGATAAGAACAGAGACGTACATAGACCGTCAACTTTATTATGTGTTTGTCTAAGGATGAAGTTTGTCTGTCAGGATTTAACGATCAATACTTGAAACACTTCTGCAAGTTTTCCCCCCGAACACGTCTTGGATAGAAGCTTAACTTTGGATTATCGGCTTACTTCAAGAAAAGCTAGTAAACAGAATCGTCCATGAGGAGAGGTAAATAAAAGAACCTCAATACATTTTCAAAAGAGTTTGTCTTGTGGACAATATCCCCACTCAATCCGCATCTGCTTGTTTATGTACATGTCTATCTCAAAACGATAAACACCGTTCTACGCGTTACGCCTTTTTATGTACTAATCTTGAAAATAAATTTATGCGTAAGCTTATTCGAATGGCTCAGATAGACATTCGAACTTTTTTTTAATCCCCATTTTCCTCTCTTTATCTCCCGCCCACCTCCCCTTCCATCGCCGAGCCGCAAATTAATTTACATTTGATGGCATAGAATCCACAATTCAGTTTTAATCTCGCATGCGCTGTATTTGAATCGTGGCTCATTCGGACATTTCCGTTTTTTTTTTCGAAGTGACCCCACGAGTAATTTCCTTTGCGGTTTTAACTCCACGGGTATTTATTGCCAGGGCCAGAGATGATATGTAAGCCGCTAAATGCGCCAATAGAAAGAGAGGGAGAGATTCGTTCACTGCCGTATCATTCATACCGGATAAATTGAGGTGAATGGAAATATGTAATTTCATTTATTTAGTATCAGTGGCGTATCCAGGGGGGGAGGGGGCTGGGGGGCCAGAGCCCCCCCCCCCCCAGAAATCCCGGCTTTAATAATCTACTCTGCAAATTGTCTATATTTACGCAACATTAAATTGAACATATTTACGTAATAATTTCTCTATTTGCTTAGTCAGGAAACACGAAACACTTCCGTATAAATGAAATTGTATAAGTTAAAACAATATAGTAATTTTATATAATATTGAATGTTGAAATTATTTTGAAATCGTATTTAGCGCCGTTATAACCTGTTAACCCGTATCCGCGATCAGCAAAGCACCTTACCTTTTTCTAAAACACATTAGAACCACCAAAAAAATACGAATTTATAAAAAAGTGCCTGCGGCGCTATTATGGGGGACATCGCCCCACACACCTTATTGCGTCTTTTGTTGAGCAACTTTTTACAGTTATGTTCTACTCTGGGAAACCCTTCCCGAAATATATTCCCTCGTACGCCACTGTTCCTTATTATGGTAATCGAATCGTAACTCGTGAACATTTACAACGAAACAACAAACACAGACATATTTCTATTTTTGTTTACTTTCATAAATAAATAACTAACTAATTTTGTCGCTCTTGGGAACAAAAAAAATAAACATGTAACAAAACAATAATGTAGTAATTTTTTCGACAAGTTATATGTATTGTTTAAAGCAATAAACATGTAATACAAATAGTACATATTAGAGCTTCTATGAAGAGTTCTGCCATTGAGTTTATTAGTGTAGTGCACTAATAAACTCAATGGTTCCATTTGTTGAAACAATATTTATACGTGTAATAAACATTTCGTAATTTTTCTCCGAAACTGCTTGAACAAATAATAACTGGGAGTGTTTTACAGCTAAATATTTGTATAGTCCGAAAAAATATACGTACAACCAAACGTACATGTATTTCTTCTTGTTGCTTAAAACAATAAATAAAAAACCCATTTCGCATAACTACAAATTAACAGTTGAATATTGAAGAAATAAACGTACATCTGTTTGATTTCCACCTCAGGAGTCATAATTTCAAATTAAGAAAGAATTACATACATCTATTATAAAACCTGTATATAAATAACCTGCAATGACCTATGCTAATAAAACTAAAAATCGAATACATTTTTATAAAACTATACATTTGGTGTATTATAACAAATTCATAACGATGCAATGCTACTTCGGATACATTCTCATATTTCAGCCATGAAAAATCAATGAAATCAGTTCGTCCAACTCATTTCCAGAATGTAAAAATCACATGCTATTCAAATGGGCGAATACGAAAGAAATTGATCAGTCATTTGCTCAAAACAGAAAAAAATACCAAACATTGTTGCATTTAGGGCCGGTATTATGAACTTTGGAAAAAATATTTAGTAAAAGCTATACTAACTTATTTTCACCATGGCAGGCTCCCATTGGTTTTTGCCACTGTGAAACCGAGTTAGTAGCCTTCTAGATATTGATCCGAAGTTTATAATACTGACCCTTAGTCTATATTCTATAAGTAAATATACTAAATCGAACATTTCCATTATAAAGCAGTATATTTTAAATACAAAATTTGTTGCATGGTAAACAGGAAATACCGATTTTCGTGCACATGAGACAAACTGACATTAAGGTTAACCGAACCTCTGCTAGCGGTTTGTCTCATTGATGGACCTTGGCTTGATGAGTGTATTATATTGTTGTAAGCGAGTGGTCACGTGATTGTTGCCTCCATGAGACTTTACCATGTTTACTGCAGGTCATGGTTGCCAAAACTTTAGAAATAATACGGCCACAAATAATAAAACCACGTGACTCAGAGAAGCAATCAGAACGTACCACCTATATGGCCACTTTCCTACAAATGATACAATTCATGTGACATCTGTGCACGTGGCGGCCACATTTGTGATCAAACTTTGACGAGAAACAATTGGAGGCTGTTGTAGTAGAACACATAAATTATTAGTTCTTTAAAATTCAGCCTGTTTTTTTTTAAATAAAATTGGTTTGTGTGGTAAATTTTATTTTTTTATTACTTATGTTTACTTTTTAAATTCTAAATTAGGCTTATTTATTAATCCTCAGTAGCATTTGAAAATTCAAATTGGTCGTCCTTAATTGTGTCGCAATCGTGACCGCTGTGACGTCACGTGGGAACTATCAATAGATGCGGTGAGTACATCCGTACATAGTGGCATAATGAAATGTTATAGCTTATTGTTGTGTCCTACGTGATGTGTTTACAATGACACTTATTAAGACGTCTAAGTACATCAGTCGCGCTTTGCCAGTGGTTTGTCCGCTTTTGTAGCTGTCCCTTACTAAGCGTATTCTTTTATATTTCTAATTTTTGCTCTTTTTTGGTCTCGCGAAAGTGGTCGAAAAGAAAGTCCCGATCAAATTGAAATTTGGAACTCTGAATTGAACGCGATTTTGTTTTTTTAAAAATCGGTCCAAGAAGTTAATTACTTACAATACAGTTACTCGAGAAATCAAATCCCCAAAAATAGCAGCAAAATGTGAGATAGCCATACTACAGTAAATATTCTCCCTCCCGCCTGGAATGTTATTTTTAATGCTATCCTATTAGTATTGAAGGTAGAAAAATTCTATTGCAGTTGCTGGAAAGTAACTCTGACAGCGTAAAATCTAAGTTTGCTTAATTCTAATATCAAAATCTGCTAATATTAAACAATGGCGGGAAGTGTAAGAAGTATGAAAACGAAAATCTGATCTATTTACATTCTTGTTCTAACTAGTTGTTGCTTGTTTTATTAAAAAAACAAAAAAACAAAACAAGCACTCTCCTATATTGAACACAGTCAGTAACTTTGAGCACTTTTGGTCAGAAAGTTCGTCGCTTATCAACGCGTCACACAGAGCGTTTCTCTAGTTACTGGCAATTGCGTTCCATTCAACGTTTCGGCCAAAGCGAGAAATTGAATTTAGGGTCGGAGAATGGAACTATATATAGTAAAGTGGATTTGTTGGTCTAAACGTAGTTAAGGAAAGGTACGGTAAAGTTGGAATTGGATGTTATGTAGACGTAGGTAAATTAGAATCACTGTGTCGGCGAGACCAGTGTTGCATCTCAAACAGCGGCCCACACGTTTCAAGGGAATCCCAGTCATGCGGCTGAAATGTGAGGGGAAACACAATGAGGACTCCTCAAAACATATCTAACTAATGATTTGTTTTAGGTTTGTGTATATTGTAACTACATAATATAGGAACACGCTTTTAAGATAAAACATTAATCCCTTACCTCTTAGGAAATCAAAATTCAAAATCATAGTATTTAAATAGGATTATCTTATATATTGTTATGTATTCTATATATAGTTACAACAGGACCGAGGTGCCATTAGTGTAAATTAAAAAAAGTTTTATTTAAAAACACTATTCACTTTTGTTATAAATATCATTTTGTCGATTACTCATTTTCAGACGTATATGAACACTTTATTTGTATTATAATTTGAAAATATTTTTTAATTTATCAAATACTTTTTACTCAGTAAGTTTAAACTTACGTCAAAAGAAGTATTAATAGTGGAATTATGTACAAGTATTAATATCATTTAACGTAAGAATGAATCATTCCAATATTTGAAGTTGGCGAGTTTGTGAGTTTTATATTATAAGCTACTATCTAACTTATTTTATACTTTCCACAAACCCTATATTAACAAAGACTACTACAAAGGTGACCTAAGGGTCCTGATACTTTATAACATGTAAAAATTGTTGAACTCTATACTGACAATAAAGCAATATTACTACTTCTACCCATTAATTAGTAAACCAATCATAAAACTAAAGCAATTCTAAAGACTAGGAAAATGCGCTGTGTGACGCGTTGATAAGTGAGCACAAGATAGCTGCGAAATGTCATACAATAACTTATAAATTACCATATTTGTGAGATGGAAGAAAATTTATGAGTACTCAATTCTTATATGGTGGCAATTTTCTTTTTACTGTAATAATTTTGGAAACTTTTAAACCACATGCTCTTCCTTGACTGAAATCTGAATGCGAGGCGCTCTGAGTCGCCCGTCTTATCCCACGGGAGGTGCGGGCCGGCGAGGTCATATTGACTCCGCTAGCTACGGTACTTGTCGGATTCCGTCGAAATTAACTTATTCACGATAGAACAAAAATTTACAATGATGGAGGCGTTTTTCAGACATTTTGTTTTGTAAGAAAATTTTCCGTATAACAATGGTGTACATAAGGAACTCTTCAGAAAATTTTGCCACAAAAACTAATGTGGTTTAATTTACTTTGAAATGTGTGGATGTTCCAATTTTCAGTTTGACGACCGGAATCTCCGTTCGGCCGCTATTGCGAGAACGTTTGGAATTCCAATGAGGTGGCTCAACGGTAAGAAATAGATATACAAAGTAACTGATTTAATTTCAAATTAATAAATAAACTATATAACACATTATCACAAAATCTATTTTTTATATTCCCATTAAAAATAAATATTTTGAATTTCTCATTCTAAATATCGTAATTTTGAGTCGAGACTGAAGTGCAGGGTTCAAAGTTTTCATTTACCCGTAACGACGACACTTAGCTTGAGAAAACTATTTTCCACTTTCCCGAAAACCGACCACTTAGGAGAGACAAAGGGTCCGATGACGTTGTTTGCGTGAAGTTTGCTCGGGTCAGTTTCACCTACACTACAAAGTGATTTCCTAATTAATTGTTGTAGTTAATTAACGAGTCACGAGGGCCTCCCCCCTTCCCGCCCCACCCCGAAGCACCAGGTCGCTATAGTGTGATTCACATGTAAAATCATGGCCACAAAGAAAGAACTTTTACCGAGGGTCTCTACGAAGATGTGGATTAATGACAATGGGTAGGCCTAGCTCCAATGTTGAACCACGCCAATTTAACAGTATTTTATTAATATCCGTGAGAGCGCTTTAAGATATTGAGAAAGTTATTTTTATCCGCAATTTAATTTCGAATCTGCTAAAAAATGAATTAAAAACTTGTACAATTTTGAAATTTTTATAATTGTTATTTCTGTTCTAAATTAAATAATTTGTAATTAATGAATTACAGATATAACAATCATGATAACTACTTGATAGATTATAAATTCTTATTTAGCTGATTATATACTAGATACAGGTAGACATCACTTTCTCAATATCTAGGGCCACCAATTTATTAAACTCCGAATAGCCAGTTATCGGATGCTTTGAGTTTTGAATGTAATGTTTCTTAACCAAACCGCGCTTACTATAGATCGGAGAAGTTTGTGAATTGGGAGCAAAATGTTCGATCGTAGGTCTCTGTGTGGGCGTATCATTTCTCCCCTGGCCACACAACGTGCTATAGTTGTCCCAGGTTAACCTGTCACATGTTGATGAAACGTCGGAGTCAATGATGCCAACTTGTCTTTATTCTTCTCTAGTTCCTAACCGTGAGGCTAAGATTTATTCCAACAAAAGACGTCCACAGTCATGTACGTAGTTGGATCATGACATTCACAACAAACATTTCTCAACAATAGATTTCATAAGTTTTCAACTGGTGACCATTTTGGTTAGACAAAGTTTTGGTCTCTTACAAAGCGTAAAAAGTGTTGTTTCTTGAAGAGTTGGTCAACTTTAACGAGCGCGAACTTTCTCGAGAAACCCAGAGGAAATTGTCTTTTAAGCTGGAACGATGTTTTTCGCCGTTACAAAAACAGCTCCCCCCTTCCCGCCCCCACCACTTTGTTCGCACCAACTTTACGGTTATGCTAATTTTTGTACTGAAGGTAGTTTCTTGCTTTAATTAAGACGATAACAAATTTGCACGTCATCCATAAAAAGAACTAATTATACCTGAACGGTGTTACTTGAATAGGGCGGGGTGGGTCTCACTGGAGCATTTTCCTCGGAACCAACCACGTAAGTCGAATTCGGCGTCAAGACGTGGCCCTCCGAGCTCGGCTCGGCTCGGCTCGGCTCGGCTCGGCTCGGAGACACGACGTCTTGACTACAAAAGTCAAACGCTTGGTTCGCTCGCTTCGTTCGGAGGAAAATGCTCAAGTGTGGACCCACCTTTCCACACTTTTCTTAGTACTTGGCAATTGTGGACGTAGGACAAAACTCTGAGAATATTTGTAAGCAGATAATATATGATGACCCAACACCGGGAGATAAAAAAAAAAAAACAACACACAAAAAGTTACCCCGGCCATAACATAAAACACTTCCCAAAGTTCGTATATTTTCGAGAGCCCCGCTCTCTTCCTCTGGTGTCATTGTGTATAAGGAAGATAGCTCTCGAAAATGTCAGCACTTTTTATGTTATGACCATGGTTTTTATTCATGTAGTTTATATTATGTTTTGTATTCAGATAATATCATTCTCAGAGTTATTATACATTCAATGTGTTTTACACAAAATTTTGTATATTATGCAGGGCTACCTTAATTTATATATGTCCAACGAGACAATACTAACAATGATCTATTCTATATGTTGCGTCTTAATTCTGAAAGAGGTTTAGTTCAGCAACTAAACGCTTTTGTAAATCGTCATTTGACTGGTATTTTTCAAGATAAATTTGTGAACTCTAGTATTTAAATAACTTCCTCTGATTTTCAAGTGCATATAAAAACTATTTTTTAGTTACGAACTCCGTTGTATTTCTCATACATTTTAGCATGCAACTTTATATAGACTATTTACAACTGACACACAACTACAACCAACTACAACCAAACCAAACTACAACACAACAACACTGAACTACAATCACACACAAGCATGTAAACAGGATACACACATTTTGTTATATTTCAAGTAGCATTACCTCAATTGTTAACGTATACATTTTTACTGTTGGTAAGTTAGAAAAATTTAGCAATATACGTAGTAAAACGTTTATTCAGCCATAAGGGGAAAATACTATATTTTTACAGAAATGCTTATATAATATATTCAATATTATTTATGTTTAAAGTAAGGTAGGTTGTAAAATGTGTTAACGTACAACATAATGCATAATTTTGTTTCAGAATCCTTGCTGCAGTTAGCCCACCAGTCATGCCTGATGTGCCGATCTTCAGGCACTCAAGTACTTTAATATTAGGAAAAAGCGTGAACGTTTTATTTTACAGTGCTCACTACATCCCAGGATTCGTTCATAACTGAGAAAACATGAAAACACTTTAGTCAGGAATCGAACCGGCGACCTCTCGCATGTTAAAGCTGAGCCACGTGTACCGGTGACCACGTCCTGTCAGCCAGCTGTCGCGTGCGATATGTCCATCGTCATCGACCTTCATCAGGACAACGAGCAGTGGTGTACGAAGGCCGACTGCCGAGAAAAAAGAAGATATACCTAATCATACATTTTTTTAGCCGAGTTCGGTTATGGAATATTGTATTTGATATTTGTATGATAGAACAATTTCTACAGTACCGTTAATAATAACATTATATGTTACTGAAATCGTTAGCTTAATCTATACATTTTCTTGTTTATACAAGATGATTTTACTAAGTCCAATTCCTATAATAATAATATAATAATAATAATAATAATAATAATAATAATAATAATAATAATAATGTGTATGAAAAAAACATAAGGTGAATTAAAAATTTTAATATAATACATGCTAACCAAGTGAATACCCAAAAATCAATCTTTTATCCTGGGCTGAAAATGTTTTGACACATTAACCAATCGTAATCGTATTAAAATATAGCAGTAGAAAACTGGTCAAAATTTAATTATGAATATATAACGTGTTTGGTTAACAATCAGAGAAAAGAGAAAAATACTTAGCAGGGAAATAAGAAGTACGTGTTTGTATAGCTAAATTTATGTTTCAAAAGAAGTGTTGACCTGTCTACTCATTATTATATCGGAGAAAACTCCAAGCGCCCAGCTATCTTTGTAACCAGACTTGTTTTCTTGTGCCTCATCATCGCTGAAAATGTAAACTTGTGTGTCTCTCATTGGTTTGTTACCATTTCTGTTTACATTAAATTCGACGGCTTTAAAGGGTGCAAGAAATAAAAGGTTCTATGTAAATCCTTTGTAAATAAGTAGTTGATGTTCACTTTCTCATTAAAGAACATATTGCTAATTGCTAAGTTGGAAACCCAGTTTGACACGTACATTTCCTACGGCTGTTTTAGCACTTAGTTAATGCTCATAAAAGCATTGAATTTAATTTAAAATTTTCCTGATATTAAGATTCCATACCTCCACATATTTTGTGGGTTGATCTCCGAAGCCAAAAGTCAACAAGTGATCATACGCATTTACAATTTTCCACTATATAATACCACACATGTTTTTACCAATAAACGTAGAAACTTGGAGACAGAAATCTGTTAATAATTTCAATTCTGAGGGAATGTTGTATCATTAATTAGCTTTCGCTATTGTCTAACTTACAGATTCAATGATTGCACAATAGATCAAATAACATATGTACATTATTCGTACACAAATGAGTCTTTTACAAGATTCATCATTTCTCTTAGACAGTTTCGTTTCATATTTACTTTTCACACCCCCAATAACATTGCTAAGCTAAAACCGTACTTCTCGGTCGCTCTTTCACTGTTTCTTGGTAATACTAAGACTATCTACCATTGCTAAAATTATCTACACATTTAACGCATGAAAAGCAATAAATGAATTATTTCAATACTTGATATTTTCAACAATCTCACTTCAAAGAATTCTGTTTATGGAAGCTATAGTATTGATAGAGCAGATATTCTTAGTTTGCCATAGTTTGAAGTTCCACCCCTTAGTTATGTGACCATCGTCCAGCATAACGTATGACTCATTAAAATAATATAATATGAAATGAATAAATATTATATGATTGGTTTCACTGAGGTAAAGGGTATTTACGTAGCAGTGGAGCGTCAAACTAAGAACACCTCTATTTTATTTGTATACCATGATAAATTCACAAGGATATATTTAAAATAGTGTGTTTCATTAACCATGTACAACGCCTAACGCTAGTTGTGTTGAAGCGTTAAAAAATCACTTTCTTAAGAACGATGTCCAATTGCGTAATATTCATAATCTTAATTTTCACATTGGATAGTACATGTATATGTAAAGTGGCCGGCGTTAATTTGTATAACCCCTTGCTTAGAGGGGTCAGTTAATAGACTTGATTATGCGAATCTCAAGACGCCTGCTAGCAAAACAGCTGGCTCGACTTCACACAGATTCAGATCGCAATCAAAGACTATCACAGAAGCGTTCCCTTATAACTGTTCAAACATCTTGACAATCATAACGCCTCATTGACCCCTTTTACTATCCAACACTTTGAAAAATAAGTTCTGTAATTGGCTTAATTGCCTTTTAAATTAAGCCGTCTCAAATGTGTTTGTGTTGTTCAATTGATAAGTACTGAAATAGCGTTGATGTGGCCAATTTAAAAGGGTTAACGTTTGAATTCATCACTGTAAACAAACAATACATCACTTGGAAAGACCGTACATGGAGAGAAATAACACAAATGAATCTATTTCAGTCGTAGACGTGCTGGATAATATTTTCGTGATTATAAAAATCTACATAAGACATTCCTTTTAAATTGCATTCGTAATGTTACAAACCTTAGTTTCAAGGTTATGAAACTAATTCCAATTTTACGAAATTACTGAGAGTCATTGTCCACCGTCCTTGCTTTAACTATAGGGATGATGTAAATATGGCTGCAGATAGTCGAAACCAAATAGTTACGGAAACATTATAATGAATGTTTGTAAGAGATATCACTATTGAGTGACTTCTTGCTGATGGCGACAAAAACTTTTACTTGTTGTGATCATCATGGTAACCAGTTATCTCCTCATATATTAGCAAAGTTATTTTGTTGATAACCTGTGGGATTGTCCAAATGTTCTAGTAATTGGTTTCATTCTTGTTGTGCTCGCTTTCAAAATCCTAGCTATGATATATAATTGGTATCATTGCAATGATAATGATTTGCGTGGCGATTGGGCTACAAATAAATGAGATCGCAGAGATGGTTTTTAAAGCAAGACAAAAACTGAAATAAGATTCAAAATGCATATAGTAAATCAACACCTGTGCGTCTATATTTTAATGGTATTACGTATACTAGCAATTATGAAGTAAGTTATTCCGTAAAACAAAAATTGCTTTAAAAAGGAGAAAAACATTTTAATGCAAATGTGCATTTAAGAAGAAAACAATAACAACACCAATGAGATGCTGTAAGAGTTAGTTACATATGGAACCTTCAGACAAGAAAATCAAAAACAATATTTGAAAAAATGCTATTTTGTAACAATTGAGATGTTCACTGAAATAAATTGAATTGACTTAGAGTTTTGTGTTGTTCATGAAAAGATATAATGTGAAATCTTTTACGAAGAATTGTTAGTGGCCGTAGACTTTTTCATAATTCCTATACATATAGGCCTATTGTTAGCATAATTTTCGTGATCTATTTTATTATTTTACTTGTTTCAGTAAACGAAATTTGCTTAATTAATTTTCAACTTTCCATTCTCAACAGAGAGATGTTATTAATAATTAGTTTCTTGTGATAACACAAGCCATGTTACGCCACAAGGTAAATTTGTTTGTCAATTTGATTTTTCTACTCTAGAAAATATGTCTATAAAACCAAACACGAATTCGTTATTTCACTGCAGAATTTGGTATTAAATCATCTCATAAAAAAAAAATATACCTCGAAACGTATTAATTAAAAAACCGTGTCCTAATAAAACAAACCAATGGCTACATGAATGAACATATTACGGTTTGTTAACCAACTCGTAATTATCAGTAAATACAACTGATTCACGCCTGCACTGAAAACAATCAGTAATTGGCAATTACCCCCAATCACTGTGGTTTTATCTCATCAATGAACATGCCAGAAGTTTGTAAACATGGCGGATATACAACAAACACGCCTGGTGATGTTTCAGTTATTCGCAATGGTGCCGTCGGGGCAGCTCGTTATGTGTTGGCCAATACAGGCAGGGAACGACGGTCAATACAATAACAACTCAAACCAATGACTGCTTCATCTATTTCCTCTAATTGCTTTTAGCTCTCTCTGTTATTGTTTGACTTCATCCATACAGCTTTATTGAAAATCAATACATTTACAAATGGAGGCCGAAAAAATGATGTTGTACTCGTAACTGGTTTTGAAACAATATCGTATATTTCGTGTATGCGAAATTGAAATTCCGATATTGTGCTTTAACGAGCTCTTTAGTACAATTATCTGTAATTTTGTGTTGCAGTAACGATATTTGGTGCGTGAGAAGAATCGTTAGAGAATTTGACAAGCAAGTAGTTATTTATTTAATTGAAATAAACTTATTAAAAGGATTAGGTTATGTTTAATGTAAATTACTAAAACGATGCATACAAAGAATGTACTTTTGTTATGAAAATATTGCTACACGACACAAATATTTTTCAATGTGTAGGACTTAATGTGTAGGACAAGTACCACGTAAAATAAGTCAGGGCATATCAATAATAGAACTCATGAACATTGAACAGTTAATGCAGAATTTGCGTTGTAACAGATATTCGGACACAATAGAAAGGTGTTTCATCAAATCGGCGGGATTCATGAAACAAAAAAAAATTGTAAATCAGTTGTATATTTAAATAGGATAGTCATTAAGTAAATGTGTACTCTCCTATCCCAGCCACATCATTATAAATTTGTAAAAATTAAATAAACTCTATTATTTTTATAATTGTACAATGAGCCACATCGAAATGATATGTTTTCACGTAAGAAGTTATTTCAATCGAGGATCCAACCAATTCTAGCATATAAGCTACACGTACGCAGTTACACTGGGTTATTCACACCAAGATTTTACATAGGATTACTAATCTATTATTTCATATACAGATAGAGGTGGCTTAGCGGTAAGACGCGAGACTATAATTCGGAAGGTCACCGGTTCGATTCCGGCCACCGGTAGTCCTGACTGAAGGTTTTTCCGAGGTTTTCCTCAGTCGTATAGGCAAAAGCTGGGTTTGAGTCCTCCCTCGGACATTGCTCCCCAGCTATCCCAACACCCTAATAACCTAGTTAGTCACCTAAAGAGGGCACATCAAGTAACCCTAGTGTGCACCCAATAACGTGTATTCCTACGAAAAATTATTATAATTTCACATAATTAACAACAAACATTGGCTAGATACTTGTTTGACCTATTTTATTCGCCTGGATACATTTCCTAGTAAAAAGCCTAGTATGTGCAGGAACAGTCATCCGTACTATGGCTTCAAAATTACTTATTTACAGAAATGCAATTGCGGCTATTCCTGTGGCCTATACGCTAAGTGATGTGTAAGAAGATGCATGACACAACTGTGGGGCCTACACAGTACAAGTTGATATGACATGTGTTACAACTGATGATTTTACTTTGATACTGTCTATACATGCAAATACACAATAACATAGCAAGGCCACAATCAAGGTATATACGACCCCAACTCGCCGTGGCGTCTCCTAAGGATGGCGAAACTTTTTTGGCGTAAGTGACATTATTTACAAACTACTGAACTTACTCTGTTCATGCGTGCCCAATTCTTAAAAAAGCTCTGGTGAAATTGTAACGAACAGTTTTGTATAGCTTTTTGAATAATTATTATGTTTTGCGGGAAACAATTGCCAGCTTATCAGTTTGGGGGGGATTCTAAACATCATGATGTGGTGAATTTCACGTAATCAAGATTTTTGGGGTTAATCCCGCAGGAGGCTTCACAAATTTCTCTAAATATCTCGAAAATGCCATTAAGTGTTTTGATCCATTTCATCCTGGTACAACGTATTGTACACATTTCTGCGTGCCAGCAGAAAGTCTTCGCGGGCCAGGTTTGTCACCCAGTCTTAAGCCATTTACACACATATATATATATATATATATATATATATATATATATATATATATATATATATAAAGTAAGGATACATTTTACGGTTTAACCAATCCAAATTTTATTTAAAATGATACTTCAACGATTGTGGCTAACCTTAAAGTCCAGCAGGTGTTTCCAGCCATCAATCAGCCTGTTGCTGACCAAAGAGTTCCAGCAGTGTCTCAGGGGGGACCCATAACCAGAAGCAAATTCAAAGAGCTTGCTAGAGCTACGCAGTGATGTATCGCTGTGGCAGTGTTTTCCATTTTATATGCAAGTGTTTTTTGGTTGTTGTGGTTTTTTATTTATTTGTTTTTTATGTTTGTATGTCTTGAAAAAGACGACGCTAAAGTCGTCGAAACGTTGAAGTATCATTTTAAATAAAATTTGAATTGGTTAAACCGTAAAATGTACCCTTACTTTACATATTGCAACCAACAAAATCTAAAAAATCATATATATATATATATTTACAATCATGAAAATTGTGCTTCCAAGCAATAACAAAGCAATATTTAAAAACAAGTTGAATTCTCCGGGAGTGAAACGAAGCAACTCGACTCCGTACGAACCAACACTTCTGAAATCCAAGATGGTTGTCTTGGATGTGTTGTTTCTGGTTTGTCATCCTCGAATATCCTTACATCTTCCACTTTTATAATTCTCAATAATGTGTTTTATATATAAAACACATATTGCATAGTCCCATCCCATGTATGTCTGGGATATTTGGTTACACACGTGATAGAATATTTCTACTGAAAAAAACAGGATAGTCAATTAAAACACTCCTCCCTTGAGGATATACATCAAATTGATAAAAATTGTATTACCTTTTCTTAAATTTTATCACAAAGTATATTTAAATGACGGTAACTTTCAAAATGTCTCATTTTTTGGCATTTCAATCTGTAAGGGTTTATGAACGTAAATAAAAGCCTAATTACAAATTACAAAAAATAGTTCTATACCTAGGCTTATACAATGTGTAATATAGTCAGCAATAAGATTTTTATAAATATAAACCTAATTGATTGTAACACATACCTTGATATTACATTATCACTTATTGTGCCTCCCTACAAGACTATATCCTTACTGGGGCATTCAACCATTCTGTACAACAAATATAAAAAATCCTCACTAAAAATAAATATGAAAATATGAAATTAGTAAAATGTACATAATACAATCTTCTCAGAGATAAAACATTTACCATGTAGGCCAGGGTCCAAATCGTTATGAAATGGTTGATTGATTACCCAGTGAGAAACTGCATGTGTGTACATATAACAACATTACTTAGGAATTACTTCACAGTAATGACACAGACATACGGATTATAGAAATATATTGGCCAAGTTTCGCAGCGACATGAGCGAGTTCTTGAAGAGAGGAACATCATTAGAGTTCTCTTTGGATCCTGGTAAACAATCAACCCTGTGTGATGTTATTGTTAGACTTTTGGCAGCAAACATTGAGGCCGCTGTCCAACAATCAGGCGCGACCATGATGACAGATATCTGACCTTGGAGGCAATTCAATGGCACGAGTAGCTAATGGGAACAGATAGTGAACAGTGAGTGGGGACACGGGATGTTGGCAGAGCAACATTGGGAAATGAATGGGAAACTCGAACAATTGCTCGCACACATTTATGTAGGCCTACATGAAATAATCATTATTTCGTGATTGCGCTATACATTCTTCCTATCATTAATACAAATTATGATTTAAATGTGTGTATATTAAGGAAATAGAATATAACATTTCTTGTTGCGTATAACAATATTAAAATGAAAATGTTGTAGTATTTCTATCAAAATCAAAGATTATTTAAACACATTTGTTTCATTCAACTTTATACATTTTTTAAAACGTCCATCATTATTATTATGTGCACATAAATGTACTTAGCTGGAAAAAGTATAATTATAATATAGTTAACTCGGCCTTATTATGCATTTATTCTATAATTTGGCAATATGAACTGAAAATGCGTGCCATGCAGTTAATTGCTGCGTACTTGACCTCTTGACTACGTTTAACTGTATCGAGCGGTGGGCCAAAGCTAAATTAATCACAGTACGTGATCATGCATAGGTCATAGCCAACCTTATTTTCCTTTTGTGATTTGAATTCGAGTTTATTCATAACTATTGAATTTCTAAGTAATCTCCTTTACACTATGCGGACGTTAATTTATCTGCCTGATTTGCCTTTATCAACCATCCCCTTTTCGATACAAAAATTTTATGATAATGTACATAACAACGTATAACCAGTTGTGTTATCCTTACCTACATGTGAATTGCCATGATTACTTTTAAAACCAGACTAACAAACCTGTATCCACACTAATTTTATATATATTTGCATTCAGGGGACTAAATTTAAACCACAATTAAAAACACAAATCTAACCGACTCAAAATTTTAAATAAAATAGAAATAAATAAAATAAATAAATTCACGTTTAGAGTCTACCCACTCAGTAATTAAACTGATTTGCAGTGGGGGACTATAATTTAAAGTGACTTAACTAACCCTGTAGGCTTCGAACACCATCGACGAGTGAGCGATAACCAATCAAAGATCGATATTTCAAATACGAAACATATGAATCAGTGATTGGACAGTGCGAACACCTGCGGACAATGCCAGAATCAACAAGGCCAATTCAGAACAACTTTGAATTTATTGAGTGCTTCGTTGCTAGGACGGCTCCTAAGTCACCGTTTATTTATTCCTAAGCCAAGAAGTAATGGAATTGAATTCACATTAGAAGTTAAAAAAACTTCTGCCTGTAGCGGGATTTAACCCGGGACATTCTGCATTGGAAGCAGGGATGCTAACCACTGGACCAACGAGCCACCTTATACTAAGAGCGGTTATATTTGTTGTGATAAATGTGCAAACTACAGAATGGAAATAGCCGATGGTTCTACTATTTCTAACTATTTGATTTCCTTACAACAAAGATATACATGTAAAATCTTTTTTATTTAAACGAAGATATTCTAATTTTTGACGAATCTGTACACTTTAAGTTTAAACTTCACTTATCACCAACTGCCGTACGAAGCACCGGTACATGGTTCTGGCTGGGTGGCCGCCAGAACGGGGTAAACGTTCGTTGCATCAAGTAGAATAAAACTGTATGTAAATTACAACAAGAGTACCAAACTTCCTCTTCTAGCAAAATAAATAATATAACCAAGGTTGAAGTTGCTACTTTGAAAGGTCAAAAGGGAACGTGTTTATACAAACAACTATATTTTCCCGTAAGCAAAGCATCCCTTGAGTGCTGTTCACAATAACATGGTATGGAACTGACATCCAGGACAATAAACCCTTCATCTCTTTGACTTGTAGTAAGATTCATCCTGGTTCTATGTAAATGAGCTCTGATAACAGTACGGGTGGCAGATAATCCCCTTTCAACATTCCCACTAGACTCGGCATTGTGGTCTGCAACACTCGTGCGGGAACTAATAGAGGTGAAACTCATCTTCTCCCCCCCCCCCCCCCCCCCCCGTAAATCTCGACCAGACGAAATTTTGAATCCACGTGAAAGGAAAACTTGTGCTTTGTTTGGTGGATTCCAGTTGGTGAATACGAGTTTCATTTTGCTCGAACTCGTATTAACTTAATCTTTGTGAATCTCTACCGCAATCCATTTTCCAACCGTCAATTAACTTTCAACCTCTCCATTTCTCCCTGTTTACCACCCAAACCTAATGTGATATGATACGTACCTTGACGTGGTACGTGCAGAATAAACCCCCCAACCATCTGGAAAATATGACTATGGGGTTGATTTAATTAGTGGTGGACGACTTATAGCTTTGTCTTCAAAATCAGTTTTTCAGATTTAATTAAAACGACAGTTACTAATATAATTTACACATGATATTAAATGAGACATTCGGCACCTAAATCACATGTCTTCTACACAAAAATGAAAATGCGTTATTTGTATAATGTCTGGCTAGCACGTCTCTAATCGAGTATAGTTTACACAGTGTGTTCATAATAAAACCAAACATTGGGGTTCCTCTCATGCAATATATTGCACATAAACCTCTTTTGTCAACGGTCCGTTATGCTCAAGTAAATTTGAGTTTATGTTTAAGACTTTCAAAAACAAAGAAAAAAACAAGATTATAATTTACACAAAATATTCAACATACCTTGGACTCTCTCTTCAAATACATTCTTCCCCCCCCCCCCCCCCCCTTTTAATTTCTTTAAACTTCCCAATTTCTTCAGGGTATACCCTGGACCGTGATGGGGTTACATTAAATAGATCACACGTGTTAAATAAAGGGTCTATACGTTGTACGACATTGTTTTAAACGACAACAATAAAACTAGCCGAATATAAATTTACTCTTAACGAAATAACGTTTAGCTATTTTACCGAGAAGAACTGCCAAAACATATGTGGACTCAACTTTCCACCTTAGTCATAGCCTACACAATTCATTTACAATATATCAGTTACATTAATATACTTTACGTGACGTGACCGACATAACAAGTGATCTTAGCTACTCAGCCAATCACAGGTCTAGCCCGGGCTGTCGCCTGACGTCACGCAATGGGAAGGATTATCTGATTAGCTAAGATCTTCAGTAATACTATTGCTCGTTTTGATACTTTTTTAAACTTTCAAATAGTGTAATTGCTACATGATTGTCGTTTTTATTTCAATAATTAATTAATAATTTGTATTTTATTAATAAATAATTATTGTAATGACAAATGTACAAACAATTACAACATCTGAGAGTTTAAAAATGTATTATTTACCTGACACAAAACTTAATTCTGCGTAGGAATCACTTTTTCAATATCTTGAAGTAACCTCAAATAGATCAAGAAAATACATTAACTTAGCAAGTTAGGGTAAAAATGTAAAGCAAGGTTAAAACCCCAATTACACCCAAGCTACCCATAATGTGTATTCACATAGCAGTAGCGAAGAGTAAAATGCAAATGTATTTAGTAAAGGCACGACACGTGAATAAATGTTATACATAACATGAATGGTTTCAGTTCAGCCCAATGTAGGGCTATAGCGTGGGGTAGATAACATCGACTCGAAGGCTGCAGCGCCCACTCACTCACTCATTCACCCACTTAATTCAGTACATACCATATTTCACCCTTGCCATTTCATGACCACGGCTACTTTGGTTAAATATAGACCGAGTTTTACACGACTTTAAAGATACTTAATATTCAGTTGAATAACGTACACGATAACACGAAGGAGGTAACCATTTCACTAACTGGCCAAACGCTTAATAACGATGCAGGCATGTAGGTCTACAATGTCAAATAAAAGGGGTGAGGAATGTGCGTCAACTACTACTTAAGAAGTACTTTCATGCAAACTGACAAGTGTCGTGATATACCTAATGGTAAAAAGTAACAAGTTGTCCAAAATGTTTATCAATGTTTATTTGTTGTTTATTTATGTTTATCAAAAAATATATATATATATATATATATATATATATATATATATATATATATTATATCAAATTGTGCCTGGAATTGTGTAAATTCTGTTGTTGGATAAATAAATAGTAATAATAATTGGAAAATTGGTTCAATCAACCACAATTCTATCTCACTTTGTTTCTGATAGCATCGAGATTTTATAATATATGTTGAGTAACATCACGCCATTCTTCATGTATAATATTTACCTCATTGTTATAGAACTGGTTAACCACTTATAATATGAACATTTTGTACCACTCATTCCGATCAAACAAAAACATTTTAGATGTCTTATGTCTAGAAAATGTACTGACTAATGATAAGCCCCACTTTTGAAACAAATTCTTGGCATGGCATCAACCTAGAAAGTCTCTTTTAAAATTATATTATTTCCTTCAGATGTGTTGCATGCACACAACAGTATTTCTTTTGGCAGAAAAAATCGTGAACTTTAAAATACCACTTGCAGCTGAGTTATCTATATAATAGTTTATTACATTCCCGCTACGCTGTGCGTTGCGTATAAATACAATGATGAGCATTATCTGCCACACTGATCAATACGCTTTATATTTCAATCTCGGTCAAGGGTTTTCATGTAACATTATGTTTTTATTTGAAAACATTGTGTGAGATTTGTTTTTTTTTGCACTCTATATAAAAGTGAATGTATTTTTTTTGTATTGTTTGTTTATCCCATATGCGTTCCTATACCATTCATCCGATTGCGATAAAACTTTGGTGAGTTTTTGTGTTCATGGCCGCAAAGATTTTTGAATAAATACCCCCTCCCCCCGCCCCCACTGAGACAACAACATGCAATAATGCGTTCCTATACCATTCATCCAAATGCAAAAAACCTTTGGATAGTTGTGCGAGTGATTTTTGATAGGTTGCGAGTAAACTTGTTATATCTTCAAGTATCATTTTGCCCTTTAACCATAGTCTATGCAATATTGAAATTCGTGTTATTCGTTTTTATGACAAGATATCACCTCAAAACGCGTTTTAGGCCATAAAACATAATGCAGGATCAAACTTTGGTTTCGCCTACGCCAAAATTGCCTCTGGCGGCAGGGAACGCCTCTGATTCCAGCTATATCACCCACCTCGTTGCGAGTACAAATTAAACGATGCGAGAGGTCAGCAGCTAGTGGATTTGTGGAGGGTTGTAACGACTGATTGAACATATTACATTTCGCTGTCTAGTTAACAAATAAAAACACCTTCGTATATATATAATTTACTTCATTCAATCTCATATTTTCAATTAAAATCTTCTTGGTACACTGCTTGCTCATGCCTTTTTTAAACAGTCTAATCTTGCTTTGAATAGGTATTACCTTCAAAAGTACTCATTGTCTAACTTGGATTCGCATAACACACCATTTCCTAAACTGTATCAAATAGAACCTATTGTTTTTCTTTTACGTCATGATCATATCAACCACAAAGAGATTATACATTAACTCGCACCGCTTTGGTTAACTTTAGTTCCATGAACTTATAATAGTAACTTTACTATTATAAGTCCATGAAAGTTGTTTGTGTGTGTTTTCTACGCATACTGGATGAATGAAGTGCGTTTGACTCAGTCAAGTGCATTTGAGTCAAATGCACTTCATTCATCCAGTATGCATGAGGGGTGGTATAGGTACCAGTGTCACTAAAATACACATGTGCTAGTGCAGCTTCACTTACCACGATCTCACGAGCCGCCACTGCATTCACCTTAGTTAGGTGATATGTTATCCTTTGACTTTGTCCCTTTTGAAGTTGAAAGCAAAACATTTACTCTTTTTTTACTGAAAGTTTTTCATATTCAAAACTATCCACTCTGTGTAAGAAAGCGCCGAAGAGCTTGTTTGAAAGCTTTATGGCGTCGCATTCCGAGCCCTTAAAACGAGCTGAGAATAGAAAACTGTTTTTCGAAAAGTGTTTCTTCCTCTATAGAGAAAGCTTAAGAGGCTTTGAGGCGTGTGTATGTCGAGGAATCGTTATCTTCTAGAAGTGTTGTAACAAAAACATCGTGCTCTCATGAGTTCAGCAAGTATATTACGGTTAACAACCAAGGACACTGGAAGTTAGCCTAGCTAGTATATTCATAGTTTACTCTTAAGACTAGCTCACTGGAAACTCATGGTTGTTAATTTACTATTGAATAGCAATTATTTTATTAATATTAAATAAGTACACAATAACAAAATAAATTCGTATTTATAGAGTCTACCCACTCAGTAACAAGACTAAATTTGAGTGGGGGACTTATTCCCATATTCATCGTCAACCCCTAGCCGATTGCAAATCCCTGAATGTTTCAGTTATAATTGTTCTATGAATGAGAGGCCAGAATCCAAAGTGGGCCTCTAAGATATTGGAAGTCCTTAGTATTTTGTTGACATGCCTAATTGTGTATTTTTCAATGTTAAACACAGCTTATTACAACCATGTGTGCTTGAATATCATTGTTCGACAGCAACGGACGTGTTAAGAACATACGTACTGTATTGTTTATAACATCGTCACTACCCCTATCAACGGAACGTATTTGTATTCAGATAGTATCTTCATAGCACTACCAAATTATTAACGTCACTTCTCTGAAAACCAATAATTATTTACACATGAATTGATGGGAAAGAATACAATATTTTCAAAAAATATAAGTTGAATATGTCTACAATTATTTGGCGAGTTGTTTTTAATAACAGTGATATTTCAAATCTTTTCGTAACGAGAAGGAGCCATTGAATTGCATCACCATGATATAGTTATATTTAATACTGGTTTTGTTGACGGTCATAAAGTTGGCCACTAGTAGGTCTAGGCCTAGGCCACAGCCTGTAGCAAGATCCACCTACATTCAGGAATTAATTAAAAATAAATATTCGACGATATGGGTTGGGTTGTTATTGTTGTTGTGGGTTGTCATAAGTTTACAGCCAATACGCGTGTAGCTCGATAAACTTCTGAGTTATGTTTTCACTCTCTAAACTGAAGTATTTATAGACTTTTGACAACACAGGTTCACAAGGCAAAGTTAGAAGATAAGCTATATTCGCTGACTGGATCTTTAAAAAAAATGTTCAATCAAATTGTTTTAAGTAAAACTTGATCGTTTTTGTTTAGTTTAATATTTAATTAATTTTACTTCATATTATGATGAATAATACGTGACAAAAGTTCATACGAAAAACAAAAGGTATTTTACGAAGTTAATGTGTTTAAGTTTAAATGAAAGAACGTCGATCTAATTTTTTAAATACTTTAATCGAACGGAATATCCATGATTTGTGTTTCATATTGTATGGAGTGTTCAGTTGTAGCATGCTTACAAACGATCGTGTTGTTATTTCACTGCACTGTACTGTACTTGTCGAGCATTGGCCGTCGCGTGTGCGACAGAGATTGTGATTTCATGGCTGTGATTTATCTTTCCTTCGTTCTTAATTTCTTCATTCACTGATTTCTATTGAAGCCTTGATTAACGGATTCGGGCTGAGTGGGTCTTTGGAAGGAAGGGTTGACATGTCCGTAGAAACGATGAAAGGATTATAATAGGGCGAGGTGTACGTATTGGAAAGAAACGGAGTCTCCAGAAAACAGAATAAAATCAATGCCAACAGAAATCATATAACAATTCGAAGAATAGGGGAACGAAAATGAAAACGTTAATGAGCGAACAAATTGATCAAATTGTACACTAGAATCAACAGAATAGATTTTCTTATACGTTTTACTTTTCTCTGCTAGCAGATTCATCTTCAAGACAAAAATTCAAGGTGCCATGTCAAACTGGAAGACAATGATGATAAATGAAGATGACGCATACTTGTGCCTTTGCGTCCTTACACCGGGATCTTACTTAGATTACCGTACAAGTTAACACGAAAGATGCAACACATTTAGCGAACGACAGCCCGATTGGTTGAACAAAAAGTAAAAATACAATTTTGGGAATTTGGTTTGGTGATATTTGCCAAGACAAATCGACCACAACAAATCAGTTTCGAACAGTTGCAATCAGAGTATTATTAAGTAGGCAGAGTTTTTATTAGCATACTTTATATGTGTTTTAATACAATGTTTTTTCTGTATATATATATATATTTGTGAATAAAAAAAACTAAAAAATTATAAGTAAAAAATTATGTACTTGTTAGTAGGGCTAGTTGAATGATTACTGTACAAACTAAGTTCCATGTTTACGTAGTATGCAATTTAATTAATGTGCCAATGCTAGCTTACGGCATTTATATAAACAGGTATATTGCATTTTGCGAATTCCATCTTGCATTTAAAAACTGTGAACAATAAATGCACTTCATGTAAACCGTGGGACCCACCGTACATAGCACCAGCTGTATGTAAATCGGAGACAATTATTGACATTGCTGTCCTGTCAAATATATACACACGCGCAAATTATTCTAGGCTAATATTTATTGAAGAATGTTCAGCTCGTTACAATATTATGAATATACATATTGACAATATTGAGGTGCATCTATTTCAGTGTCGTATTCAAGAGTTATGGAATCAACCTGTTTTTAGTTACAAATACAGGTAATTTATAAATATTATGAATAACTTAATTGTTTACAAACATAAATACTATACTATTTGCATTTGAATTGAAGAAAAGAATTGAAAAGAAAATGAAAGAACATACAATTTTATTAAACTGAACACAGAAACACATAAATAAACAATCAATAACACAATACAAATAGATGTAAGTAGAAGAGTTTGCAAAACAATGGCTTAAGTTACTAAAATAAGTTATTATATTTTATTAAAATCAATTCAATTCATACTAGTAGACAAAATGGAGGTAAAATAGAGGATGATGCTATAGTCATATTCTCCATTCACACACGAAAGTATTAGGAAAATTGGGTTACTGTTTGGATTAATATAAGTTTTTACTAACCAGGCAAACATTTTCAACTCCTTTATTTAATTCCCCAAAAATTCGCCTGCTAACTCTATATCTGTAGTTGTTTTTTCAGCAGTAGTATATTTTAAAACCTCGTAAAACGAGTGATTCCTCTCCCGCGGCCGCCACAGAACGCGACAATCCGTCATAACTCTTCGGAAATACGTCGAGAACGTAACTTTTTATAGCGTGGAAATACCTCTCCGAGCGTTGCAATGTCATAGATATATAACTCACAGCCCTTAATGTAGTATCGCCCTCACTACATCTGTGTTAGGGTTGATTACAACAGATCGCGCTAGGTTTGTAACGAACATGTCGGGAGTAAAGTGATTGGATCACATAAATCGTTGACAATGTTCCCATTAATGTCATATTAACTTGTTGTTACGGCTGTGTGCTCCCTTGGCTGCAACGGACTCGTGCACGGCGGCCCTAGATGGGGGAGGGGCGTGGGGGGGGGGGGGGGGGCTAATAACTGTACTCATCTCATACTGATCGTAGGATGTGTATCACACGGTGACGGGGCATCGGACTGAGAATCAATTCTAGTATAACCGAGTGGTACAAATGTATTTATTTATTTTAAATTATAAACCACATTAGACTTATCGACGTAGAAAGAACGACGCTGCTTCATCGTAAAGTTGCGTGACATTGCCACTTGAGCTCTTCAGGCGGGTTTAATGTTAAAACTATGCAAACATAATTTCAATATATTAACTTATGACTTAAGCTAATACATGCAAGGGGTATCATAATCACAATAAAGAACAATGCCTTTGTAATAAGCATTGCACAAAACAAACAACGAATAAAGTTATATGAAGGTGTTTTCATTGGCAAATAAAATGAGTATTTGTACGTACGGGAGTATACGAAGTACGGGATATTTTTACTATTTACAGTACATTATTATGTTCACGTGTAAGTAGTAATAATTGAACTATGGTTATGGATAACATTTCGGGCAAAAACAACCAACGTTCAGTACCAATTGGTCGTAATTGCTGGAAAGTACCTCGGACATTGGTTGTTTTTGCATAACTGTAAATATTGAATCTAACAGCATCAAGTGACAAGGTTGGTTTTGTTTTCTAACTTCACCCAGTATTGTCCAGATGTTAGCAGAGATTCCAGTAATATCAAAATGTAAAAAATGATATTTTGTAACATCGGTTCTTTTTGCAGTGAATACTCCATTGCGTTTCTAGGTTGATAAAAAAGTACGAGCCTGAAACCCGGAGATGAAATTAAGGTTGTATGATCTAAGATGCAGTCAATGTCTTTTGAACAGAGTGTACTCCAGCAGTGCAGGTTTATCGATTACACTGGTGTAAACATTCCGTGTTCATACAGTGATGTTAATCTAGACGATAAGAAGAAACGTATTAAGAAATGCGAAGGAATGGAAGTTGGCGCGCATGCAAGCAGGTAGCGTTCACCCTAAGAATACCGCTAATAACAATATAACACGTATGCTTGAATTGCCTTACAAAAACTAGACAGTGCATGAGGTGCATACTGAACATAGTTATACCAAGGGTGCAATTAAAAAGAATGAAAAAGACGTGTTAAAATTAAGATAATTTGAGATAAGCGATTACGCTAGCGGAACTGGAACCAGTGCTGTGAAATTACTTCTTCATCACTCTGCAATACAATGAAAAAGTGAGGCCTCTATCTAGAGGGGGTTAGTTTGAACTAAATATTGAATATCCAATATTATAAACAGTAGGGATACCATTGATGGGGAATAAACGTTGGATTTGTGAGTTGTACTAGTTAATTTTTTCTTCCAAGTTTAGGTTATGCCAAACTGTTTAGAAATCAAACTCCATGTTGGCATATTTCTCTAGATATATATGGAATGTGATTATGACTTTATCGAATATCATTCTGTGTATATGAGTCATGCACTTACTTTTTTCATGTGTGCGATTTGTAAACGGACTTCAGACTGATAGATTGCTCATGGTTGTAGGATGGTCACTTGCACCTGAAACAAAATACATTTTATCAGAATTAAGTTTCGTAAAAGAAGTTCTTTCTATATTTTTTAATTAGTTTAGTGTTGACAAAAGATTTAGGTAAAAGCCATAACACATAATATTATTAGTACATTCTATACATAGGCCTACTTTAATTCAACCGTACACCATTTCCACAGACATGAAGACAATGTCAAATACGATATATGCATACGATACATGATCTAATTATTATTGTTAAACACAAACTGAATAGCACAATTATTCCTTACGCTGTTCAGAATTCCCTTTAACCATTTTATGTCCCCTACATAAAGCACATGTTTGTACAGACATAATTCTTAAATCACAACTATCATAAGTAAAACATTATATCTAACTTCTAAGTAATATTGTAGAGTGGCATGAACATATTCAAAAAAGTATTAGTTATTCGTATTTGCAATACGGTGTATTTGAACGTAGATGGAGGTTTTGTGTATTTTTTTATTTTTTTATTTTATGGGTCGCAATATGTGGAAAGTGGTACAATTTACGATAATACAATTACAATTATTCTAAAACTAAAATATGAAATCACATTATTCCTCATTATATTGATCAGCTACATAGCCACCATTGTGTTGCATCGACTATGACACACATGTCATGGTTCCTTGCGATCTCATTCTCTAAAAACATAAACAAGAATATTTACATTTTCTTAGCGAATATCTAAAAATATATTCTCGTACTTGAATCACTCTATTAAAAAGTTTAAAGCTAAAATTAAGATTTTTTTACTTTTACCTACAATTTACATAAAAAGTTTACGATGTATATGGATCGTTGCTGTATTTTAGTGCTCTCGTCTGTACTTTTAAATAAACGTTTACTATTTTGTTAACAAAGTCGGCTACAACTGGTACAGAACGAGGTTAGAAGTTTACTAGCCTGTGTAATACAACAACATTTACTTAGTTAACAATATCAAACAGTCAACAACCAATCACAACTGACACAACAGCCGCCGGGAGCATTGCAGTCAGTTGTTAAACGCAGCTTGAACGTTAGAATAAAGTAAACATCGTAAATAAGGAAAGCACGTTCTGTGCCAAACGCGCTTTAATATTGTAGTGTGGCCTGTTACTATTTTATAGATGGGTAGAGCGAGATAGACAAACCGAATGTAGCTCAGATGACAGAGGTGTGACCGTGTGAGGTAGAATTATGTAAATGCGGCGAGGTGGTTGGGAGTTGGACATCATTAATTGGATATTGATTGAGATGAGGCAGGCCCGGGCAAGGCCTATATTACTGTAAAATTGGATACGTTTTACGAAGTTGGGGATATAACATGAACAGTTGGAAACCTCGTTTGTATATAGTTGAAAAAAGGTCATATCAAGAATTAAAAAAAAATTTCAAAATAAATATTTTTAATTCTTGTTCTAACATTTAAAACTGTAAGTTAAATTTCACCTTGTTTTTTCGTAACGTATTTGTGTGTATTTGTAAGAAATCGCTAAAGCACCAGAAAAGTGAAATATTAATTTGCATAATCTGATTATACTTAAATATTTTAAAGTAGCAAGGTAGTGTTGCAACTAGGGAAACTAGGTATACTTCCGTTTTTCGAATTACCTAATAAAATTGTAAACGGTATGTTGCAACAACACATTATAAACGTTAAATTATGTAATTTGAAAAAAGGGAATATTATTGGAACAGAGAAACGTTTTTAAAGAAAGAGCGCTACATTTTCAAGGGGACGACGTATATTATTTTGGTTTACTTAACATACAGAAATCGGGGTTTCCGCTGGGTGGTTGGTCGAGATCGCCATTTTGTCTTCTGTCTCGATTTTTGACAGTTGACAATCAATTTACCAGTTGACAATTTTGGACTGTTGATAATCGATCTCCGACTCGGTATGGTTCAACACAGTATGGCCGCCATGCGCACGGTAGACTATACATATCGCCATTCACGCAGACGATCATTCTTGTAATGAGTGGGGACAGTGGTTTCAATTTGTTCATTGTAAGCGCAACAGCCGCATGGCCAATCCGGCACGTTGTGAGTGTAAGAGAGAGATACTGCAAGTTAGGCTGTAAACTGAACAATGTTCTGTCACTCAGAAGTAATTGAATTTATCGTAGGACCCTATTTATTGAAGCAGGTTGTTGGAACTGTAGGGGGACTTTAGATGTAACAAAATACATTGCGTAACGCGGGGGCTGTTTGTATTCGTGCCCTGTATGGGCTCTTAAATACGCGCTGTAGTGAGCTTCTTGTAAATGCGGTAGAACACTGTGTATCCGCATAACATTCGCGGGTGCGGGTGCGGGCTGCTCACATTGCACGGGTACGCGGGTTGAGAAAATTTGGAATTAAAAAAAAAAGTCAATAATTTTTATTTTCTAGAAATGTTGAATTTTATTAGTGGAAGATCGTAGTCTACTTATAGAGGGAATTGATCTTAACTGAAGCTATGTCAGGTTTACAAATTTGTTCACTGAATTCAATTTGAAGCAGCAAAAATATGATCATGAAATATAATCATATAATTGGTTGATGACATGAATAGAAATTTTATTAGTTAGAAGATTACAGCGTGATTTGCCAATTATTGTTTATGCGTCACATTTACACAAAACATTGCAGGGAATCAAGAAAGTATGACGGTTTGCGGGTGGGCGCAGGTCTCGTAACTAGAAGTTGGATCGGTTTCTACAAAGTAAATGTGATGACGATGATGTTATATGTATGAGTAGCGGTCCCAAAGTAGATATTGTCTTGTCAGCAAGTAAGAGATGAATAACAATTTAATGATACAATCAAGACAAAATTAGTATATTTTAAATTGTCACATAACAGAAATACACGCAAGTGTGTAAAGGAAAGATAGATCACAAAAATAGCACAAAAGGGAAGAGAGAGTGAAATACAAACAAATGTTAACTATAAGAGAAAGTAAAGTGGGAATTTGAAATGGAAAAATTAGAAAAAAATAAACGAACTCATTTATCAATGATCCCAACTCAAACGAATAATAGAATTGATTTCACAAAAAAGCAACCCTCGTCATCGATCTTCACTCCGAATTTTGTTATGTCAGACGATCGTGTAATTTATGATTTAAAAAAGAAGAATTAAAAAAGCTGCAATCGATCTAAATCAAAAGACTCAGCCCCAGGTGACGAAACGAAACCATAACATCTAAGACTGATATGGGAAACACGTTGTCGGTCTGATAGTTGGTAAACTGTTGTAACCGCTCATCAGTGACAATGCTAATCGTGAACACGAACTAACCGCTGTGTTTACAAGACGCGTGTTAGCGAAGCATCGATTACCGGCTTAGCTCGCGCAAACCACCCTCGAACCGCACTGAGGCCGGGAAGCTTAAACCATCACACTTTGCTTAGTATCATGGCTTAGAATGAAGCATAGGCTTCGACTCACTTATCTATGACGCGAGCATTCACTAGGTTGCTGTGGTACCACTTTACAACATGCAGTTTCCTGCTGAGATGAAGAAAATGTGGAAATTAGCAAAAATATACACTTCATTGTCTCAGCCATTAATTCGAAAAAAAAAAACTACTTTTCTTTTGAACTTTGAGATAGTTATGTGTACAAGCATTCACAAAACACTTCAGGAATAGGATACTTTATAAAAGCACTCTTGTTAACTGGAATTATTTATTAACAACACTGCCAGACGTAAGTTGGTACCTGACGTTGTTGGTACGTTTTTCAAGTAATTTTTCAAATAGTGTTTCGGGCCAATGAGCGATATATTTAAATTCTGTGAGATGTACTCAATCCCGCATCAATAATGTATTTGTTTTTTACCTGTTTGCCACTGGAGAAATGTTTGTCATTCAATACCTTCTGGATATATTATCACATTGCCAAAGTCGTCTCAATCTCCTAGCGAAGTTTCGTTTTGGTAAAGCTCAAAGTTGTGGGTCTGATTCACCGCCATCTTGAGAATTTTGCGCATGACAAGATCCCCTAAAGATGGCGGCAAGGAAGCCTCACAGATGCAGCAAATGTGGAAATAAGAAGTGTACATATTTTACAATTTTCAACCCCATTATCGTCATACATCCATAACATAAAAAATGACTTTATAATATGTAGGGCTAGTTTTGCAATGTATCATTGAAATAACAATAGTACCGATATCGGAATGTTCTCTCGGAATATAAGCTTATAAGCGTTACTTTAAGATGATCTGTTTCTTTACGTATGGTTGTGGCTGATGTGCCTGATGTGGCTGATGTGTTGTAGCTATTCCAAAATTTGCTTTTTTTGTCCCTTTCCATTGTTTAAAATAAAACTTCAAACTTCAAACTTTAATACGAAGGAAAGGAACGAAAGCTACGTCAGAATTATATTTAATACATTACGAAGCTACTTTTTTTAGTACTTCAAATTAGACAAAGAAAGATTTAGGTGGTTCGGACATAAAGAGTACAAAATATTTCATCATGCAATGTCATTAATATACATGAACATGAAAACATCAGAGATTCCTTGGCGAGGCTCAGCCTCACTTGCCTCACCCGGCGTGCCGCCACTGCATGATTTCCGTACATTGTGAACAAGTTGGACCGCAGAAAAACAAAATGGTTTCTTCTCGTTTATTGATGATACGATATTAATAATGTACTTCTATTTTTCACCAATGTCTTTGTTGCTGTGCATACACTTCAACATTTCAAAAGTAACCTGTCTCAATATTTAATGACGATAAAAATGAAGCGTGAATATTAGGCCTAATGTAAAATACATTATGATGTTTTTTAAGCCTTCTTTTATTAAGTACGAAGAGTAAGAGAGAACCCTATGAAATAAATTTGAAAAAATATTTATTATCTTTTTTGTTGTTTCAGAAGTAAAGCAGTATCGTTTACAATTTTGAATAACGTTCACGATTATTGCCGGTGAATATTTCCAAAACCAAAACATATATGTACTGTACGATTCCAACTCAAACCTGAGGGCAACTAATCATATCAAAACCCAGACTCATTCTTTAGATTTTAATTAACCGAAACCGCACCGCATTTCCAGCCAATCTTCCCCCGTTTCTCACAAAGAGGATTATTTGTTCTGTGCGTGGTGAAAAAAGAAAAATTCGTTTCGTCCTAAAGGGCTCTTCAGCGTTATACGCCATGTTACGCAGTAAATTCATCGATTTAGTAAATGGCCCCAGTTCCCGGTTATGATTTATAACATCAAATACAAGCAGGAGTTTAAGATTTATTTTCAGAGTGTTTAGTACGTTGGGTAGCTGTAACACTGCAGGGAAATATACATTATTTATTAGCTTAAAGCTGAATTACGATTTTTAAACAAACAGCGTAGCTCATAAATAATGCTTACACAATTGCGCTATACTCGTTGTTTTCGTATTTTACACGATGTGAGGCAACACTACCCGAGCAATTTATGTTCGCTGTTTTTAAACTGGGGTTCTATTTGAAATATTCAAAATTAATGTTTCACAAATTGGCGTAGAATTGTGAACGTTATTAGAAACTTTATGTGGTTGTGATGTAGCACATTTGTTTTACCGTCTGAATCATCCTATGGTATAGGCACTACTAATAGTTATTGTACGATTGCGATAGTGATAGTGAAACGGAGCAAGTATAATAGCACTGCTTCGTAGGAATACCTGTTATACATTACAATACATACCACATTTAACTGATGTGCCCCTGACTGATTTGAGTGTAGGGATAGTTTACAAAGAATACTCTTTGGTACGAGTTAATCGCATAATTCGCCTTTTATCTGAGGGCAGTGGCGTTACTCACTACAGTGCCAGGTATGAGATGCTTACGGGCCCCGCGACCTAGAGGCCCCTTCTAGAACCACCGGTTTGTAATAAATGTTTGTATGGGAGACCGTATGACAGATAGAGTGCGCTGTGAGCGTTGACGTTCAGTTTATTTATTATATCTAGCTCAGCTACAGTTAAGTGCCAGTAATTTTTGTTATTGACATTTTTCAGCACTTAAAACTTAAGGCTGGTCCACACAGATTTTTAAGACATACGATTTAAGGTTTAACGCGTAGTCGTAAAGTTGGATCATAGGAAACACGTACTGGCGTTCACATAAAGTTTTAGTTTTAAGACGTTGTTTTCATTGTTGTTTTTAAAACAACGTCTTAAAACCTTATGCATTATGTCTTAAAAATCTGTGTGGACCAGCCCTAAATTATTAATGAGTGTTACGTAATTAAAATAAAAATCAGCTGAAGAATTCCAACAAACAAGTGAAACCTAGTACAATGGTTGATGGATTAACACAGTCTACCACACTCTTCGCGTGCGGGTAAGCCTCTGTATTTCCGCGACATTATAATTGTATGCGTCAAGTGAGGGGCATACTGAAATATGTGTGTGAACAGGAACGCTCACAGCTCTACTGTCATACGGTTTCCCATAAGAACGTATTCACAGATATCTCAAATTCAGAATAGCAAAAAATACAATCTTAATTTACACAACTAAAAGAGAACGTGACAAACGTAAGTAATCTGGGACCAGAAATAATTATTGTCTTACTATATTTAGAGCACAACATTTTAGTTTTCAACGCTTAAAATGTGGGGGCCCAAAATACCAATTTGCATACGGGCCTCGTCATTTTGAGTTACGCCACTGTGAAGAAGACCTATAGGAAAATAAATCCAGTCAAGATTGCTGTCGCATGGAATCGAACCGGCGACCTCCGGAATTCGTATCGCGTGTTATCGCTGAGCCATTTCTCTGGCTAGAGCAAACATGATCAGATGTATGCCTACATGATTCTTGTTGCTTCACGCCTCTATTATTACAGTAAATACTATAGGTAGCTTTCAATAGACGTCACGTGGCGGTCATTATGAGGTACTCATTGCTTGTTTACATTTGTTCTGTCAATAGAAGACACATAGGTTATCCAGGAAATATCAAAGTTTCAAGCCGTATAGATTGATGTGTGCAGGTAAAATTTCAAGAAAATGATAACACATGCAAAATGATTGTCTTCAAACAGAGTTTACGCGTTCTTATTTTGTTTTCATTCATAATATGGAACCTTTGTTTGAAAACAGTTGATGTGTCAGTCAAAGGACACCTGCAATATTGCAACAATGCAGTGTCGGAAGAACGTAAACAAATGTTAACAGAGTACCTCAGTATGGATCTACCGTGCGATACCGGAAATGACGTTATTGCAAGCTCCCTATTCGAGGTAATGAGGGGTGGTGGATGAAGATGTAGGGTAACCGTGTGTGTACCGGCAAAAATGAGTACATTTAAATAATAGTAGGTAAACCCTTCTTGTACACTTTATGTATTTTTATGATAAAGATAATATGGGAAATGAAGTTGTCGATACTATTGGAGTGTTGTTATTTATTGGAGATGATACCACACTTTTGTATAGCGGAAATGGCCGTTCATCACCTAAAAGTTAGGATACCCACTCGGTTAGGATTAATACATAACATATTGGTATAAATTTCTTTGAAACAACACTTTTGTTCTTACGTTGGTTTAACTATTAGTTTCTGCAAGTGCAAGTTTTTCTTTGTGCCGTGTATTTTTCCATAGACGAAATGTTTTTTACCAAGGCTGTCTTGACAACAATCACGCAAAGCAATTTTTTAATATCCTAATTTGATTCTTCTTGTTTACAATTACACTCAATGGGGGGTAGCATAGCCGACAATGACAGTCATTTCGATAAAGCCGCATGAACGCCCGGACAGCCCGCCTTTAGATGGACTACTCCGGCATAGACCATACACACGGTAGCACTATGAAGATGGAACTGAACCAACCGAGTGAAGGTGGCAACGCTTGGGATCTACGCCACAAGCGCTAGAGTCACCGCGGCGGCAAGGCGTGTTGTGAAAACAAATAATATTCGTCATTGACATAACAACTGTCTGTAGACGCGATATGACGTCACTACTCGGAACAGAATAAATTGTTGAGGTGTTGTGGTCGGTGTGGTTTAAAAGCAGTTCCAGATAATCGCTCTTTGCAGTACAAGCATTGTCACAACTTCTGTTCACATAATTCCCCATCATTCATACTATGAATGCAGTTACTCCACTAATATCGAGCCCGTCTTGTCACTTGTCAACGTTATCCAATTGACATTGACCCAAAATACTGGCCACACCTCTACCGTGAGTATTCCCAAGAATTCAACATTTATTTTATTATTTTGTTTTTGTCAGTTTTTGTTGACTTGTTTTATTTACTTGTTTTTTGTTATGTTTCACAATACCCTGACTTAAAGTAGTATAAAAAGCTATTCTGAAGAATTTGAGAAAACCTAATTAAGCAAGAACGAACCAATCAACATAATTTCCGATTTTAAGTTTTATAACGAGACATAAATTCTACGTTTTATGAGAGCGTTTAACTGAAATTAAGTCTTGATGACGCATGCCATCTA
Source organism: Isoperla grammatica (assembly GCA_945910005.1). Classification (NCBI taxonomy): domain Eukaryota; kingdom Metazoa; phylum Arthropoda; class Insecta; order Plecoptera; family Perlodidae; genus Isoperla; species Isoperla grammatica. Next base: position 12,942,015 of record OX246740.1, on the reverse strand, counting down.
ATTTGACATGACAACTTCAATAAATTTCATAACTCTTAATTCGGAACCACTTTTTGTCAACAATATTATTTCATAGTTTGAACTATACGTAGCTGTATTTTCAAGTCCAAGTGTTTATATATGTTCCGTTGTTCACTAATTTTACGGTTAACGTTTAGATTGTGGATTTAGGGTGCTTTAACAGCGAAGATAATTTGCGTTTTCTTTTTTTTTTTACGTTTACGGTTAAAGCTACCATTTTACATTTTAAAACAAAAGTTTTATTCCGCTTAACGTTTTTGGGTAAATTGCATTTTCCATCCTCCAGAGAGAAGAATCCAACTTTTTTTAATTACAACTTGCGGATTCAATAAGAAAATTAGTTAACTCATACCATGTGCCACTTAAGTTTACAAAAAACATATATCTAGCTACAAATTCAATAGAATATTACACACAATTATAAACAAACATAATATATACATGAATGGCAAAGTTAATGTTGATACTTGTATTAACGATGGTAAAACGTCACACCTCTCATAACGATAGGAAGAAAGAAAAGCATGACCTAATAATCGGATACGGCTTCTTGGTGGGTAAACATGAGAGTAAAGAACACTGGCGGGCAGTCAACACAAGAGTCTGTTTTATGTTTACCTCTCTCCCGCAAGAGATGGATGTAGCTTTTCGCTGAGCGAGTGATTCGCCTCGTAAGACTTGGGTCAACAATCAACCTGACAATCCCTCGTTGTTTACTGTTTACCTTAGAAGCTCAACTGTCAGTGTTCTTATCGTACGATCGAACACTTAAGTCTCATTGGGACACGCCCCCCACTCTTTGCTTTGCGGTACATCCGTTTCTTTCATAAATGTTGTGTAATATAATATTCCGTATTATTCAGTATTTAATATTATTCAATTAAAATACTAAGGAATTAATCATAGTCCTCAATATCGTCTCGTCAACCCACAAAATCTTACTAGTTATTTATAATTTTAAATTAAATGCATAGTTATAGTCTAGTTTTTAAGTTAATACTTAGTTAAATAAATTACATTATTCAGTACTCCGCACACCAGATACTATACGGTACCTATACTGACTCTCAAGACTAACTTCTGTCAGTAGGTATTGATCAACGTAAAAACAAATGTATTGTAATTCATATTGATTTGTAATATGTGGTAATTGAATAAAATCGAATTGAATTGAATTGAAATTCAATATGGATTATTGCATCTTCCAATTTACAAAAATGGTAGCGTCTTCCTGACGAAGTAGTGATGACGGTTTGAATACATTTGTTGTGAGTTACATAAACATGTTATAGATTTGTATGATGTTGATGTTTTATTACCGATTTAAGAAGGGTAGAGTTTTCCTGATAAAGTAAACCTCCCCTCTCTCCCTCCCCTAGTGACATTCGAGAAGCCTATTACTCTTCGCCCCACGCTCTGAAAAGCGATCACAAAAGATTATTGACAGCGTCTCAAGCTTCGACCGACAACATCACGATATGTTTTCTCTTATATTCTAGATCCAATTTATTTCTCTACGCTCGTTCCGCTCCTGTTTCTCTTTATTACTTAGATCCAAGTCAAGTTGGAATACTGTCTTCTCCTCACAGAACCATCACTCGTTAGTTTACATTTAGCTTTAATTAAAAGGAACGTCAAGTCAGGTAAAAGAAAAGAAAATGTGTAATACAATAAACAACTTTATTGGTGTAACAAACTACACGTTACCTACACTAATTGTTACTTGTTTTAGTACAATTTAAAGGATTTTCGTGGAACATTTCATTCCTAAGATAGCTTGGTATTGTTTGGAAGGCTGACGATGAGTGTACATTTTTATTTTATTCATACTCGGAAAAAAAGGATTTACAGAGGTTTATTTTGCTGTCATCATCGTCTAGCCATGTTCTCAAACAACTACTTCTTACTGTTGCTATTATATACACAATAAGTGTATATGAAAAGTAGAACATAGCCCGTCTATATAACCTTAGCTTTGGCTTATTACAAATATTTAGTTTTCCCATAATAATTGTTGAATTAAGATTAACAATGGAGTAGTGGAGTGTTACAATCTTGTAATGGTAGCTTGTGGTGTGTGGTCTTGTGGTGGTGTCTGGCCTTTAAAAATCTAATCTTTAAAAAATCATGAGCAGTAGGCAACGAATTAGAATTACAAGTTCTAAATCTTTGGGATTTGGCTTAGCAGTTATTTGTCTAGACGATTGCAAAAAACTGACTGCAGTATCCTACTGCCGTCATTAATACGCAATTTAGTTTGGTATATTAACCAATAGGTAGCGCAACACGCGCACTCTTTTCTTCTTTCAAAAATGTTCCCGTTGACGGCTACGACAGTACTTTTTCTCTTTCCTTTTTATACTTTTCCAACCTCGCCATGTAATAGGGTGTATTCACATAATGCACAAGGCGGCTATACTGGAAGCCACAATGGCATGTGATTGGTAGTTCATATAATGTTTCAGATCGCGTTTGGTGCAAATTCAACTGTTCTCTATAACTTTGGTTTGCTAATATTAGTTGAAAGTAACATAAACCCTTTGGCTCGATTACTCTTTTAGTCTTTTACAATCGCATACAATAATCATTTCCGTAAACTTTATCGGAGGATATACGTGTTCAATTCAAACTCTCATATTTCCCCGTGAACTTGTTCGTCTTCTATTGACATCCCAAAGATGTTGAAAATTGAAAGAGTACTATAGGTGGTCATCAAAGAGTACTATAGGTGGTCATCAAAGAGTACTATAGGTGGTCATCAAAGAGTACTATAGGTGGTCATCAAAGAGTACTATAGGTGGTCATCAAAGAGTACTATAGGTAATCATCAAGGAGTACTATAGGTGGTCATCAAGGAGTGCTATAGGTGGTCATCAAAGAGTACTATAGGTGGTCATCAAAGAGTACTATAGGTGGTCATCAAGGAGTACTATAGGTGGTCATCAAGGAGTGCTATAGGTGGTCATCAAGGAGTACTATAGGTGGTCATCAAAGAGTACTATAGGTGGTCATCAAAGAGTACTATAGGTGGTCATCAAAGAATACTATAGGTGGTCCACAAAGAGTACTATTGGTGGTCATCAAAGAGTACTATAGGTGGTCATCAAAGAGTACTATAGGTGGTCATCAAAGAGTACTATAGGTGGTCATCAAAGAGTACTATAGGTGGTCATCAAAGAGTACTATAGGTGGTCATCAAAGAGTACTATAGGTGGTCATCAAAGAGTACTATAGGTGGTCATCAAAGAGTACTATAGGTGGTCTTCAAAGAGTACTATAGGTGGTCTTCAAAGAGTACTATAGGTGGTCATCAAAGAGTACTATAGGTGGTCATCAAAGAGTACTATAGGTGGTCATCAAAGAGTACTATAGGTGGTCATCAAAGAGTACTATAGGTGGTCATCAAAGAGTACTATAGGTGGTCATCAAAGAGTACTATAGGTGGTCATCAAAGAGTACTATAGGTGGACATCAAAGAGTACTATAGGTGGTCATCAAAGAGTACTATAGGTGGTCATCAAAGAGTACTATAGGTGGTCATCAAAGAGTACTATAGGTGGTCATCAAAGAGTACTATAGGTGGTCATCAAAGAGTACTATAGGTGGTCATCAAAGAGTACTATAGGTGGTCATCAAAGAGTACTATAGGTGGTCATCAAAGAGTACTATAGGTGGTCATCAAAGAGTACTATAGGTGGTCATCAAAGAGTACTATAGGTGGTCATCAAAGAGTACTATAGGTGGTCATCAAAGAGTACTATAGGTGGTCATCAAAGAGTACTATAGGTGGTCATCAAAGAGTACTATAGGTGGTCATCAAAGAGTACTATAGGTGGTCATCAAAGAGTACTATAGGTGGTCATCAAAGAGTACTATAGGTGGTCATCAAAGAGTACTATAGGTGGTCATCAAAGAGTACTATAGTGGTCATCAAAGAGTACTATAGGTGGTCATCAAAGAGTACTATAGGTGGTCATCAAAGACTACTATAGGTGGTCATCAAAGAGTACTATAGGTGGTCATCAAAGAGTACTCTAGGTGGTCATCAAAGAGGACTATAGGTGGTCATCAAAGAGTACTATAGGTGGTCATCAAAGAGTACTATAGGTGGTCATCAAAGAGTACTATAGGTGGTCATCAAAATGGCCGTTGTGACGTCACGTGAATACTCCCAATAGCCGCTTAAAGTCGATCGATGATAACTGCACATGTAATATAAATCATTCCAATTGTATGTACTGCAAGTTGAGATTAAGCTTGTGAATATTGTAGAAAAAAATATGCACCTACCGCTATTAGTTTTTTATTTATTGAGTGTTGAAATGCGTTGGAATTCCCTATGTTATACATTGTAACTGAACAAAAACCTACACTTTCAATCGTATAACTTTGCGTAGCACCTTCAAAAAGTAATATATTGTAACAAAGTTTCGTTCTAAATGTAGATAACTTCATGACTAACATGAATACGTTTGAAAAAGATGATCGAACGCGATCCGTTTTCGAGATATTCACGTTGGTGTGTCAATTTTACGTCAAATCTACTCAAATTAGAAACTATAAATATACTTTATTAATAAAAAAAATATGCAATTTCAAGAAGCTCAGAATTAAATGCTATTCACATGTAATTATTCTTGAAATTCATAATTTAGAATAAAAAAAAGTATTTTTTCATGTCCATTTAATTTGAATAACTTAGTTGTTGTATTGAATGGGTAGTTCACTTCATCGATCGACTTTAACGTATATATTTTTTAAACAAAACCCCACCATTTTATTCTACTAAGCTCTTTTACAAATAATAGTATTTGAAAAACAAATATTTACAAGGCGCTCTCTAATCTGTATTTATCAGAGGGGAGGAAGGGGTAGGGGGGGGAGGGGGTTTAGGATTTAAGCCTCGTTCTCAAGTTCTGTTCAGCTTTAAAACACGTGCAAGGAATATTTTGCTATGGAGTTGAAAAACAAGAATTCTTAGAAATCCAGGGAAATGTTGTATGAAGGGGATTTGTTCTAAATAGATTTAAAATGAATTCTCCAATTTTTTCTTCTGGACGAAAACACAATTACTCAACGTGCATGAATAGTATAGTAATTTAAATTGCTTTATTTACGTACAGATGTGAAATATAGACAATATAAAAGCGAACCACGTTAAATGTATTTTTATTTCACATGTGAAGTAGCGACCGAATGTTATAAAAAGAAACAAGTGTAGAAGCGAGAAGTGAGGTAAAATTAATTGTAAAGGAGACATATTTTAGGCACAGAATAAGGAATATATCCAGTAGCGAAACAACTTGCACACAGTTTCTTCCCTGCAACACTAGCGCGCGGAGCGGTAACCTAGTGGACATACGCAACACTTCTATTCCATTATCTTTGGACAATATTTTATAATGGTAGACAACGTATGTCCATTGCAATGACGTATATTTGGGTAGACAGCCAACGCCGCCAGGCACCGCATGCCAAATAGAAGGAAGGCTCCGCCATCTTGAAAGTGGTAAAAGACGTATTTGACGTAGGTTTGTTATGGTCGTGCGTGTACCCGTCACATTAAAAATTTTAATATTCTGACTACTGATTGCAAGTTTTCCTTGTTCACGTTCATTTTCATTTCATTTTATTAGTCATCAATACCAATATTTGTATTCTTTACAAATCATACGGTGAAATAAATAAATAAATGAGCACTCCTAGGCCTATGCTTACACACTAGCCTAGGCCTACAAGGTGAGCGATTAGGCTGATGTTGTCCATGATTACAGAGTAAAATACAATACAAAGATAGTAGGTTACATTCCCTTACAAGTGTGTTCACTGTTTAATAAGTATGTGTTGCGTGAACGCACATCGCAACAGGAAAAAAGCATTTGATAAGGTAAATAACTAGAGTAGGCCTAGGCAAGTCTAGGGGGCCCAGGGCCCTAGGCATGCTCTAGTTGAAATATCATAAACGTTTACGCTGTCTTAGCTGAAAATATACCTACATGTAGGCATACTGGGTAGGCAATAGGCATTTCGGTGTGTCAAATCCAGAGGCTAGGCCTATAGGTAGACCTAGGCCTAGACCTAGGGCCTACTTGACATTGGAACTTAACCTCACTTTGTGACTACAATGTAGCCTGTCTACAAACACAATGATGTACGTCTACGTCAGAGCTGCTGTCGTTACAAGAAGCTGGTGGATGATCGGCGAGACAACTAAGGTGAGACTGCATCTGGCATACTCAAGTCATCGGTACTAAACTCGGACTGGAACGGTGATGGTGTAGGGCTTCGCAAGGGCTCAAGCTGTCGTTACTGTGTCGAAGCTGTCATTACAAAAAAACATCAACTGTCATAAGTTTTTAATTGCATGTTAATTATTTATCTGAAAGAATTCACTTACCTAGGTACTAGACTGATATCCTATTGACCTTTGAAGAGTATTGTTTTTGTCAGTACACTGCGGATGTTGGCACGCAGGGACTCGTTCACCAGGGAGCCGAAGTGGTAAAACCTAATGTGTAAATATCTCTGTACAATGAGCTTCACGAGAATTTGTAGGTGGGACAATTCACCCTCTTCCTGATCAAACATGTGTCCAGCTAAACTATCAAACAAAGATGTTCCCACCAGTGATTTAAAAACGGTTCTTTCTATTGTTGTGCGTGCACCTCTTGCCGTCACATTCCCTTGGGCCTCATGCCACCTGAAAGAACTTTCAGTTATTTGGCAAAGTGTTGCCACATCGTCAGAGGGATGTACAAGTCCCCCGTTATCTTTTATTCGTATGAGAATATTGTCGGTTTTATCAGTTGGAAATTTTTCAACAAGAGCTTCAAGACATGTATGACATGTTATTTTACCCTCGGTGACCAATTTCCTTAGAATATATCCAGCGATGTAGCGTGAGACATTCTCTACAAAACATGATAGGCGTGGAATATCTGGGACATGTTCAGTGTAAGTATGGTCATTGTGTTCAGGAGGAGGTGTTATGGTTTCGTCCACCATCCGAGCATCACCGCATACTAAACTGGTTGCATCTTGTGGAATACAGTTGCCAGACGTAGATAATGAAGAACCAAGTCGTGCAGCAAGAATCTGTCGTACAGCATTGCGCAGCTGGTAAGCAGATGGGTTGTTATTAAATCCCCCTCGACTTCGAATACAGGAAAAAAAGAGCTCCAAATGATCTTGGCTGAGTTTATACGTCAAGAAAAACCTGGAAATGATAGATATGTAGATTTATTAGCCTCTTTAAAATTCAGCAGGTAGGCTATGTAGGCTATAGGCCTATAATATCCATGGAATATTCAAGTTGTCAGCAGTAGGTATTATACAATACTGTATACATATTATCTTATTCTAGAGCATGCACGATAAAATTTATATCAAAATTAAATATAATGTAGTAGGCCTATGATGATGTAGGCTAGGTAAGCCTGTATGTTCTTGTATGTAATAATTTACAATTTAGTTTGAAATTGTATATATTTAACTTTTAAAAAGCAAGTGTACCTCATTGCTGGAGTCTCTCCATTAAGAAGTTCTTTGGCAAGTTGCATTATACTTTGCATATTATTGATAAACCCAACAATTGGTGTTTTTCGGTTCGTGAATAAAATTGTTTGGCCATTTGTCAATTTGAGGCCTGATAGGGTTTTTTTTGTTTCCTCAAAAAAATGGTCATACATTTGTAGCTTCCTTTTGCACAAAGGAGATTTATATCCCTTGGCTCGACAATTCCTGGTATTCATGTAATCGAACAATCTAAAATATAAAAACATTGTCAATTTACTTTAAATGTATTTAAGTATACCCCAATGATATGTAACGATTGCATGCTTTCTATACAGCAAATTCACTGTAACAATGTCAAAATAATTTTCCATCATTAGGTAGGCTACCTACCTGTCAATCATCAGAATGAAATCAATTGTCCCCTCACAACCTTCAAACCCTGGAGTCTTCAAGTGTAACGCAAACTGTAAAGCTTTGGCTACTGAGCCACTAAATACTTGTACAGCTAGCTTCACTTTCATTTTCTGTTTTTGCCAGTCCATGTGAGTCCGCTTTAATTTATTGGCTGCTCTCAAACCTTCTTTTGCTTGCAACTCGAACAGTTTCTCTATGTACTCCCACTTTATTAGCTGTAAAATCACAAGGGCAAGGCAACTATGTGTAGGAATACTGATAAGAAGTAATTTGTATTTAATATTTTTGTATACCGTACTGAAAGTATAACGTCATAGAAATGCAAAATAAGTAAACTTACAGATCCAGTCCGTGAATTAACAAATATCCGTCGTTCACTCCACAGGTTTCGTAGAAGCTTTATCATATGACAAGCGTCAAGAATGAAATATATTTTTTCGTCGTTATATACAAAGTACGGTCTGCCATTTTCAGCGTCTAACTGAATACCCAATTTCGTTGCCATTGCTTTATTTGCTGCCAATCCATCACTTGTAATAGCCTTACATTTCACCCCTGTTTGGTGGATGTTGTCAAGGGCATTACTGACAATACTTTTCAGCATTTCTCCAGTAAGCCCAGCAACTAAAAAGTATCCAAGAGGAATTTTCCACGAACCATTAATAGCTGTAGCCATTAGAAAAAGTGCACTCGTGGCAATGGGCAAAGCATCAGAGTCAGTCATGCCCTCACCTAAGTCAACATACCCATGGTATTCCTTTCCATCCCAATGGGTATGACGACGAATGGCCATCTCATCCAACATCAGAGTGCAGTACAGCTGGTCTTTTGATGAGCCGTTCAAAGCCTGGAGTTTCTCAAAAGAACTCTTTAGGAAACCTGGGAGAAAATGCAGTGGGAATTTACAAACAATGCAAATGAAATGAATGTACGAAAACCCACAGTAAATTGTTAACTGTACCTATAATATATTGGATTGTGCCTACTGTGCCTGATGTTAGAGGTTTTTCTTTAAATAAATATCTCTACCCTCTAAGACTCATATTTTACTGTTGTAACTTACCAGGTTTAACATGTGTAGTCATGCTCCAACTTCTTAATGAAGATTCACTGGGCATACAAAAATGTTCTCGTACATATCGGTAAGCTTTTGGCGAGTAGAAGTGAAGGGTTAGGGCAAACTGTTTCAATATGTCTGGGTACTCTTGTTTTTTTGGATTCTTTACCCCACCACTACTTAAGTGCTGTTTTAATAAATTCAATGGTACCCCAGAGAAATATTCGTCTAAAATGTCACTTCCTTGTCCATCAACAAGCTGTTTATCTTTTAAATGCTTAATTACATTGGTGAGGGTATCAATTTTTTTGTTTCGGCGTTTCTCTCTCTCTATAGAAGCCTTGAGTTTTTTTTTTAATATCTTTGATTTTTCTTCAACACACTCAAGCTTCCTTTTGATTGAGTGTGGACTGACTGGCAACTTTCCATAGGTATGGTCGTTGTGTGAAGTACTAGCTGTAGATGTGATGCTAGCTGGTATAGGTTCATTTTCTGTAGGCCTTATTTCTAATGGTTCCTCAGATATTCTCACCTTTGGATTGCGTTTTTTAATTTTTGGCTTAAAAAAAACAGACAAACTTTGTTAATTCTATATTTAATTAATTATTTTTTTGGCCATGGCTATATACCTGTATTTTAGTCAACCCCTAACTCATTTGAAATCTATGGTTTGTAATTTTATCAATGTTTTGCTACCTAATTGTATTTGCATGTAATTTTCTATTTTAACATTTTTAACAAAGACAATCCTTAGGCTTTGAACAATATTGGCCATAATTAATTTTAATTACTTACCGTTATTAAACGACTTGGAAAGTTGAACAAAGTTGGTATCACCATTGGCTTCAGCTGCTTGTACCCTGTGACGCTTGGAAAAAAACAATCGGGGGTAAAATGGTCCCCACATAGCAAACTGAATTTATTAGGTGTGAAGTCTTTTCTTTTCATGGAATGTAGCCATTTACCTAATAGTTCCTTATTATCCAATGGAAACCTTTAAAAATAAGAATGAAATATGAATAGGCCCCTAGCCTAGGCTATAAATTCACTTACATTTTAAATCTATTTCACTAGGCCTAGGCCTATATTACAAAGTACATTTAGGACTAGGCATATCATTTGTAATTTTATTCTACCTATAACTAAAATAGCATCCCTTAGGAAACGAATTTGGGAGAGTAACAGGGTCACAAATGAGGGTCACCTGTCACCCCTCATGCCATTGGGTTTGAAATTTCAAACCCAATGCTCATACACATGCTCAAAAGCCCGCCAATAATAAAATATCAAAATAGATCAAACATACTTGTGGAATGATCGACCTTTCTCATATTTATTTGTACATCCATACGCTGAGCATGATTTCACCATTTTTGTTTTAAATCATAAGTCTGAACCCAAAAGAAAGAGGAAGATCGTATGCAGGTGACAGGTGCAGCACGTGAGCAGACGACGTCTTTCTACCACTTTCATCATGGCCGCCGCTCTCCCATGCCGAGCACGGCTGCATCAATAAGGCGGTATAGGGAATCGTCAGTCTAGCGCTGCCGCTACGCGGCAGCTTATATACGTCATTGGTCCATTGTCCATTGTCCAAAGACATTGGAATAGTAGTGGTGCGTATGTCCACTAGGTTACCGCTCCGCGCGCTAGTGTTGCAGGGAAGAAACTGTGTTGTTTCGCTATTGGATACATTCCTTATTCTGTGCCTAAAATATGTCTCCTTTACAATTAATGTCACCTCACCTCTCGTTCCTACTCTTGTTTCTTGTTGTAACATTCGGCCACTACTCCGCATGTGAAATAATTATAAAATACTACCTAAAGTTGTAGTAGTACTAATGTTGTTCGACTGTTCCTATACAACGCACTATGCTATGGACCCACATCCCATGGCATAGAACTGAACTGCGCTCGCATATGTGTTTGCAGCGAGAAAAGAGTTTCGCTAATGGATAAATTCCTTATACTTTGGTTACATTTTTAGGCACAATACAATACAATATCTATATAGTATAAAGAAAGCTGGCTGTATATTTATGTTTGTGTCTGAAAAACGTTATCCCACCAGCAGAAGAGGGAACGGGTGTAGTGTGAGAAGGGGGGGGGGGGGGTTAAAAGGGGAAGGAGAGTGCATGAAACACAGGTGTCACTGCTTGTTAAATATTATCATATACGGCAAAGTGTAAAACACGTGTAGCACAATATGAAACATTCATGGAAGCAGTTACCTAGGCTACGGAATGTAAGTGCTAAAAAGAACTAAAAATACTTATGAAGACAGTCGGCAAGCGCACTGAGGTACACCTAATTGCAAGTTACATTTTAGCACCAAAGGGGTTTTGGTCATGGGTTTCATAAATGTCGCATTATACCAATGGCTTTACAGTCCTCCGCATTTTTCACTGTTGTGGATTTTTACCATTGATCAATTCTCAAAAATGTATATTTTTATTTGTTTCATTAGCTCACTGTCTTACCATCAGGGATTTGTGTTTGTTTATTTGTAAGATCAGAGTTTGAAGAATACAAAATTGTTCACCACATATTTTCAAGATGGTTGCACATATTATTTATAAAACTTGCTAGTAAATAATAGCAAATCAATATTTTTACAAGGCACAAAAACACATTAATATTAATACAATATTTAAATTAAATAAACTATATCTTGTTAATGAGTTGGTGGCAGATACCTTGTGATGAGGTAACCGCTATTCCAGTCAGTTGCAATCTTAAAGAAATGTAAAAAGAAGAGTTAATAAATCATAGAAGTAAATCATTTATAGCTTAATTAAGACAGAATGTTTCGTTTCATTACTAATCAATACATTACTGAACAACTAAATGTATCACAACATAGTTCTTGTTTTCAAGATAAACCCAGTTAATATATTTGTTCCTATAAACTTGGAACTATAATATACTTTATCCAGCTAATATTATTTCCGTCAAATGCCATTGTCAAAATAATTAAATCGTTTTACGATGTAAAGGGGCTTTGAGTTCGTTAAGTAGGACATTCATCTGGCAGCATAAACCTAAAAGTCTCCCTTCTAAAAGTCTGCATTCACAAAATTCAATTAAGAAATAAACCCCTTGAACACTTAAGTATAACAGAAAAAGCTGACTTGCTTTTCCTACGTGACTGTTTTCCGTATAAGCTCTAATGCTTTGCCTAGACGGGGCATTACGTTAACTGAATCATAGCTTAAGCCGTATACGTGTACTTGTAATCTATATAGTCACTCGTAGGCGGACAGTAGAAACACAAGGTCACTATTCTGAACAGCAATAAATCCCACATTGAATAATATTGTTTCAATGGGCAAGTTGCATGTGAATTTTTATTGTTCTTCTAGATTAGGATAAACTGCCTCAACATAAAACATTTCAATCCAAAAAAAACCATAAACAACACTTACCAAAGTGCGTAAATTTTCGAGACCTCCAATCTCTTTCACGCGACGACACAGACGCGAGTACAGAGTTTCCTCGCGTCTGAGGAAGAGAGGGGAACTTTCGAAAATGTACGCACTTTTGTGTGCTATACATGTTATGACCGTGCAAACGGTTCGAGTTGTTTTTTGTCTTTTTAATGTTCTCCCGCTCAAACAGACTTCGTTTCATCACACAAGCTTTCATTTCGATGATTTAAAACATTCATTTATAGAAACGAGTACATAGCTATATTTAAGGCAACGGGCATGATGTCATTAGGCCGTATCAGCGATCAACCAATCGTCTGATAGCTTTCTTGCGGTTACTCTTACACGTAATAATAATAACTTTTCGTAGGAATACCCGTTATAGGGTGCACACCAGCTTCACCTGATGCGCCCCTCTTCAGGTGACTAACTATAGGTTATTAGGTTGTTTGGATAGTTGGGAAGGAATGTCCGAGGGCTGTTAGTAGGACTCAATCCCAACATTCGCCTTCACGACTGAGGGAAACCTCGGAAAAAACCTTCAATCAGGACTGCCGGTGGCCGGAATCGAACCGGCGACCTCCCGAATTAGAGTCTCGCGTCGCGTCTTACCGCTGAGCTTCCTCTATCGGTCTTACACGTAGAAGCGTTCGTTACCAGTATGCATAATACTCGCATTTAGACAAAGAACAGTGTTTCTAAAAGTAAAAAACATTCAGCGAGACGGCAGCATGACTGTGCGAAGGTGGGGGATGGGTCGCTCCGATATTTTATTATCTGTCTGCTGTTCAGAGTAATTGTTTTACTGTGTCAAGTGCATCAGGTGAATAGTAACATCCTCGAAGATGCTTTGGCACATGAATATCCTGTAAATGCGTAATATCTTCTACACTGTGCTGCAACCTGCATTGCACTTATGTACTTTATCCGACCTGCCTCAACTCTAACCGCCGCAAAGAGATGTCTATTGTCCAAACTCACTCGCCAACTCAACATACTTCCGCCACTTTTCTACTTCTGCGCTTCGCACATTCCAGTCCCCCGGTATCGCTATGTCAATTAGGTAGTTTTCTTTATCCCGTTCACAGAAAATATTATCCGACCTGTTGTGCTTGACCAACTTATCCGTTTTATCACAGACCTAGTCCAATATAACCGATACGCGCCATTCTCGAGTATTTCCGGTGGCTTGTGTTTATATTATTTAAATTAATAATAATAATAATTATTGTTGTTATTATTTATTATTATTATCATCATTATCATCATTATCATTGCTATTGTTATTGTTATTTTTATTGCTATTGTTATTATTAATATTTTTTCTACTGGTATTTTAGTATAATGAATAACTAGTGTTATTCTTGTTTAACAACATACCTGTACTCAACAACAGATGATGCTGACTCTGTCAAAGTAAACCAACGCGAATCCGTAATTAATCTCCCTCAGAAACTTTCAGCCAAAAATAAATCGAGGAAGTCAATTCCCAATAAAAAAAATCAATTTTTGCTGCTCACTGAATTCAATCAATCATTTATTTTGACAGCCACCTCGGTGACTTCTATGATTGATACACGGGTCATGACCTGTGCTTAGACAGGGGCACAACATTTATTAAGTAATGACAAGGTCAGGTGGAACTAGTTAGTCGTGATAAATCTGTTTTGTCGTACGCTAAAAACGTCAGCCAGATTAGAGAAAGACCTGCTCGAATGCATAGTTCACACTCAAGCCCTCCTCAACTCAGCCTATTCTCAGCCTATCCTAGCCACTAATCACAGAGCCGTCCACATGGCAATGCTGTTCTGTGATTGGTGGTTAGGCGAGGCTGAGGAGAGGCTGAGTTGAGAAAGGCTTGAATCTGGACTATGCATTCGGTCCCTATAGTGTATCTTTACTTTTCAGGAAAACGCTCTGCGTGACGCGTTGATACGCGAGCGCTCATACGTCCACGTCAGTACAGAAGTTCAAAGTTACCGCCGTACAAAGCCGTGCGCAATGTTCTTGGTGGGCAAGGCCCTCTCTATCCTCCTAGCGGAGACATGTTTAATGAATGGCGGAGATTTCTGTCGATTCAATCCAAGGCCCTCTAAATACCCTAGAGGAGTCTCGTCGAACTCGCGCGCTGCTAGTGGCGGTTTAGCGTTTAGGTACGAACTCACCAAAGTTTTTAATCAGCCGATTTAGTAATCTCGGATTGGTTACATGGTTTCATACAAAATTACATAAAAAATGCATGGTGGCTTCTACCGGGCGCCATTTTTATCTCCCATTAACAGAAAATCGCCGGATTAAAGTTTGGTGAAACTGGCCCTTAGTGGATCTTGCATTTAGGGCCAGTTTTACCAGCGATTTTCTGTTAATCGGAGATCAAAAATGGCGCCTGGTAAAAGCCACCAAGCATTTTGTATGTAATGTTTGTTGAAATCATGGTCAAAAATGTACTATAATATAGCCACCTCAAATTTTCCCGTTACTGTGTTTCAGAAAAATATTCTCGAGAAACTATTGTGTAAATTGGCCAATACTTAACAGATTGCCATAAAATGAACAAATTCGTGACCGAAAAAAATTTATAACAATATGGATACCTCAAATTTTGCCACCAGTTTGTTTCAGAAAAATATGTTTGTAACTTGTCGAACGATTTTGCCATTAAACTATACACATTCAATCCACATCGAGGCTTGTGTGTGGTCCAAATTTCATCTTGATCGGACTTTCCGTTCGACCGCTATCGCGAGACAAAAACACAAAAACAAACAGAAAAACAAACAAACAGAACGAGTGCCATAAAAGTAGAGACGCTCGCTTAATTATTACTGTTAGAGCTCAGAAGATGTATGTTTTCAACGTGATAAGCGAAATCTGCTCAAGTACATTCAGTTCTGACTGCAATGCAGTAGAATGTTTTTGTCACCTGCAGGACTTACGCCACAGGTCATGAGTTTAAATCCCACTTGACACCATATTCCGTTACACAAGTTAACTGATCAGTCAATCTATATCAAACCCCATAATTGAGTTCTTACTTCTACCTTTATTAGCACGATTTGTGATGCGAGCATGGTTTTATCTGCAAAACAAAAAACTAATTGCCACCATCCGTGTAAGTGTGATTTTATACAGCTAATTAGTAGTTACTAATTAGTGTTTTGCGTTAACGTGCATTAAAGTAGCGCTGTTTTAGACTCACTATTAATTGCAACACTTTTTACAATAGTCAAACAAACAACTAATCAAGGAATTCACACAACGGATTTTTTTTCTGAAACCGTAAAACATTTCTCCCCTGAAAAAAAAAACAATGAAACACAATAAATATTTTTGTCCTTTTGCAAATTCTGTTCCAATATTATTTTATATATATCATCAGTTCTCGATCAACAATATGTAGTTTGCACAGTTTACCTGTAGGTCTACAATACAAACCGTGTATATCAACTACCTCGTTAGTCATAACGATCTGACATTGACTATGAACTTGCATATTATGTTCTGTTTTACTATATGACTAGATATAGATAAACTAGTAGATGTTTACAAATAAACACCAAAAATGGCACGCAACAAGCTTGGACGTACAATATCTAGGGGCCTACGTGCCTGCTCTGTTAAATACCTCACAGCGAGAATATCAATGAGAATGACTGATAGAATCAGTGCGTGCGATACGTGATGTACGTGCAAAGCTACTGTAAGGAGCTACCAAGCTTATATACCTAAGCGTCTCGGGGCTTCGGGCTAATTGAGTGAAACTATGCACGGGTGGAATGGAGAAGCGAGACTCGCATTTAATTGTTATCGTAACATTCCAAGACAAAACATGAGGAGACGCTGCAATTAAATTAATAATAATTATGGTAATGAACTTGAGTTAAATATATCTACGTGATACTGGCGTATATGTAAACGGTGACTTGGAGCTGTCATAGCAAACGAAGCACATGGACAATTGTATCAATATACCCTAATGGAAATCAGTTTGCTGAGTGGGTAAAATTTAAAATCAAACGTAATTGTAGTGACTATTTATTAACAGAAATAATAATTATGAAATTTAGAATTGCGTTTATGAAAATACATCTCGTTAACTAAGCTTGTCAGTGCGCAAAAATCATTAGATGACAAACTGTTATATTATAAACATAATACATCTTACGTTGATTAATCATTATACATAAATAAAAAGAATGAAGTACCGTACCAAAATTATAAGAAAGGAACCATAGTTTAATGAATTCATGGTGGTAGGTATACAGTTTCGAACGTCACAATTTGACACGAAACGTATTTAACTAAAGTGATAATAATATTAATATAAATAAGGACAAAAATAGTAATTAGGATAATGATAGGTTTGTGTCTTCGGTTGATCGAAGCTACTGACATTAACAGGTTTCGGGGCATTGTGCCGCGAGTGACTAACTAACTACCTGGAGTATTTTTTGTCCTCCAGTCCCTTCTGTGAGGTCACTACTTGTTTCGTCATCGCCACAACATAACAAGCGGTTCGTAGTTAGTAGTCAACGGCTTGCTAGCGCTTCATAAGATGCTATTGTTGCCATTAAATTCAAAGAACATCCGTATTGTTGCCTAACAAGTACTTATATTATTATATAATTAAATATGTAATACAATGAACATTTATATTGTTGACTTACAGTTAAAATAAATATTATTATATTATAATAATAAATATTATATCATTTATACAAATAACATAAATATTGTTTACTAACAATTAGAATTCAATTAAAAATATTATTTCATTTACGGAAAGAACATAAAATGAATATTGTTGAGACTGTCACAATTAAATTAATTATTTGCGATTCGTGAGTTAAAATACTACATAATAATAAAAGTCTAGTAGCAGTATCTATTAACCTTTTTGAATTCTTATATACATTTATAATTCAAAATGTGCAGAACATTGGAAAATTGTCAATTATTAAAGCTACAAAAAATATATCACACGTCTAAAAATGGGCGCAGGCTCACGACTGTCACGAATCTGTCTACAAAAAGTGTATTTTGGTATTGCTTATGTTTATTAGTATTTTTCATGGGCAGGTTTATAAAAATTCACTTAGAGAATAATAACATTTTCCCATAATATTTTTTTTCGTCTTTTCCTCAATCGAGCATGTATTTTGAGAGTCTGTTATAAATAAATATGCGCATTCATATAACTTTTGGTCAGAATGTTCGTGGAGGTGGACATGCTCGCTTATTAACGCGTCATACAGAGCGTTCTCCTAGCCCTACAATCTAAATGAAATATAACCATTAGCGTAGTTATTTTGATTATTAAATCGATAATCAGTAATACAAATAATTATAAATCAAAACTATACTGATTATAGTGTAAGACACATTTAGAGCATTCAGTGTGTACGGCTCACCAAACCATAGTGCGCTGTTTGATTCAGATTTTCTATTTCGCTTGAGATATAATTTAAAAGTTAAAATTGTGTGTGGTTTTTGACGTAGAGGTACTCTTCGCTCTTAATGAATGGAATAGCAGGTCGTGTTGATGTGTTGATAGACTACGAGGCAAGCAAGGTAACGTAGTCACGAGGTGGCAAAGCCTGATCTCCGCCATCAATAAGAAATACGAGCATTCGATCTAAATTGAGGCCGTGCGTTTCCTTCGCCCTTTCCTAATGGGGTGAAATGCGGCCCGAGAAATCCGAGCCAGAGGTATGACCAAAGTTACGTCGAGGGTCTGAAACTGACATTTAAAGGTCACCTTGCAATTTGTGGCGAGTTGTGGAAACAACCCCCCCCCCCCCCCCCCCAAACCGGGGCTCCCCCGCGTGGCCGGATGTCGGGGTATGTGTTGTGCATGGAGACATTTACCTGAGTCGACTCGTTTTTACGCGAAGGTGTAGTAGAATGACATTATATTATGTAACCTTATGGGCAGGTTAATATACATAAAGGGTGATCTATATTCTTGAACTTCTGACCAAATATATGTATATATTTTTCAGTACATTATCTTCATTGCTTTTTGTTTATCATTGTTCCAATACACCGGTACAGCTAGTGTATGTGTTCCGGTCGATTAAAATAATGATTAACACAATATCGTTAAAGATTATGAAACGGAAAGTACTTTAGACCGTAGACCAAAATATGTTTTTGAAACACAACGAAAATTGTTGACACGTATTTTAAAAAAGAAATTAGTTCGACGAGAGGTGGAATAAAGTAGCAATACCAGATGCTGAAAAGTGAAAAGTTAAGAAAAAATATTTTTTGTACTCTCAGAGGTTATTGTTTCAATTTCAAAGTTCAGTTTTTGTATGTTACGCATATTGTAGAAAATTGAAAATAAATAAATAATTAAATTAAAAACTTGTTATATATAACGTACAGTGTTGTGCAGAATACTCCACTGTTTCAACTAAGCTCATAGTTGACGTTTTGGCAAGGAAATTTATCAACACCTGTGTTAATAAAGCTATCTAATTGCCACCTTTACCGATTGAACCAAGCACTCATCAATGTCACATCCACACTCAGGGGAGGTGATAGCGCGAAAACTCCTGTTGTTACACATAGCACAGTGCGATAAAATACATATTAACGCGATCAAGACGCCCGTTGATCTGGGAGGCTTGAGTTCGAGGCTATGTTGATGGAAATACGTCACGACAGAACGGTTTACGCATGGGTCACTATTGCCTAATGTTAACCTGTTATTTTAACACCTAGTAAATATTTTACGTAGTGAAATGTTTCGCTTTGTTTCTTGTCATGAACTGATATTTTTTACAGGTTTGCATGATTTCAGGTTATTTATTTGGTTCAACAAATTTGAAAACCTTAATTTAATCTGTAAACGGGGTTGAAATACAATCATGTCCAGTTTTAAAGTACAGTAATTTTTTTGTGAGTTTGTGAAAGAAAGAACAAAAATATACACTTATTTCTTCATTACAACAAACTTTGCGTGCGTTTGCTTTGCTGAACACACAATTCCCACTCTAATCGATAAATATCATAAAAAATCCGATGAATAGAAAATATTCTCAATATTATCCACGTCCATACAGTCAATGAATGGAGCGGTAAACTTTCCGTGCCAGCAATTCCCATCAGTGTGTGCATTGAATGGTGGAGCGTGAAATCCACATTTCTACTTGAAGAGATGCAATTGTAGAAAACATTTGCCCTGAGTGGGGAACGAACCTATATCCTCCGGCTCTAAATACCGGTACTTACGCTTTCGTGTGTCACGGAAGACACATCTTATAAATGTAATGTAATTGAATAACCATAGACGTGCGCGGGGCTGGGGGGGGGGGGGGGGGGGGGGTTGTCTTAACCCCCTCCACGCCATTACACTAACTACATTCAGGCCCATAAAACTTGAGGCCCGAGATTAGCCGTTAACAGGAGATCCGCTTCGAACAAACATGGCGATTGGTAGAAGACACTATTTGAATGTAATTCTTGTTGAAACCATGGTATAAAGAATCGATGATTATTAAATTGAACATTAAAAAAGTTTCATGAATTCAGACCTAACTATAACTATACATTAAAGCTGTAATAAAAACAAAAATTATCTGATATTAGAAATGTTGATTTATTTTAAGGTGACCATACGTCCCGGATTTTTCAGGACAGTCCCTATTTTTTACTCAGTCCCGATATTGATCCTGAACACATATTTGAAAGCACTAATAATTAAATGCCCTGGAATTAAGATACACATTTCTGAAGTCCTAGAAGGTAGTCACGTGATAAGACGGTAGGATAGGAATAGGATAGGATAGTTGAAGACGATAGGAGATGGTCCTAAAATACCCTTTGACGGTTGGCAACAGCTGACCGGCTTCAACCTCGCCTGTTTGTCTACCACCATTGTTTTAGCTTTGTGACAATCCACAAAGAATTTTGTGAAATTATCTCATTCAACAGACAATCTGCATTCCTAAAACGCTGAGAACCACATAAAAACATGTTTTAAAAAAATCGCCTGTGGCACTATTGTCAGGGAGGCATCCCTCCTACACACTCCCCTTTGGTTCCCCTTCAAGCATTTTGTTCCAGAATTTATTGTGCCCCCCCCCCCCCCATTCTTTAACTCTGCGCAGGCCTATGTAACATTTCTACTTGTTCACACTTAGATACAAGGGAGAAACATGTGACCTGACCACACTTACTGTCTAGATCCTGATGACTAGGTAACGGTATCACCATTACATCAGCACCAAGCTTACACACTATAATCACCATCTCGTAGAAACATATTCCAGATAAGCCAAAATGCCACTCGTCGGTTGTTTCCCAGCGAAAGTTCAACTACTCTATAATTTAAGTAGAACAGTAACACCAACCCCGGGCAGAATTTACATTGCTAAACTCTGGTGGAATTATCTTGTGCCGCGGGCGTTGTGTGCTGGGCTGTGGTATCTCCGTCAGTTGTATTTTCCTTGACATGTTAATAGGTCGGTTGCTACTGATGTCCCTCACACTTGGGAGTGTTCATTAAAATAACATTAAGTAGGAGAGACGGTTGCTTCTTTTTTCTGCTCTATATTTCTGCCAGAGAGAACTTGCATGAAGATTCTTTAATCAAGAAATGATGTGACTGCTGCGTTTGAGGATTTCTAAGATAATGAATAAATACATAACAATTTGTCCATGATCACATGTATACTTAGTTATATTTACTGTCCACATTTGTAATTATAAATGAATAAGATAGAGATTAGATTAATTAATAAATTAATTACTACTTTTAAAATAAATAAGAAAATTAAAAAATACAATTTTGCTGTATAAGGTTTATTTTTGGTTATGGGCAATGACTCCAATGACGGTATATTTACGAGATTTGAATGTATTTGATAGTATGCTATAGAAGTTTTAAAACCTACATCTGATAGCTATAAACAATTCATTCATGTTAATAAGAAATTTAATATTTAAGGCTGCATGTTCTACTCTACTGAACCCCGCATTTGTGTGCTTGAAAATTGTCGCAAAGCTAAACATAATGTCATCTTCTAGTTAACTTACTGTTCATTCTCACGAATATTCCAATAAATACAACCATTTTTTAAATAGGAGATTACATATTTCGTTTTAGTTCGCGTCACCTCACATTTAAAGCAATGTAAACATACATGAATCAGGGGTTGCACTGGGTGTAGGTTGACGAGGGTTGCTGGGCTAAACCACAATCACCACACCACTCCCACGCAATAATATATTTCCTACTCTTATTGTAAATTTCTCACAGACAAACGAGGTTTGAGTAGAACAAAGGAGTCAATTTGCTAATAACTTAATAGTGGATGAAATCATGTCAGGAGATATCCTGTTTCCAAGGCTGACCTAACGACCTACGTCAATGTTACAAACTGATCCTAATTGGTCGCTTCGTCTTACGCCCATTATCCTCGATCATACGAGTGTTCTTAAGCATTGAAAGATAACATGTCTACACACCCTTCATGCGAGGAACTCCTTTGTGTTCATTTAGAGCCCCATTCACATTGGCTATCCAACCAACGAAAACAAAGGTTTTATAAGCCTATATTTTTGCAAAATTTTGCACACAAGTTAAATGGATTTTTGCTCAAGCAAAACCGAAACTTTACGGCTACTTCAGTATCAGGCCTAAAAAATCCGAGAAATATAATATCATGACCCACATACTATTTCTGAAAAGGTGTCGCACAATATAGTATGTGTTTGGAATGTTTTCATCTCATGGATATATTAATTATATTTAAAAGTTATGCCATTTGTGACGGTTATTATTAGTAAAAATAATTAAATAAGGCAAACATACGTCCCAAATAAGCCGGGACAATCCGTTTTTCACCCTCTGTCCCGGCGTCTCGAATACTTTTTTTTGAAAAGCACTGTAATGTCCCGGAATTCCGATAATACTTGCAGTCAAAATGAGATTGCAACAGTAAATTGAAAGATTTTCTAGAGATTGTTATTATTACAAGATTATTATTATTATAATAATACCCATGATAACCAAGAGTGTATAACCTACGAAGGTCCGTACAACGACGTCGGTTTCATCTGTCCTCCCGGCCGCTCAGTCCTTGGCTCTCTTACGATGTCTCATACGTAAGAAAATAATTTCTCGAATTACTGTCTGGAAATACTCCCGTAACACATTGTAAAACACTTTAAACCAGGTCAAGTAACACGTGTTTTTCAAAAATTCATCTGCGGCACTGTTAGTGGGAGGGCGTCCCCCCACACCCCTATATTGTTTCGTTTGTCCTGTCCATTTTTCCATTTGGTATAGTTTGTCCCGGATTTTCAGATTTGAGATATGGCCACCTTACGATTGTATATTTTGCAGAGAATGGTAGACACTTCCATTGGATCCATGGTCAGATGTGTTACCTAAAAATGTAAACTACCATGGATGGCATTCAATAATCCAAGTACTAATGGGGTTTCAATGATTAAAACTAAATTTGAGTAGGCATATATACAATACAAAATATATAATATACGTTCTGTATTGGTTTTTGTACGGTTTTGTGTATGCAATTTCAAGTAAATACAACGAAGCATAACGAGACCTTAAGACTGATACTTGACCCTGCCCTGGGACCTTATCGTGGTAGGCAGGTTTGCTTGCTTTGTTGATCCCGAGAGCTATGCCGGCGGAAGCGTATGCTTCTGGTAGGGCCACCCAAGCCGGACTGGTCGAGGAGGAGAAGTCAGACGAAGTGCAGTCCACACCCCAATCCCCTTTCCCCCCCCCTGTCCCATTGAATATTTCTCCTCCCACTTGGCCCTGCCCTCCCTTGCTGGACTCCCGTATGACGACTCACGCGACGTACAATGGATCTGATTCGGATGTGGCTTTGTTCTTCATTATCATCTTTCTCATCTTCATTATCACCCGCTCATCGTCTCGATTAGCCATCGTTGCATAAATATGAGACGTTAAGCCCCATTAATCAATCAATCTTGGTTGATGATAACTTAAAACACTTAGGCTTACGGTCCCTTGATCTCAATCTTAAGTATACAAACAAACAAATCTGTATTGTTTTTACTGTCTAGTCACTAAAGTACAACCATTAATTTTCAGTGAAGGAAATTATACCACTTGTCACTTATACTTGACGAATTTTTGTTATGACAGCTACAAAGCAACCGTTTAGTGTTGATAGATTAAAATCAATCCAAGTAATTTAAAACCCAGCCAGAACCAGTTTTTGCTAGTTTCGTCCTGGTTCTAAAGTGTTTCCAGTCTTCGCTGTTGGGATTGGCTGTAACAATTTAAAACCGTATGTAATGATTCAATCACAAACATT
Organism: Isoperla grammatica; assembly: GCA_945910005.1. Classification (NCBI taxonomy): domain Eukaryota; kingdom Metazoa; phylum Arthropoda; class Insecta; order Plecoptera; family Perlodidae; genus Isoperla; species Isoperla grammatica. Next base: position 12,918,253 of record OX246740.1, on the reverse strand, counting down.
ACAATCATACAATGTATCTATAGAGGAAGCTCAGCGGTAAGACGCGAGGGTTTAATTCGGGTGGTCGCTGGTTCGATTCCGGTCAAGAACCGGTAATTTTGCGAGGTTTTCCGCCGTCGTAAAGGACAATGGTGGGATTGAGGGATTGAGTCCTACTAACAGCCCTCGGACATTATTTCGTAACCATCCAAACACCATAAATAATATTATACAATTTTATGGATTATTAAAAGTTAGCACTAAAAATAGGTTTTATAACGTGAAGTGACATAGTGGTGGTAACTCAGACAGGAAGTACAAAACTGGCTCCACTGGTAATCGAACCCAGACCGTCCTCTTAGGGATGGTTATTCTGCGCACTTTGCTCAATACGCGTGATATAGCTTGTCTCATTGTTGGTGTCATGTGGCAAATGAGTATTCACACTTGGAAGGTTGGAGGTGTATCCTATACCGAATGTGATTTGTGTCGTCGAGAAAAACAAGGTCAAGAGAAACAATACCTATAGATACGATTACCACCTCATGCATGATTGTGTAATATCGGAATTTGCCTTTCTCAACACTATTGAATCGACTGGAACTAGATTCATAATAACTGTGATTTGCAAGAACCCCATTACTGGTTGTTTCCATTCTACTCGTCAAACATACCTATTCGTTAGGTCTAATTTTTTTCCGCGTGAGATAGACCTCCATATAATATGCTGGAGTTTATCGGTTTGTTTGTATGTTCAATAATGGGCGCATTTTGTAAGAATCGTTCCTTGGAAACGATATCGCACTGAAACCAGGCTCTCTCCAGCGTAAATATAGGCCTAGGGCTACTGGGAATGTATGTTGCACGCCGAATATTGTCAATAAAACATTCTACATTTGTCACGGAAGAACAGGTTTAGAGTCGTATATTATTGACTTTTCACTTTATCGATAATAATTGTTATCTGTATTGTAGACAATTGTCACTACCAATGACACTAACAAATAAAAAAACACTTTAGTTCTGAACTAATAACTACAAACTTATAAAAATTTAAAATATGTTCACTAAAGTATAACTTAATCAAGGTATAAGCGCTAGCAGTCAAGCGTATATTCAAGTTAATTTGGAAGATGGATATGAAAATATACAGTGTTATCATACGAATAGCAACATTATAAGCTAAAGCTACTAATACCGAATATTAATAATAATACAGATAAAAATAAAAGTAAATAAATAAATTTCATATTACAAATTATAAAATAGTAATAATATAAATGATGCGCACAGCATATATGTACTTAATATTGACAAACGCAGAAACATATAAAAATTTCGTTTGGCGTGATCTGAAAAGCTGTTGCAAATCAATGAGTTGCAATCCAATAACGGCAATAAGTAATGAGATGAATCCACTGTTAATCAAAAATTAATCCCCTAAAAGTAAAAACAAACGTTTACACCAGATCTTTGGGAATAATGTATTACAAGAAGATAATGACAAACATTTTAAATCCATATAAATTACGTATTCCAAAAACTAATTCTAACGATTTCAGTGACAATATTATTTTTCTTAATTCCAAATAATTTAAGGTATTTAGAACTTAGTAAATTAGTTTCGGAAATACTTGAGACATATCTGACAGCATGGCGCACAACAAATAACGATATATTTATATATTTTCTTTGTATTATTTATTTATTGTTTTATTTTTTTATTTACTATTTACTTTATTTATATATGAGCTACTCAATTTATTTCCATTATTTGATCCCGCGTAAGGGTTATAAACCTGAAATCACGTGTCACCTCTTTCCACTACACCATATTATTATTATGCAGGCACACGATCTACCCTCATTATCCGCAGTGCACACAAGCCTTTCAATAACTCCCTGCGGATGTATAAATAATTCTGAGAAAAAAACAAACTGTCGTCTATATAATTTCACACAATTCATAATATAGTAATTACACTCAAGGATGTGTATACTACACTGTAATCAACTCATACTTCCTTACTTATTATCTTAAGATAGAGAATGAGATTTATGATGTAAGATTCATTCTCAAATGGCTGGTAAACATCATTTTAAATGAGTTTTCTATCGGTAAATTCTGTCACAGCGATGGGAAATATTTCCACTTTAAAAAAATATGTGTCTTTAATGCGCTTTGTTTATTGTTTTTCTGAAATGATGTTTGATTTGGTTGGATAAAGACGATTATGCAAATATATATATATTGCTAATGCGGGATCCAGTTTCACGTAGCCATCTCAACAATAAAATTTCAACGAACGTTATTTTCCTCAGAAACCAAAAGTGTTTATAAGTGTGTGATTTCTATATTTTATTTTATATTTTTTTATATTTTATTTTGCGACAGTTTTAAATCAATTTCATCAGACAGCAATCGGGGAACCGTACAGTAGTAGGTGGACATACAACTTTTAATATCCATTTTATGAAAATAATAACATAATAATATGGTTAGTTTGAATAAAAAAAATCCACTCATTTCGCGGGATTATATCTGCTGAATCTTGGTCCCCTTCAGTTCGGCTCTACGCTCCAAATGTTCGAGCTAACGCTGAGTTATTTATTACCAACGTGATGGTAACCAAGGGGCAAGAATATTCAATGCATCAAGCAATGGTCGACTCCGCTATAAAATAAACAACCATTGAAACAATGAACTGAGAGGGTATTTAAAATTTATAAATACTTGTATTTGTTATTTGAGGGATTTCGTTCATGAATTGTGAATTTCGGTTTCATTGAGTGAAGTTCTCTTCTCATTCGAGTGTTTTTATTTGTATGTCGACTGTGTTTTCGATGCGAGTTTTGTTATTCCCACTTCTGTGGGTGGAAATGTTTGCGGACAAAGTTGATAACTCCCAATGTTCCCAGGGTAGTCAATGAAGTCCTTCATTCAGTGTTAATAACTTTTTCTATACACGAACGAATACTGGAGCCTATGAAGTCCCATTTATTGTTGGGAAAACTCATTAGTTGATATTTCGTTTATTTTCTTGTTGGTTTCCTCATTTTCTGCTACTTTTTTATACAACAGGTATGTATTCATAAGATGCCTAACTCCTATTAGTTGTCTTAGTTAAGCAACTGTTAGTGATATAAATCATGCCTATATCTTGTTCTGCAATCTCATGAAAATCAAATTAACAATAAGATTTACTGTGAAACGCAGAAATTATCAATCAACCCCGACTGGATATCGAACCCAGGTCTCCCACTTGCCGGATGGGCGTCACGACCCACAGACACTGGAAATGCCAGTTTAATGTTAGATATTTTTTTAATCTCTGGATTTCACAACAAATCCACAAATCACCCACAAGAGTGTTTCTCTAATAAATATCAATTTGAATCAAACTTATAATATTTTATTTGTGTAACTGTTTTGAGTTAGCCTAGCGATGATTTATCATGCTAGAGGTCAACTTATAAATTAGGCATCTTTGTGAATATAGACTCAGGAATTCAAGAAACTTCACTTTATAAGTAGGCTGTGCCCGCAAAGAGGACTCTCGTGCATTACGTTTGGCATTCCTTTATTCACCTCTTATGGCCTTATCATTTGTCCTTTTTCTATAGTTTATCCTTTCTACTTAACAATTGCCGGCGCTCTTTGCAATCCAAAGATCACCCCCCCCCCCCACGCCCCCTTCCTCCTTATTTTAGGATCCCTATGACGACCCCGGCGATGTTTAATGCATGGCTGATTAGGCTGACGTCATGTGGCCTAGCTGCCGAGTACGTAGTAAAAAGCGTTTAAAAATTCTACAAACAAATTTTCTCGGATTAGTTTTTCTTTTTACCGGAATCGTGTTTTGTTTTCGTGCGCTCGCCACCGACCGAGTGATCTAGGTCAGAGTTGAGGTTAGTCCCCATTGGGAAACAACACGCGGCGACGATGCACTATTTGTGTATCGTAGTGGCAGCTTTACGCGCGCTCGCCACGAGTTACAAGTCGCCTTTTCGCCGGAAGGTAAAAATAAGAACGAGAAAGATGGAGACGAGAAGGGACTCTTTGCAATAGGTCATGTTTAATAATAGGTACTGTGTTGAATGTAGCCTAGCTGTCATTTAACTAGCCAAAAGACTAGCGAAACACGTGCTAGTATTAAATTATGTCAATCCGGCCGTGAATAGCCGGAGTTCGCCGCCAAAATGTTACAAATGAAAATTTATTTCGGTTAATATAGAATCATAATTTTCGAAGTTGTGTTTCGTAACTAAGGAAACTTGGCTTATTCCACTGTTGGAATATATTGTTTACTTCAAATCTCGAAATGTAAGAAGAAAATTGTACATTTTGCGTATTCGTGTTATGTAGTTGAGGCCGTTTGACTACATACGGATATTATTCAAGATAACAAATTTAAGCATTATGTTTGATATATATTATGGACACAATATTTGATTTATTATTATGTACTTAGTTTCAGAGATAAATGTGTCTACCGCCTTCAAGTGTGAAGTTATAACAGAGCTAAGATTGAAGAACATGACATAAATTTGTTATACATTTTGATTACGATTGTGTAACGAACTCTCAACCCTCCCAACAATTTATTGATATATCGTTGATAAAACCACTAAATACAAACATCAAACTTCAAGCGTGGAGCTCAAATTATACGTCCTAGCTTTATTATTAGCTTGTAAACACAATCACACAACCTCCTAAACTTGTAACGACGCGTTTTATATCAAACACCCAAATTTGCAGACAACACAATATTTAATTTCTCATCACATAAACTTCAGTGAATCATGTTTATGCCAACTAACATTACACCTATGTTGTGCACACGGTCACGTTATGCACGTTCGTTACATCACAGTGAACTGGACGTATCACTTCCATATTGTAGTAACTCTGACGGAGTGACTTGCTGACATCAAGGCATAATTTTATTTTAGTGGTTTGTGGAAAATAATTCCAACCTCCGCTTTCTTGATATGGAGCGAATTATCTACAAATATGGCGAACCTTTAACCAAGGTTTTGCCATATGTTGTCTAAATGGCAAACTTGGTCACAGCTGGTGAACATGTTAATCGAAATAAAAACGTAATTGAAAAAAGTTAGAACCTATACTTAGCCATAAGAGCTGTTGAAGTTCCAAGCACCATAAAAGAGTAATTTTTATCAATCGCGGACAGAAGGTTTGATATTAGCGTCCTCAGGCAATAAGTGATATGTTAGTGCAATCAAATCATGTGAACATATGCCTGTCTGCATTCCAATGACATAATCCAAAATACGAACTCTATTGACAAGTTGCGATGTGGAAATTTACAGGTATCATTAAAGCAAGAATTTCGTTACTTAATGAGTACTCGAATTTGAAGTAATTTTCTGATAATGTTCACATGGCCTGTGGTGTTTATTACCACCTTTACTTTCGCTCAGAGCAAAATATAGTGGTTAGTATGGAACCATGATTGATGGAATCTCACATCGCGTATGTATCAAAGCACGGACTTTTAAAATAGCCTGCGTGAGATTTCTTATTTTAGAGATACGGAATATAATTTTCATCATTGCCAACGGTATTTAATCGTTTACTCAACACTCAAATTTTAATGGTATTAATAAAAGTATTTAATACTAGAGTCCACGAAAATTCCTTCAGAAATTCAATATTGTGCTTCAAGATAATTATACACGTTTGTTAATTTGGAGAAATGTCCAATAAACATGTAATATTATTTTCTAATATAACAAAAAATCCGTTTTTAAATATATTTTGTGTCCAATAAAGCTAGCTAATGGGCGTTTAAACGGAAGGCCACAAACATTCCTTTCATAAATACCACAATATACCTGAAGAGGAGCACCTTATGTAATTATGAAAAATTCCAACAAAAATGTAATTTCATTTTGTAAGTACGACTAATTCTGCTTCGGGAGATTTTAATCTTCGAGTTATTTTAACAGGAAAGGATACCTCTACGTGAAAAACCGCACACAATTTTCATTTTTAAATTATATCTCAAGAATGGACTTCGAACTCGAAAATCTGAATCAACGGTTTGTAAAGCCCTACGTACTGAATGCTCCAAATTGTGTCATACATTATAATCAATATGGTTTTTGTTTCTAATTAATTAATTTTATTTATAATAAACGATTTAATCATCAAAATAACTACGCTGACGATTATAATATTTCATTCACTCTTTAGGGCTTACCAAAACACAGTGCGCTGTTGACTCAGATTTTCGATCTTATGTTGCAGTCTTGAGATATAATTAAAAAATGATAATTTTCTGCGGTTTTTGACGTGGAAGTCCCCTATAACTTAAACTAGCTCAAATAATAATATGTAAGTAGCTACTTCCTTGTTGTTTAATCTCTTACACGTTTTCCATCACATCCAATGTTTGATCGTGTTACGAACACCAAACAGTTGACAGGGAAACAATATAATTGCTTTCGGGCAATCTTGAACGTAAAACCACGCATACAGCAATTCTGCGTTTAGTTTGTCATCAAAGTGAAACAGAAAACACAGCTTGTGAATGATCGAAAAGTTTTGAAACTACGGTAAACTCTTAAAAGCTTTTGCGGGAGCAGGAAATACTTCTCCATTGGGGGCCTCGGTGCCAGTGCCAGGGTGCGACTGTCAAAGTCAGAGGCCCAAGTAGTGTTAATTTCCGGCGTAGCTACCATTTGGTGTGCCTGCCTGCCTGCCTGCATGCGAGAGATCTAATGCTCCGGCTGAGATTATAATCACACGAAAAGGATTTCAACGTTGAAAAATAATGCGCATTATTTCAGTTGGTGAAGTCAGTTAAACGACCTGAATTTTTTATAGGGATTAAAAAGCACATCGGACTCTTTGCTAGACAGAGTTGGTTGAGTAGGTCTTTACGGTGAATACTGGAGTCATTATTGTATTCTGAAGATAACAGTTTATATTTCAGAACTCCTACAGGAAATACGATATTCATATTCATGAAATAAGAGTACAAACAATTACAAACAATAAATGTTACTAAACAAAAACTGTAATTTACTTCCAATAATTCCCTTTTTATTCAATATTTTAAATTAAATTGCTTTCTTTGGTATAATATTAGTTTTATCATTAAATAATGTTTACGTCATATGTAGTGTAGTTTCTTCTTTAAATCTTTAGTTGTTTACTTTAAATTGAAATATTGTCGACGCTTGAACCATAGTTGCATCAATAATTATTAAGGTCAATAATGCATAAATTGAGATTTATTTTAAACATGATGCATACAGTTTAAGAATGAGTACTCGTTTCTCGAATCAAACTTGAAATTGTGAAACAAACACCGACATCGATGATTGAAAGGGGAAAACAAATCGTTACGTGTATAAGTGGATAAAAATCGACTACTCTAGAGACTAGAAACGATCTAAAACATTTGTCCCTAAAACTGTTTCAACGAAATTTTGTTTGTACATTGGTGAGAATTGGGGATTATTGGAAGTGTTAAGTGGTATTAAAAATTACTTTTTTTGATCTTGTTTTGTTTTTAAATATTTCTAACCTAGTGGTTTCGAATATCATGAGATCTCATAATCACATTGCGATAGCAAAAAACAAACAAACAGACAAACAAACAAACAAACAAACAAACAAACAAACAAACAAACAAACAAACAAACAAACAAACAAACAAACAAACAAACATAAACCCAAGATGTGTGGTCAATAAAAAAGTTTGTTCACTTCATGGTTTCTAGTAAATAATATTTTTCTATTTCTTCCGCGTCCGAACCAAGTAAGCTCTAAGGTCAAGTAGGTAATTTCACTTCTTGTAAAACGTCATTTATGATATTTTTATCTTGTTTATTGCAACACTAGTGCCATAAAAGTGTAAAATATTAGGCCATCACAATTATTTACGGCCACTTCTTCCTATCTTTCACGAAGAAGCCACAGCAGAGGAAAATGTGTTACGTGTTCGCGTATTTCTGTTGTTCTATACTTGCTACCTCCTGACAAAGTCTCTTGACCATATATATATATATATATATATATATATATATATATATATGTTGGAGAGGGTTTTTGGGTATTAGTCCACGTTTTGTGAGGAGGTTGTTTTTTCACATACCTTTTTTCACAACGTTTCGCCGACAAATGTTGCGGCATCATCAGGTGACAGGTCCGGGTCGCGTGTGTTGTCGTCGCGAACGCCTGGGCTCGACTGTTCGCGCTCGACAGGCGTTCGCGACGACAACACACGCGACCCGGACCTGTCACCTGATGATGCCGCAACATTTGTCGGCGAAACGTTGTGAAAAAAGGTATGTGAAAAAACAACCTCCTCACAAAACGTGGACTAATACCCAAAAACCCTCTCCAACATCTCAGTTTGTCTACGAAAATTTACGTCTCAACATATATATATATATATATATATATACGTACGTATATGTATATTACATTTCAAGAAAATAATAATATTGCATGCCTTCATTGCATGTATTTATATAAATCTGAACTTGCCGTTACCGTTAGTGGAAAGATATTTTCAGTCTAATCTAAGAAATATATTTCCCTTCTTATAGCCCTTTGTTGGTTCAAATACGTCAACTTTATTACGCCTTAAATCAAATAATAATTGGCAGCGAAAGTCTGAAACATCTAATTTATTATATTATAAGATAGATTTTTTCTACCTGTCACACAAGAAATTTAAGAAAGGCAATAATTAATACTACTTTTAACATATGTTTATGCATCCTTATTTATCCTGCACACACGCATTGTCACACCCGCATTACCACTTTATATAGTCTCGTTGTTTAAAAAGTGTAGTATATTGTTTTATTAAAAATGGGCAATCTTGAGGACACGTTTTATAGTACCTGTAGTAGGAGGGTAGCGTCCGTGGTGTCTTACACGGTTGGGGTGTAGGTCCTCAGCGCATATATGGCATATATGCCTGCCACTTGGGAACGCGGTTTCAAATCCCGCATAAGGCATGGGTTATTATCCTTCACATTCACTTATCACCCCCCACCCCCGCCCGTCTCGAATAACATTAAAGACGTAGCAAAAAGAATCATCAATACAGTAATGTTAAAGGGATTAACGTTATATCTCGAAATACTGTTGTTTATAGGCTGACCGGACCAAAGAAACATGCGCCTCGAGAGATATAGCATCGAGTTACCCTGGTCATTGTCTAACTTGCGGAGTGGAGGGATAGCACATGATTGCATGAGGAGGGTGGAGGGTGGGGCGTTTACCATTACAACCCATTGCATTAGAGACAATACCTATCATATTTTAAGAGTGATTAAAGAAAAGATTTTTTTTAAAACGCCACTGAATTCTCTTCTATAATATTGGTCACCCCGAGATTCGTAAATCTGCGGAGGAATTTGAATTCCAAACAGCCTCATGGTTGTTAGGTAATTTGATAAAAACTTGAAGAAAGGGAAATCATATAGAATGCTCGAGGGGAAAAAGAGAGAGAGAGAGAGAGAGAGAGAGAGAGAGAGAGAGAGAGAGAGAGAGAGAGAGAGAGAGACAAGCTCAGAGATAAACATTGTATAAGAACAAAACATTTCGACGAATTATTTGATAAAAGCAGAGCGCCCAACACCATTGTAAAATCGCTACCTATTATAAAATGGAGCCTGTTCTAATTTAAGTTATTTAAAAACGGATTAAGGACAGAAAGTGTCATCATCGAGCCAGTCAGTGACAGATCAAGCGGTGTTAACTGCTACACCTCTGTCCTTGACCTTCCTGTGAGTATAGAATCCTAGGCGAGGGGAATGAAATGCTACGTGTAAAACCGCGTATAGCACATGAATGATCTCTCTCTCTCTCTCTCTCTCTCTCTCTCTCTCTCTCTCTCCCACACACACTCTCTCTCCCTCGCTCTCATTCAGTCTCTCTCTCTCTCCGCTTCCAAGCACGTAGTTACACCATGCGTTCACGCCTAAGATAATTACTACAAAAACTCGACAATTCCCGTAGGAAATCACTTACGTTTAGTGCCTAATTTAATGGCTTTGGAATGACGCAATGGAAGCGACTGAATCACTCTACGTGTCAGTCACGTTAAATCGACCTCGACATCGTGGATGTCATGAATGGAATTAAACTTTCTGATTTGTGATTCGGTCTTGATGACCTGTCTGTCCAGCTAAATCACAGGTCATAATTTGTGTTTGATTTATGTGTTTTAGTTTGTACTTTTTTTCAAATTTGTACACATATTATTGTATTACTATTTACAATAATACAAATAAGAATGAAAAATAATTATAGGCATGTCTTGCCATCATTGGTACAGTTCATATTATTTTATCAATTATATATATATATATATTTCTCTTTATTTCTATATTATGTTCTTAAATATAAATTGAATATTATCTATTAGCACAATTATTATTTCAGTATCTTTTTGCTAGGAGTCTTGAACCACAAGGCGCAGTATTTGTAGCGTCTATTCTAGTGCTTCGTAGCTGCACTTTCAACACTCCATTTCATTTCATTTCGACATGTCGCAAGTGAAATGCGGTAACTTAGCAGATAACACATCTCTTCTCACTTGTTAGAGTTGCATAGTTTTGGAGGACTTGGTGTGAAAAACAATTATAAAACAAGTATACCTAACCAGGTCCTACAGCCGTGGTAAAGATCAAAACGTTAGAGCAAAAAATCTTACGTGCATTGTGATATCTAATAGTATATAATTGTACTTATTTATTTATTTAACATATGTACCATTAAGCTACAAAACTTATAAAACAGGGTAATAAACTTTAATACCTACACAATAATTACGTTCATTATTATTACCATTATAATCATCATCCATGATAGCAGCGGCATTATACTTTATTGTGATTATGTATTTAAGTTTTATAGCTCATGAAGGAATCACAAGAAATGCAATCAGTGACAAAGCTAGACCATAATAGACTAGGATAGCAGCTACACAAAGGCACAGGATTTATCAACAGTTTAAAACGTGTTTTGCTCAACTAGATGAGCTTTTGTCAGAAGTAGCTCATAAGTAGATACCTGGATACCCGCGGTTATCGCATGACAATTGCTGTTTGCAGGTAAAATGAGGGTTGCTCACTTTGCGGGTGCGACGCCGGTTAATGAAATTAATGAATTTATCATAATTTTTAATATTTTTAAATATTTATCATTTAATACTTTTTTGTAAATTAAATTATGATCACGTTATAGGATACGAGCATTGTTAGTATGACAAAAAATTCATTAGTAGATAAGAGCATGATTTCCCTATATTGTGTACATGTCACATTTATACAAAACATTACAGAAACCAAGAAAGTATATGGTGGGTTTGCGTGCGCGGATGCAGTTTTGATCGTACGGATGTGGATATAGGTTTTTTAAATTGTGGGTTGCGGGTGAGTTTTGATTTGGCGGTTGCGGGTCGGTTGCGGATAACATATTCCGGTCTATACTCTTTACGTCGTATCCAATGAAGTGATGTTATGGCGAATACAATAGGGCCCAACATTCAATTGAAATGTCAAGTAAAGATAATGTATATCGTGCGTGTGAAACAACATTAGTCCAATGTATTAATATTAATATGTTATTACAACTGAATACGCCCATCATTAGATCAGTTGTATCAGTTAAAGAGTGGAATTATCTTGTTACAATCATATAATCAAATTACGTGTTTTTTGTAAGTAGCATTACACTATTTTCTAACCTTGTAATTTTTTATAATCATAACATTTTGGAGTTTATAACCAATAATTTCAGAGACGTAACATTGATAGCGTTCCGACTGAAGGCTATCAACAGTAGTTGTTTTTGTTTTCGTGTTTGTATACACTCCCAAGTCAATTGTGATTAAGATAAATACCACTTTTTCACGGAGTATTCAAGATAGTACCCAGTATTCCAGTACGAATCTTGCGGGTCTAAAGGACGTGAGTTCGAATCCCACATATGGAATTTATGTTTGAAATCGACGTACCCATTCTTTTATTTAAAGCAAAACTAAAATCTTGAGATGTTTTCATAACAGTGAACGTCTTTAATTCAGAGGTGAATTCGTTTCAAATAGTTATATTCTATTTTCTATATTATAATTGATTTATTTACATTAATTTTAAATTATACTAATTATACATTTATTTATATTAGATAAATTAGATGTTTAAATTTTCACGGAAAATGTGTCACTCAAAAAGGTATTTCCATCCATAATACGGTGGTTGTCTATACTTGCCTGTTGAATAGATCGCACCATGATGCAAAAGCAGTCAACTCATAACCTGTGGTTGCTTTGTGTGCGGATTGCAAACACATGCTGGATTCAATCAACAAAGAGGCAGATTGCGTTTGATGTCCACACAGCCGTCGTTTGACCAGCGTTTGCAGCGCGGTTTGCCCGCGGCGTTTACCATTAATATTATCAATATGATACAATATGACGTAACAACATTGTCCATGATTTGGGCGATATCATTTTCAATATTATTACTAGAATCCTATTTTATTTTTTCCCAAAATTTCGTTTTTTAAATGTAAATTTCCCGTTTTGGCGGTATTTTATTTATAAGACTCATTAGTCATTACAACAACAAAAAACGTTATATATATGTATAACTACAGTTTCGTTTTATTTCTTAAAGCAAATTTTACTTGTCTCTAATTATTACTATTATGCCACAATTCAACACATGTACACAAGACTAGGGATTATTTTTAAAATGTATTACGGTTTCAATAAAATATATATATTTGATATTATTCTCATTCATTGTTTATTATTGATATTAAAGCAGTTGTAAAGTTAAAAAACAGATTAATAATTTGCAAATTTGCGTTGGATCATATTTTGTTCAAACCAAATTTGTATGCACAATGTGAGTATAGATTACAAAATACTATATTCATTGATAAGTATCATTAATGTGAAACACAAGAACGTGAACTGGAATACTTCCTGGGTCATGTTAGCACATACGATTAGGGAGGGACTCTTGAATGGGTCATCATAAATCATCTTCAAAGCTAGACGTTATGCTGGGAGACAAGCCGTCCACTGTTTGCGTCGCTGCATGTGGCCCCTTCAATACACATACAACATTTATTTATGTTGGAATTGTATGTTCTCGTTCTAATGTAATGCGCTAACCCAAATAGTATTAATAATATTTATTTATTTTTAAATAAAATAAACGAGGTTTCTATCTTTCAAAAAAATACAAATTTGCTGCTCACAAGCACACACACGCGTGGTTTCTGTGGAGAAATTACAAAATACATGTATTGATCGGATATACAATGGAACGAATAGGATAGATAACTATAGATCTCGGCATTGTATGATAATGACTAACGACGGTTTGTACACACTAACAATAGGGGTATATGTATTTTTCTAAGAAATAACATAACTTGCATACATAATATTAACTTGTCTAGGATATTTCGCACACTAAACATCACATTTATTGATTCCAAGATATCCATAGACGCAAGTTTCATAATTGCAATACTACGACTTTTAACATAAACGTCTCATGACAATGGTATAATATAAAACGTGTCTCGTAAATTAAATTAACTGCAATCACTTTTTTATTAAGGCGGCATTGTACGGCCTTATTATGCGCAGCATATTGTACAGCGACAACACAATCATGGTGCAGTTGACTTGTTGTGAGTACTGTGAAGTGCTTCACGTAACGATGCACGTAGATGACGACGCGTTTTGAAACGTCTGCAAAGAAAATATTCTAGACAATAATTACTAACGACCCATCCCGGAAACGGAAACATTGATTGTATAGTAACGCCAACGTAACTAGGCCTACTCTTATCTACCTCAGATCTTTATATACCGCCCCTTTCATGCACGCTGTGTCTACGAAAATCAACAGATTCCTTCACACATTCCTAAAGACAGTCTTCTGTTTAGTAGAGTGGAAGCCTCATTTGTCACGCCCGCTGTGTTAGGAGTTTCCAGGTATCTAATCAAAGGTTTTAAATTATCCTTATAATATACCTGTTTTAATTAGATGGTAGAAACTTAAGAAGTAGACAGTTAAGCTGGTACTTTTTTTAATTTTACTCAGCTATTTCGTAAGCATGATACTGAAATTACATTGGAGCAACTTTTCTGGATTGAAATAAATGAAGGAATTATCGCTAACCCCCCTCACACAACATGTATAATGTAAGACCAATATTCTCATGATAAATACTATACATAATATTATGTACATATCAATTGGCAGTTAGTTAAAGAACTAGCTTACGTTTCTGTAATTACGATGAAATTGTATATTCTGTTTTAACTCAATCGATGGGGAAAGTGAGCAATTATTATTATTTATTAATGAAAACTATTATAAAAATCACATCGTTGTCATAAAATCATTATTATATGAACAATACTTCACAAGAATTTGAAACAAATTTGAATTTAATTTATTTGAAGTTTGTGTACAGTTCTAATGGCATTTCGAATATGATTATATCAACGTGTCTGAAAACGAAAGGAAGTTCTATGACAATTAGACATCTTAACTTCAATATTAGACATGATGTTTGTAACTGATGACTTGACTGTATTTAATCCAGTAAATGTGAGAAAGGAAGATAGAGAAACATTATAATGCAGTAAATGAGAAGATAGAGAAACATTAATGCTATCGCTGCAATGTTATGATAGCATCACATTTGATCTACAAGTAGGGTACTGGAATGAGTAAGCACAATGTGTGACAGTGAATGATTGAAAGTGACAAGATTATCAAATGAGAAAATGGAAATTTAATACTGTGGGAAGGCGCGTACTCCTACATTATAGAGCGTAATTATTCGTACACCATCCAAAGTGTAAATCATTTTAAGGATGTATAATATTACTTTATTATAAAAGGACATTCTGCTTTTTCTTAACTTACAAATTATGTCAAATAAAATTGATTTATGTATGTTAGTTCTTGCTTTTCTAATAATCAAAATTGACCGCTTTAAAGCAAGAAGCACCACGTCATAAATAAACATACTATAGTCGTACTAGTTGGTTAATACTTAAGCGTTTCTCTGTTTTCATGTAATCAACCCGTGGCTTGGTTTGAAACAGATCTCCATTGTTTTCATTTTTTCTGACGGTATCTTTTAATCTGATTTGGATTTTAACTTGATCCGATATACAAAAATAAATAAATTACTACATTGTTTCGATTGGAAAAGAAAAATAAATACAGATTTCACACATTATTGAATTATTTATAATTGTTTCGATATTTGATGTCCAAAACGACAACCAAAATTTGGTCAGACATCATATTGAGAGAAGTCCATTGCCCTGTACAATTTCACTGTAATTTTTTAGTTTAGAACAGTTTTTATGTGTTCTGTGATAAACACCTTCTGGACAAAGATTATGACCTAATTTACACACATAAACACATAAACGCACATACATTTAAATCCCCATTTCAACGTTATACATGGTTTATGGGATTAGAGCAGTAATTGTTTAATTATGTTTTGTCACATTGGCGAGTAAACTACGTCAAACATATAACAGGCTTGATATAGGTTTGGATAGTTTTGAAAGTGTTTACACGTTTACGAATGAATTTTATGCTAATCTGTATTATATCTGTATATTTGAACAGTATTAAACTTCGAACGTTTAAGGAAATTTTTACTATAGTAACTAAATCATCATAGTTTCTAATCTTGAATACTTTACCACTTACCAGAAATAAAACACTTTAGATGTTACCGTTTACCGTTTCAGATAACCAACGGACGGGAGGTCGTAAATGTTCCCTAATGGTTCTGTTTAAAGGTACCATTGCCCTCGCCTACCTCGTATGCATAAAAATACTTACGTAAGTGCAACTTTAACAGTATGTAAAATTATACGTAACGCTATCTCCACAAGGTGCTTGTTTTTATCGACATATCGTTTACATGCACGATGCACAGATGATCGGTATGGACATGGTTTCACGGTCACGTGGCGCTGTTTGATATCGGAACCTCTTAGATATGTCGCTATGAAGCCGATACCCGACGTTTCGGTCGAGTGCTGCTCGCCAGTCGTGAGGAAGCTGACAGCAAGTAACACCGATACAAGCCGGTGGTTGAGTCTATACTCTATCTACAGCAATCCTACACACCGTAGGATTGCTGTAGATAGAGTACTGTGAAGAGAGAAAGAGAGAAAGAGAGAAAGAGAGAAAGAGAGAGAGAGAGAGAGAGAGAGAGAGAGAGAGAGAGAGAGAGAGAGAGAGAGGTCATTTTTCAATCTTGATGTTCTTGACAAAATGTATGAAGTCATTTCCCGAGTAGGTAACAATGACATATATTTATATATTTTTCCGTCTGTCTGTCTGTCTGTCTGGAGAATGAAAACAATAAGAATTTTAAATTAGGGATGAAAAATCGACAGAGTATCCGGGACAACAAACCTAAAACAATTGATATGTCCATTCGCACCTAATTTTATTCGAATAGTGACATATCCTAAAGGGATGGATAGGGGGGTGGATAGTGACAAGAATATTATTTTAATCCATAAAACATGTAATAATTTTGATCAAGAAACTATGAGTCTGCAAGACATTGGCCATGGCATTACGCATTGCGTCAAACACATATATGTATTATTGAGGAATGTATAAATTGTATTTTGTAACTAAACATTCCTTCATCAAAGAACACATTTCGTAACTACGTCCTTCGTGCTCGGGAGAATAATCTACAATACGTGTTTTATAACTTAATGGCCCACAAGAAACGACAACTGCAGTAATTTTGTGTTGTAAATGGTAAACAGCCAATGATATCACACCCGTGTTAGTGTGCAGTGTATTAATTGTGCGTCGTATACTTGTCCCGGAACAACCATACCAATGCGTTCGTCACAGACGAGTGACTCGTCCAGAAACAGCGATCGGTGTTTGAATTTGGCGCTCACCGATTGGCCACGAAACACTCATCTATGACGGAGATTGTTTCGGGACGACTGCACTCAATACTGCCAAACCAGGGCCCAGATTCACAAAGGTACCTAAGTGCTAAGACGTCCTAATTTAGGCAAATCTTAGTGATATAAATCACCAATATGTCGTTCTGCAATGTTATAAAGATAAAATATAGTAAAATATGAACAATTTAACTAATAATATTTGATTTGTGAATGTGTATTAATTTCTAGACATGATTTATCTTGATTTATCTAGCTAGGATTTGCCTAACTTAGGACAACTTAGAGTTACGCATCTTTGTGAATCCAGGCCCAGGATTTTATCACGGAAGAGATTTTTCTTAGTTACTAAGTTGCAATTTATCAAGATTCCAGGAGGAGAAACATTGCGAGACCTAGCATTCATAAATACCCGTAAATATACCTAAGATAAATTGCATTTGGAGTGAAGAGTATTGTATGTTTAATGTTATGAGCACGTTCTATTATGACTACATAAGATGTCCTAGAAGCTTTTGCAACTCTTTTGCGTGCGCTATTTTATAGTGAAACCACTAAACACAACACTTAAAGTGCAAAACAATTAAGTAATGTAACCGTAATAAACTGCATGCGAAGTCATCCATAAAAAAAAAAGATTTGGTAAAATTATGGTAGACAATTATGGTAGACAACAGAGATGGCTATTGGGTCCGCGGTAACACCTGAGGCTTTATTCGGGAGGTCGCCGGTTCCATTCCGGCCCCAGGCAATCCTGACTGAAGGTTTTTACGAGGTAAATTTCCTCAGTCATGAAGCCGAAAGCTGGGATTGAGTCTTACTAACATCCTTCTGACATTTTGACATCCGACATTTTCCCCAACTACCCTAACACCCTAACATACATAGTCAGTCACCTGACGAGGACCACATCAGGAAAAGCTGGTGTGCTCCCTGTAGCAGGTAGGCGCTACTCATAAAAAAAATTATTACTATTAATCATATTATAATTTGTTTATGTTCCTCTCTTTATATCGACATTTATTCAGAAAAGCAATCGTGTAACTTAGGTTGTATTCCACCTAGCCCGCGGAACTCCCGATTTCGAACTGTTGTAATTGCTTAAAAATGTGTTTAAGTTGTCCCAAATCTACGTCAAAATATGTCATCCTGTAGAGAATTTAGTGCTCTTATGAATGTTGCTTTGTTTCAGGCCTACAGATAGATAGTCAAAATTGAAATGTTGGCGAAATACAATGAACACATATTAATGTGCCACCGTGTATGTATGTAGAATATGGAAGATGTACATGGATTTGTTGTTTAATTGGCATACCAGATTTAAAGCCCCGAGCGGTGATTGAAAACCCTAGCTTTGAGCCGGACAATATACCGCCATTATTGTCAGTAAGCTCTGTAAAAACGGAAAATTTGATCTAAATTCCGAACCTTTGATTAATTAGCTAATCAACACAACCTTCCTCTTCGAACGACAATGGGATAGCTCGCAATAGTAAGCCACGTGATATTAACGGTATTTGAATGATATTTTGTGAACGCTTCAAGATATGGAAAATGTGATTCATACCAGTGATTTGCTTTTTTTTTAAAACGACGAATCAAAAAATCAAACACGGATATTGTTACGATAATATTTCTTAAGTCAATTGAAAAATGTACTTATGATTAAATTACTATTAATATATGCCTAATATTATTATTAATTATCAAAATGTATAAAATCAGAATGTCTATATAATTGTTAGAGAATTGTTATTTAATTACAAATGGTTTTATTATTTTAAATTCATCGTTTAGCTGATAAATTATGCATCACTTTTTCAAAATCTTTAATGATCCTCAAAAAGTCAGTAGGAAAACGTTAGTTTAGCGAGTTAGAGGGTGAGAAAATATTTAAATAACGGAAACAAATAAGAATAAAAATTCACTACCCTTGAATTAAATCCGATAACATAATATCTTACTATCGCATTTAATCCAAACGTAATGAATGTTGTATATATTTTACGTTATCTGTAGACTCGTATAATATCTAGCTGATGGATCTTCCAACATTTTGGATTTTATTCTTCCGCTTCACTAAGCTCCAATCAACACGACTCAGTGTAGTGTTGCCCATGTTATTTAAATACTATTTCCATCTTGAAGCTTCCCGAGTGAATAACAGATTCTGATCGAACCCCTCTGATCTCATCTTGGTGGTTTCCAACAAACTTAATAATTTCATGAATATTTCACTCCCATTGAATTCTAGTCTGCAGTTTTGAAATTTTGTTAATTTGATTTACAATAGTCCCTTGCATCAAATCCCGTAAGAGAATTTTCTATGCACGGAAGACGGCTTTCCATATTTCAGTTTCGTTTCTAAGAAAATCCAATAATGTATTCAAAATTATGTGAAGACTTTTGGATGAGTCGTGACTAAGCTTTGCCGTCTGTTCTGTATAGCAAAACCAGGAGTTGTATTGGGTTTGTTGCGAGTTATAAGTTCTTAAATATATCTGAAACCCTCGCTTGGCTTGAGGAATGGGGGCAGGGGTGGTGGGAGTGGTGTAGGAGTAGGAAGGGGGTGTCACAAGTCGATTAATTCCATACAGGAGATCACACCAGCACCAACAACAGCATCTCGGAGAGAGGAGAGGAATATTATTTATGCAGAATCGTAAATTGGATGTCACATATCATCTTCGTCAATAATTCAGTCCCATCTTGACGTACTACATTATATATTATTCAAGCTATAAAAGTGCACCCTTAAGCTATTTATTCAAGGTTAAAGTATAACACGTGTTGCGGTATTTTCCTTTATAAGCTGATATTACACGTTTAACATCGATCTCCTAAGGAAACATGTAAACATATTTAACGTAATGTTTACCTAAGATGGATATATTAATAAAGGGGAATTAGATATTGCATAAAAATGATCTGTACTTGTACATTACTACTTTGTAAAGTAATTAAATGCCGCAAGGTGGATTAAGATTGACAGGTCGTTTAGCAAACCATGACTTTATTAAGAGATAGAAGATAATTGAAATATTATCACTCTTGAATCTATAGCTTGGAAAGTCGATGACGTTGATTCAATATCTATCAATGTTGATATTACCCACTTGAGTTTTATCACGAATTTCAAAAATACATAAAATAGTGTCACTAATAGTCGACAGTAATAGATTCCATTATTTTAAAGTTATTTCTCTTTTCACTAAACGTCAATCAGGAAAAATGAATTACATAAATTAAGAAGTATTTTTTACTGTCTGCGTGTAGATCGTTTTAGGTTTAATTTCAGAAATTTGAACACTAGAATAAATAATAACACGTTTAAAATTATGTTTGATATATTCTTTAAAATAGCTCTAAATTCTTCGTTTGAGTCATCAGTCTTATTCTTGTTACAACATTACAATGGGTAACCGTGGAAAACAACACTTTTTAGGTAGGTTGTATCACACAAAGCTATGCAATCTAAAAAGGGGATGGGCATGCCCATCCTGTCCTTTCATGGGACAGGAAAACAACAATTAAATTAAATTAATAGCTTTATGTTTAGAATTAAATTGACATATAGGCCTAAGCAAGAAACAATTTGCTCTATTTTAACAGTGGTTTTCCTTTTACACTATCACTATTCATTATTTTTTACAGATTTCCAGAGTTTTAGATACACACCGTTTCGAACCTGATAGTTCACCATAGCACACCATAATACACTATAGTACACTATAGCACACCATAATACACTATAGTACACTATCGCACACCATAATACACTATAGTACACTATAGCACACCATAATACACTATAGTACACCATTGCACACCATAATGCACTATATTACACTATAGCACACCATAATACACTATAGTACACTATAGCACACCATAATACACTATAGTACACTAAAGCACACCATAATACACTGTAGTACACTATAGCACACCATAATACACTATAGTACACCAGAGATTCGTTATATCACTATAATGTCGATAATGTTTCGTTACGATAACATAATCACACATTTTGTGCTGTTTAGTGTGTTTCCTATTGTTGCATTACTATTTGCACAGTTTTATTAATTGTCCTCCTTTGTAATTCAATTTTATAGTTGAATAGGATATAGACATGAACCGACAGAGGTGGCTCATCGAAAAGACTTCAAAAACTCTAATTCGGGAGGTCGCCGGTTAGATAATACCGACCACCGGTAATCCTGACTGAAGGTTTTTCCGAGTTTTTCAGTCGTAAAGACGATTGCTGGGATTGAATCCTACTAATAGCCCTGGGACTTTCATAGGAAACACGCTGATTAGCATAGAATAGCCACGAATATGTGTGTGAATATGTTATCGTAACGAAACCATATCTATATTGTAGCGACATAACGAATCGCTGGTGTAATCAGGTGTACTATGGTGTACTATGGTGTACTAGGGTGTGCTATGGCGTTATAACAGATTCGAAACACACTAACAGACAAGGGGCACATTAGGTTATCAAGCTGGTGTGCACTCTAAAACAGGTCTTCCTCCGAAAACATTATGATTATTATAATTAAATAAAGAAATCTATCTACATGAAACGCATAATATTGTATCGTAGCGAAACAGTATCGTGAGTGTATCTTTGGTTATCTAATCGTAACGCTGGTGTAAACCAAGCGTTAGAAGTTTTACATGATCACCGCAGCCATTGTAAACTGTAAGTCCCGAGTTCGAGGCTCATTCCTAGAGTCGGTATATCCCTTAACGCTGTTATCTCACACATTGAGGGATATCTGAATGCAGGACCGACCACCTTGATGGAATTGAAACACAATCGGCTTCACAATAAGCTCCTGAAGGAAAGGAGTTTTACTCTGCAAGGAAGAATTTTCCACATCTGACATTTTGTATGGTTGTTATTGTAATATTATCAAAGGTTTCGATGCCTACGGGTACATTTTCGATTAATAGCTGGAAAATTATATTTTTTAAAGCAACATGAAAATGCGTATTTTTTATTTACATTTTAAAAATTCCTAAAACGTAATAACGAATACACACTAGAGAATCTTTGGTATTAACCGTGATTATATTCTATTCCTTGTGTGTGCTAATTTTGTTTTAATGTACGCGCATCTGTGTCTTTATTTGTAGATCTCTATGCCGCATTAGATATGTAAGTTGATAGCTGATGTCTTCATTTGTAGATCTCTACGCCGCATAAGATATGTATGTTGATAGATGATGTCTTTATTTGTAGATCTCTATGCCGCATTAGATATGTATGTTGAAGGTTGATATCTTTATTTGTAGATCTCTATGCCGCATTAGATATGTATGTTGATAGATGATGTCTTTATTTGTAGATCTCTATGCCGCATTAGATATTATGTTGATAGATGATGTCATTATTTATAGATCTCTATGCCGCATTAGATATGTATGTTGATAGATGATGTCTTTATTTGTAGATCTCTATGCCGCATTAGATATGTATGTTGATAGATGATGTCTTTATTTGTAGATCTCTATGCCGCATTAGATATGTATGTTGATAGATGATGTCTTTATTTGTAGATCTTTATGCCGCATTAGATATGTATGTTGATAGATGATGTCTTTATTTGTAGATCTCTATGCCGCATTAGATATGTATGTTGATAGATGATGTCTTTATTTGTAGATCTCTATGCCGCATAAGATATTATGTTGATAGATGATGTCATTATTTGTAGATCTCTATGCCACATTAGATATGTATGTTGATAGATGATGTCTTTATTTGTAGATCTCTATGCCGCATTAGATATGTATGTTGATAGACGATGTCTTTATTTGTAGATCTATATGCCGCATTAGATATGTATGTTGATAGCTTATGTCTTTATTTGTAGATCTCTATGCCGCATTAGATATGTATGTTGATAGACGATGTCTTTATTTGTAGATCTCTATGCCACATTAGATATGTACATATTGATAGACGGTGTCTTTAATTGTAGATCTGTATACCCTACCGCATTAGATATGTATGTTGATAGATGATGTCTTAATTTGTTGATCTCTATGCCGCATTAGATATAAATGTTGATGGATGATGACGCAAAATACCAAATGGTAAAAATAACCGTACTCTTTATAGAAATCTCGTCGTTATTATAACATATTGTATGCCAGTGTCACTATTATTTGCTCTAGTAATTTAAAAACCGCCCGTAAAGAAAATAAGTTAAAGCTCAGGTTGAAAACATAAGTTGAATACTTACGTTATATTTTATATTTTTAAGTGTTTCAATAACCATGGAAACTCAATGTGAAATTATTACTGCCGAGCCACATAAGTGAGGCCCGCATTCGAGTGAAATGAACTCGCCTTCCGCTTGTTTTTGTGTTACTACATCCTAAACGGATTAACTTTTTATAGCATTTCTTGTGGTGACAAAATAGTAAGCGACTAAATACAGTTATAATAAGTGTTAGCAGTCATTTACCACTACAACATGTGCAAAAAATATATTTTGTAGTTAGTAATTTCATGACTGATTGATTGTATTCAAACATTATTATTATGTCATCTTTAAGGAAATGTGTAATTGTTTACTAACGGTTGTACAAACATACAGAATATATGATAATGAAAGGGTGATAATCTGACATCTTAACCAGTTGCTTGATTACATGGGAGATATCACCATACAATAGTGACAGTTATTAGTTATTAGCACATTTTTACATATTTATTATGGTAATTTGAAGCAATGCATTAGTGAATTAGTATTATGATGAAAAGACCAGGGACCTCCAACATCGCATGGCCGAAGAAAAGGCTTCAAATAGTTCTCGACTTTGAAGTGAGGGCTTTCATGTGAAAGTCTTAAGTTTCAATTAGATAGCTTGGAGATAGTTTATGAAGCCGGCAAAGTTTAAGACTTCTGGATGAACGCCTCAAGATGCCATGGTAATTATATTACGACTACGAGATACGAACTATAACACTCTGCCTGAACACTTTTTACATAAGGGCTGGTCCACACAGATTTTTTAAGCATAAGATTTAAGGTTTAACGCGTAGTCGTAAAGTTGGATCATAGGAAACACGTACTGGCGTTCACACAAAGTTTTAGTTTTAAGACATTGTTTTCATTGTTGTTCTTAAAACAACGTCTTAAAACCTTAAATCTTATGCTTAAAAAATCTGTGTGGACCAGCCTTAAGATAACATAAAATGACGTCACTAACCTGTACGTCCTTCTGTTCGAAGATTCTTACAGGAGCTTCAATATTATGTAATGCAAATAAATAATGTTTTCTTTTTCTTTTGCAAACGGGTAACTGTATTGTCTTCTTTAAACTAACAATTTTCTAACACTGCGGCACACGTATTCTACACACGTAATTTCACTTTAGAGAGTATTATAATAATTAACTAAATTATGATATCACTTTTAAAAAATGTTCGAAGTATCCGGATGTAATATGGAAGTTGTCAAGCACTGTAGTTTTATCGTAGCGACTTTTCGAATGAACTAGTAGTTGAAAACCGCCAGCCTTGTCATATCTTAAATCTTCCATGATGTCATAATGTCTCACAAGAAATTTTACAGAGATGTTTCACTTCCTCTTACACCTTCTAAAAACATAAACACAATGTTATTAGTATAATGATTTATAATAAATCAATACAGTCCATAAACTGAGTTATGTTCTACCGGTACGTAAGCGGGATTTTCAAATTTGCCGGTCACAGAAAAAACGTTTATAATATAGGATATTAGGCCTATTTGTATCGAATTTTATTTACGGTTCTAGATTTTAAACACACATTTAGTTATTAAAAATTATAAATACACACGCAATTATGTCATAAATATAAGATGTCAAAATATTCGTAAACTACTAATTAGAGAACCATCAATTTTTAATTTTTTTCTTAAAAATTTTATCTTTTTTAAAACACACAAAAAGAAACGAGTTATAAATTTCTATTCGTTTTTGGTTGTTGAGTTGTTCGGTGTTTGTCGAGGAGCGTCGCGACGGGAGAGGCGGCGGCTGAGGTGTCACCGCGAGTACGGCCAGCTAGCGACTGCGGTCTCGCCGGTAGCATCACTGCATGAGTATAGCAGTCGCAGCACCCAGCGCATCCCGTAGTCGCGCGCTCTACTACCCGGTCGCCAAACATTCACCCGACACATTTATTTATATACTCGTTATGGTCCAGCCTATTAATTCGGATACAGTTCGCTAGTTTAGGGATATCGTTACTATCTTAGCGATGGAGGTGGCTAAGCGGTAAGAGGTGTGACTCTTTATTCGGGAGATGGCCGGTTCGATTCCGGCCACCGTCAATCCTGACTGAAAATTTTCCGAAGTAATAATAAATAGAAAAAAAAACATTAAATAAATCCTAGCATACACAGGATTTATTTACATTTTATCATGTTCTAATTGTCACATTTTTATTTCCATTTGGGCTTTTGATTAAATAGTATTTTAGGACACGTTTTTTCAAAATACCTATACTTACAACAATATGAGGTAAGCGAACACTGAAGTTATCAGTGCCTTACCTTTTTTTTTATCAATTACCAGAACATTTAAAAAGTCTTTATTTTTATCATTCTTTTAAAATTAAACTAAAAAACTACTTACTTGTATCTTTATAATATGCTTTGTTGTTCATTACAATGTATAATATATTGGTTGTTTTGATTATTTGATTCGTTTCAAAAGAGCTGTTCTTTCCTTGTAATGTGTACGTTATAATTATTATTTTTGTAGACACTTTATTCATCATATATGATAGTAATAGTATATGCGTTTGTATCTATTATATTATTCAATTTATCATGCATGCGCTTCGTTGCTATGACGGTTCTCAAGTCACCGTGTGGTAATACAGCACTATGAATCTTTGATGATCATTGTGTCACACATAGATTTAAATTAAGAAGCCGTCCGCCACCGGGAATCCCTGGGTCTTCTGCATTGAAAGCTGATCCCACAAGACTAACGAGCCACACAATATCAACCCCACCCCAGGATTCACTTTATGATTGAAGAAACTTATAATCTATGTTATTTGAATTGACGAAGATGATATTTGGGTTTTACGTCCCATATTTTTGCAAATAGGCTAATCGAGACGATGAGTAAGTGGAATAGAAAGATGGAGATGAAAAACGTCACATGTCCGAATCAGATCCATTACAAATCGCGAGGTCGCGATGGTGGGAATCAAATCCACGACCTCCAGTACTCTCTTCTAATGTGCTACCTCTAAGCCACGTCTACCACTATGTAACACATTGTTTAGATAATATGATTAATGTTATAATTAATTGTATATCGTAGATATGATAATGATATAATGCGCAGTTGACATGTCAGTCAATATATAGCTGTGCATTTATAGATAGTGTAAACAAACACTACATTAAGCGATACTAAAATCTATACAAATTAAACTGGAGTCATTTATATTTAAAACAAATTGATCTCGATAGTGTTATAATTACGGGATGAAAATTTAACTTATTAAATACACAACAAACAATCACAAGATAGTATACAGATTCAGTGGCATAATTTAATGGAAAGAATATAATCAAATCATTAATCATTCATGAAGTACCTTCGAGCGGGAATGTTAAAGTAGGAACGATATATATTAACATTAATTGCCAAAATGCATTCATATAGACAGATAGCATGACACAACTAATTCGTTTAATTATTTAAAAGTTGTCATTGATTTAACATTGTTTGTAAAGTTACGAATTTTGTGGCAACTATTTATAATATCAATAAATAATTTTCATTTGTGGTTGGTTGCATCATTCATTTAACATCTACAAAACCTTTTATTCTCTTAGCGTGGAAATAAAGAACCCAATGTAAACTAAAAACAACTTGCTTCGTTAGTAACTCGACCACAATAACAGTGAACACAGCTACAAGTTCGTTTGAGTTTCCACTTGATGTGTTTGTTGCGATGACGTATTTATGATGCGGTCTGTAACCACATCATCCGTCGTCGACCCCAAACTCCCATCAACCCTATTAAGTTCGTTAAACTCCTGTATCTTGAAATAGTTATTTGAGAGGAAATTGCCAAGTTTCGCGTTTTATGAACGCTATCATTTATGTATCCATGTTCCATCATGTTCTTGTAAGGGTATCCCAGGTACGTGGGTTTGTATTCCCCGAAATGGATGGGTTTTGTGACCTTCATTTAAATTTACCACCCCCCCCCCCCCATCGTCTCGAACGGCATGGTTGCAATAATAGAGACGTAAAGAAACAAGAACAATCACTGTAATCATCATTATTATGTGATCAATCGGCTTAAATCAAATCAAATCTCAATTTCTTCGTCTTGTCTGCTGGTTGACTGATACATACATATCCGTTACCATGGACGTTTAACTGTTGCACTCATTCCCATTTCTGTCTGTCTTAACTCCCACTCCCAGTTCCCTTCTCACTTACCCTTCAATAATATTCTTTAGTTTACCTTACCTCATTTCATTTTATCATACATTTCTTTTTTCAAGTTTCATGGGTGTTAAATATAATGTCAGAAAGCAAAACAAGTGCTGAAAAACATCACCGTTAAAATATGTAAAATCTCTGATAAA
>OX246740.1:12858143-12888143 GCA_945910005.1 Isoperla grammatica | reverse complement strand
GGACAGTTTTCTTCAAAATATATTCCGAGATATAAATATTCCTTCAATACTGAGATAATGTAATAAACAGAAAAATTTACGTCAAGTAGCGAATCAATTTACGGTACCGATTTAATAACAACTTTTCAAAAATGTGATTGGTAGCTTGAAAAGATTTTGAAAGGATTTTTCTTAGCGGCTTAAGTGTAAGTGCAAAGTAATACGTTCCTATATTCCATTATGATTATGCAAATATACGTTGAATACAAAACCCTTCAGACATGAATGAAATTTAAGTACGAGATACCTTTTAACCTACTTTTACTAAAGTAAGTTTTAAATTTACGAACAATAAGTCATGCCACTACAACTTGTATATAAACTTGAAATTGTTGTAATAATAGAGAGATTGTGTATTATTTCATCGTAGGTCTTAAGATAAAATGGAAGCTTCTATAGAGTTTCTGAAAGAGTGAACAAGGAAATTTATGGAATACACTTCCTTATTTTTCTTTTCTCCCTCAAAATCACCTAAGATATATTTTAGAGCGGTGTATCTCTCTCTAAGGATTTGGTCTTAAAAGCATGAAAAAAAAACAGCTTTTAAAACAATCTTACAAGCACGAAAGTTAAATCGGTATCCTCAATATAAACACGAACTGAAAATGCAAATGAAAGTAGTAGTGGGGCTTCCCACTGCGTCACCCCCCCCCCCCTACCCCCTAACCAAAACCTGCTGTTTAATACATCAACTCTTTTGCCCTATCAGCAATAATAATGTTTTCACTGTGAGTAGAAACAAGAAATGAAACAATACGGTACTATAGTAATAATTGAACCCATGCATGTGTCCGGCAATCACAGTTCTTGTATTTTTTGGTTCTCATCACTTAAATATTTCCACCCCAGGTTATTTTATTATTATTTCGTTAGTTTTGTTTGTCGATTTTTGTCAATTTTTACAGTGAAAAGTCTTCGAAAACTTCCATCGCACGACTACATAGGCAAAGTTGTATCCCGTGGGACCGTTGCATACAAACAAAACACAATGCCACTTTTGAATGTTTTTATTCTTACTTTTTCCTTTTTTTTTATTCTTACAGCACGAATATCAATTTTTCTTTATTTTACAACAATTATTCATTTTTTGTATGTACACCTATAGGGTACTAGCAACACCGAAAGACAACAATGGAACAAATGAATTGAACTGATGGACAACCATCAGCTGTCAAAATAAAAAAATTGCAACCATAGAAATAAAAACAAGTGTAGCAATAGTAACTGCTCGCCATTTAAAACTTTTAATGATAGACAACGACTAAGTGAAAGTTTTGTATGTGTATTTGTTTATTTTTTTATTTGTTTTCCAAAACAGACGAAATTATTTTTTGACAGCTGCTTGTTTGTCCATCAGTTCAATTCATTTGTTTCATTGTTGTCTTTTTGTGTTGCTAGTGCCCTATAGGGTACTAGCAACACCGAAAGACAACATTGGAACAAATGAATTGAACTGATGGAAAACTATCAGCTGTCAAAACAATAAAATTGCAACCATAGAAATAAAAACAAGTGTAGCAATAGTAACTGCTCGCCATTTAAAACTTTTAATGATAGACAACGACTAAGTGAAAGTTTTGTATGTGTATTTGTTCGTTAATGGTTTTGTTTTCCAAAATCAGAAGAAATTATTGTTTGACAGCTTGTTGTTTGTCCATCGATTCAATTCATTTGTTTCATTGTTGTCTTTTGGTGTTGCTAGTGCCCTATACATAATCGACGGTTACTTTCGTTTATCCAACAATTTTTCGAGCCGTTTAGTGGGCGCTGACAACTTGGGCGTCCGCCATTACGACCATACTCTTTCCTCAACGTCGAACGTCGATTCATTACGCGGTCTTACCTGTCAAGAAGGCTGTGCCTCATGTAACCCAGCAAAATTATTGAAATTACGAATTATATTCGAGAAGGCTGTGTATTCAAGAACGGTTGCAATGGCGATCGGACGATCAAAGATGGCGAAAAAATAATAGCCTATCGTTTACATTCAAACAATTATAGTTTTTGAAGAATGATGTGTCCACGAGCCGAAAAAGTTCAAGTAAACTAAATTCCAATACGATATATTTCAATGCAAATTATTTTTCTAAGTATTTTATATTTAAATTCATCTATCATTTCGTATTTATTTAGTTATGGTTTATCCTATTCAGTTATATAAACTGATTTACAAGTTACAAAAACAGATTTACAAAATAAAAACTGATTAACAGTTATAAAAACTGATTTTTGAATAAGAGCGTTTCAGTTACATAATATTATTGTTTTCAAGAAACTGTAGAACATGAAAACACAAAATTGTAATAACCATGGTAAACACAGCTGTTAAACTAGTTGTTTACACAAAGATACTATTAAACTCCACAAGATTTAAGTCCCATGAGCTCCATCAGTACATGTTTGAATACAACACAAATACCACAGCAGCCAAGTTTTAACCGTTGAATGCACACCAATCTAGAAAACAAGAACTTATTTCATATTGTGTTTGCCTTGTAAATTCATGGTTCAATTGAAAACACAATTATGAAAACACAGTCAACGGGTTCTTGTATCGACTAAGAGACCCTACATTTACTACTACATCTAAACCTTTAATTCATTAACTAATTTGAATATATTTAAATAATCATTGCGTTGAAAATCCGCACAACTGGTTGCTTTTTAGGATATTTAACTAAGGGCCGGTCTTACAATCTCCTTCTGGGAAAGTTATTTGTAGCAATTAAGCTATTTGGAGGATTTCAAGAGTTTTGATTGGTCGTCGCCATGGAGACAACCAGCTATTCGACGAATAAGTAGTTATTGGGACATTGTATTGTAAGACTGGACCTAATATATTAACTTATTAATGTAATTGTATAATTGAGAAGCAAATACCAAGAGCTCACTATAACCTAACCACGCAAGTTAATTAGTTATCTGTGACCTAACTAGTGTCATACCTAAGTCACATCCTTTCGCCTCTTACATGCACGTATAGTTTCAACGCTAAACGACCGATTCCGTTCTTTCACACATTCGTAAAGTAAGTCTTCGTCTTAGTAGAGTGCACATCCAACCCTTTATTGGCATGCCCGCTGTGTTTGGAGTTTCCAGGTAAGCAAGATACGGTCGTAAGTTACCACTAATGTACCTGTTTCAAGTATATGTTAAAAACTAGAGAAAAGAAGAAAATTGTTAGTACTACAGTATTGGACTTGTCTGCTATGTAAACATGAGACTAGTTCATTTGGGAACATTAGATTAAATCCGAAAATACTCCTTATGATTGGGCAAATAACCTTCGGCTAGGATTGAAAAAAGCAGCAAGAAAATTGTCGGCATCCAGAATTAATACTGGTATCAGTGAATCATCTTTATCAATTATCTGAAATAATACCTACCAATATCATGTGATAGAAGTAACACTTGCCAAGTCGTAACTGATCTCAAGCAATAACGAAATAGCGAGTTCAATAGTGCCAACTTAATTTTCTACTTCTCTAGTTCCTATCATCTAGTTTAAACTGGTCCATTAGTGATATTTCAGACCTTGGATTGGTAACTTCAATATTCCGAACACAGCGGGCTTCACTTATGAGGGTTGTGCACTCTACTATAAGCGGATACCATATTAAGGGGGAAGGGTAGTCTCTACGTCAAAAACCACAGAACATTTTCATTTTTTAATTATATCTCAAGATTGCAACAACAAATCGAAAATCTAAATCAACAGCGCACTGCGTTTTGGTAAGCCCTACAGACTGAATAAAATCCAACCACATGCATAGTTATTTTGATTATTAATTCTATAATTAGTAATAAAATTAATTATATATAAAAACACATACTGATTACAATGTAAGACACAACTTAGAGCATTCAGTGTGTAGAGCTTACTAAACCACAGTGCGCTGTTGATTCAGATTTTCGATTTCAAAGCCCATTCTTGTGATATAATTTATAAATTATAATTTTGTGCAGTTTTTGACGTAGAGGTATTCTTCCCTGTTAAGGATGTGTGAAAGAACGCCATAAATCTGTTGGTTTTCGTTTAAACAGCGTGCATGAAAGGGGCGGTATAGATAAGGATGAGACTAGTCACGTTGGGGTAGTATAGAATAGCATAGCAGGCCTTGTTGATTCTGGCATTTGTCCGCAGGTCCAATCACTGATTCATGTTTCGTATTTGAAATATCGATCTTTGATTGGTTATCGCTCACTCGTCGACGGTGTTCGAAGCCTACAGGGTTGGTTTAGTCACTTTAAATTAAAGTCCCCCACTGCAAATCAGTTAAGTTACTGAGTGGGTGGACTCTAAATGTGAATTTATTTATTTATTTATTTATTTATTTGAACAGTTACTGATAGTGATGTCTGTGTTGCGTGGTGGAGATGGACGGTTGAACTGTGGTCTTGAACAGCTGTGGTTGAGGCGATCCGTTGGCCAAACTTTGCGTTCAAGCAATATTTACCTCGTTCGCCACCAGGAGTTAGGCTGCAGGGCCGTGTTGTGGCCCTATATCGGCCTTCTCGCCTCCGGGGGAGAAAAACTCAATAACTTCAACAATTCAGGAGTTGGAGATATTTCATAAGCCAAGTCTGCTGAAGTCAGAGCTCAAATGCGTGAGAACTTAGGGTTTTATGTTTTTATCTTTAAACCAATTTAAAATTTAAATTGTGGATACTGCAGCTAGATATTATCTTGTTCTACAGATAACGAAATAAATATGTGCAACATTCATTACATTTGTATCAAATCAAATAACTGATACATTATTGTTTAACCAAACCCTGCTGGGATCTCCGCATGTTCTATACTTTTAGCACTAGATTGCATTCTAATCATCAGAACCGTATTGCATATTTATTTATGTAGGCCTGTTATTAATTCATCGCTTTAATAACGAATATTATTCTTCATCCGAATCGTTACTCATACGTGAATACGTGTGTTGTGTATAAACACATGGAATTAAAAATCATTTCTCGATATAGGTTTATTTCCATTTTCAGTCCGTCAGAGTGTATTTGCTTTATTGTTTCTATTCCTCATGTCAGAAGTTTTTGCATGTTATTAAAATTTGAATCTGATAGTCTGGAGTCTAGACTCGAGTGTATCTAGCGCATTGTAGAAAGAGGAGACAATTCTATATTGAATATAAAAATATTACGGTTTAAATTTAGTTTTACCTTCAATAGTATCCTGCAAGAAAGCAATTTTCGATTCACAATGGATAGAAATATGCATGTCACCGAAATTGTTCGATGGAAAATAGAAATGTCATATTTTTCAGAGCACCACTAGAATCTCAGTCGCAAGCGATCTGGGCTACAGGACACAATGATTTGCTCCAAGACAATATTCTTCAGTAATCCGAATATGAGTTAAAGTATATAGTAACACTACACTACGATAGATTTCGATGATTACGATAATACGATGATGATAAATAACGTAAATAAATACAAAATGAAGTTAAAAATGATCATATTTGAAAACTTATATTATTTTCATGGCAGAAAAATCTTGAAGTAAAATATATACAAACTCAATGCCAATATACACCCACTTTTATCTTAGCACAACAGTTTATTTCCTGAGCATAATTTACAACTTTGCCAAGTTTGATTTTAATTACGGAAGCAACTTTATTTTTCTGTTTAACCTACTGAGCTTACAAAGTTGAAACGCGGTAGCGAATAGCGAGTGTAGCTTGTGTGTGGATGAGCTGCTATCTCCATTGAACTGTGAAACAACAAAGAGCCACGAGGGGAAGCGACGCCCCCCCCCCCCCCCCCCCCCACCAACCCCTAACCCCTCTCGCTGTTCTTACCTCTCGACACATGCGACTAATTACCAAAGAGGACGCCTTTCATCTGGCGCCACGCCAACACGACGCCACAGACACGGCGTCTATTTATATTTTACTTTATTAATTTATTTATTTTAATTTTCCTTTTAAAATCAGTTTTGTAACTGAATGGAATACATATTCAATACATAAAAAATGTTGTAATACATAAATTAACTGCATTCTCCGTGAATGATCAAGATAATTAAAGTTAACACACATAAGCAGTCTCGTAGGCCTACTTCACAAATAGTTGAGTCTAATAGTATTTCTCTAGTTCACACTTCACAATCTACTCAATCAGCTTGAAACAGGTTAATTAGGCACATATACGCCTTTGGGTTGGATACCTGGAAATTCCTAACACAGTATGCGTGACTGAAAAGGCTTGTTCGCTCTACTAAGCGGAAGACTACCGTCACAAATGCGTGAAAGAGCGCCAGGATTATGTTGATTTTAGTTGAAACAGCGTGCATTGCAAGGCAGTAGACAAGAATCTGAGGTCGGTATAATACCATAGATAGTTACCTTGGGACTAGTATATTACATAGTACCGATAGATTTAGCTCGAAGATAACAGTGATACCAGAGCCTCTAATTCGGGAGCTCGCCGGTTTGGTTCCGGCCATTGGCAATCCTGACTGAAGATGTTTTTTTGAGATTTTCCACAGTCGTAAAGCAAACACTGAGATTGAATTGAACTAACTTTTGTTCGAAAAATCTAAATGCCTAAGTTGCTCACCTGAAGATGAATATCTCCGGTATTCGTTTGATTCATGTATCTACTCAAAGATATTTGTGTTTGGATCATTTTGAGCAGAGCTTAGGTGGGATAGAAACACTATAGCGCTGCTATCCTCGAAGACCGTAATAGTAACCTACGGTAAAGACAGGAATCCGTATTGAAATGCGTCGACATGAAAACAGCGCTTCCACGCGGAGAGGCTCTAGTTACACTTGATTCACAGCCTAGTGGATATGAAGTATGAACCAGCATGCAAGGATCTAGAAGGCTGGATTGTTGCAATCAGCTGCACAATGTATGGCAACCATTTCCACCATTGTAGAGCTACAGGAGTACTGAAATTAGAGCCTCACCGCTAGGATCGCCATCAAAAATGTGTCGCCAACAGTTGTCCCAAGACTACCTTACACATGCTTTCGTCACAGGCGACTGGTTCGTAGCCAATCAGCGATCGGTATTGGCCCGGATGTGTCTCGGGCGGTTCGCTGGTTGGCTACGACTGGCCCGGATGTGACGAAAGCATGTGTAAAGTAATCTTGGGTCCACTATACTAAAACATTGCTCACCTATTTGTTGGCAAAGGAAAAGCTCATGTAACAAAAATTCACCTTTCAAAGTAATTTTATCATTCATAATTTGTGATTTGATTCTAGAATGAAATGATTTAGTCACATTATAAAAGTAAATAGTGGAGAAATATCTCGTGTAAGAAGATATCAAGGAGTGCTGGACGTAAACGAGGCATTTACCAGACTGTTGCATCTCGTAAATAGCAGTGCTCGCTGCGCAAAGACGGAGTAATGGGGCACGAGGAGGGGGGGGGGGGGGGAGGGGGGGGGGGGAGGATTATCCACCGTACAACAGTGGAAGTTAGCAGCCGGAAACAATGTTGTCTCATCGTGTATATACAGCCTAAAGTAAAGAAGGTTGAAGGAAATATTCATTAGTGTACAGATTTGTTGAATATGTGTTATGAAATAGAAAGGTAGTGTATGACTTGTTGAATATAATGTTATAAAAAAGTAGTGTAAAATGAATTAAATATAGTATGGTTGAATAAACATGTTATGAAATAGAAAGTTATAATGTAAAAATGTAAAATCAAGGTTAATAGATGATGATGTTGTATGTATCTATCAACATCGACATAACACTTGCAAACTACTTGATAATTGCTGTGCATTGTGAAAACCGTGATTACTGCGTAAGGTGCTATTTTATTTGTCCGTCATTAAAGTGCTGCTAAATGAGTGAAATAAGCCTTCGAGAGAGTTTTTCTCCAAACATTTCGAACACAAAACTAGTTACTTCATGGTGTTTTGTTTCAGACAAGCATTAAATGTGCGCCAATCAAAGAAAGAAAGACATATCACGGAAACTGTCTGATCTGTCAGACATGTCGTCACAATCACGTCATTCAAAATCAAAGCTATACTGGTAACAATATTAGATGTCTCCTATAAAGTGTGAATGTTGTGTACAGCAGCACTTCATTATCATCACGTCTGCAAGGTTGCAGCGCTCACAAATTTTCTCTAAAACAACCGTATAACGTTAATAAAGAATAAAAAATAGTCATTCCACAGTCTTTTGTCCAAGAATGAAATTAGAAAGACACAACAATAAAACTGTCTCGCGACCCATTGTGTAAATGTTTATTCAAACTCAGAGACCTATAGCCTGATAGGGCCAGATGCACAGTGAAGTGAAGTATAGGATTTGTTTGTGGTTGCTATGGAGTTTGTCTTATGAAAAATTAGCATGTGATAAAACAATTCCATTGCAACAAATCCTATACATAACTTTACAGTTGGTTGTGCATCTGGCTCCTAGATTCTTATTTGTCTCGTCACAGCTCCCTTATTCGTTATTGACGCTATTGCAACGACTTCAATTTTGTGTACCGTGTATGTAACAATTTTCTCTCTAATCTATTCCCTATACAATTGCACATAATCGCCTTCCTAACCCCCATCCTACCCCCACTACCCTTCCTCAACACAAAAACTTTCCTCTAGCTTACTCGTGTTAGGACGTCGATCGTCTAGGTGTCCATGTATTGAGTCGCCTGTGGCGGAGGCTGGTCAGCACAGGCCATGGCCCATTGGTGGTGTTATGTCAACTTGCCATAAATAATGTTATTTGTCGATATTCGTTATTTCGCCTGTCTCTTATTAGTTATTACTCATAGTCTTGGTGAAAGGTAACACATGGTTTCAGTGGCGTAGCTATCGGGTGGCAGAGGGTGCAGTTGCACTCGGGCCCGGGCCCCGGAGGGGCCCGGGCCCTCTCTCCAACTCCATGTTTGTCCCATTAATCGATGTATGGTTTTACCCTGATGACAATTTTCTATTGTCGCTTAATTATTGGGGCTACCAATTTACAATTTTTCGCTCTCATTGGGCAAGAAAAATTTGGCATTAGACTTGACAGTTCAACATGCAAGAACTGACAGGCGAAAAGAGTTTTAACTAAGGAAAAATGTGAGGTTTGTATCCATAGGGGGACAAAAGACAGTAATCCCCATATTCAATTCCACAGAAACGACTGAAAGATTAATCTTTGCTTGACTGCACTTACAAACGAATTTGGCTATTTTTGTACTATAAATAGTTAACGAATTAGCTTTTCTTGGAATTGAATAAATAAGTGACAAACAGACGGATTTGCCATGGTCAAGAAAAGTTATTTGGACTGATGGCTTCTCTTATAGGAGAGGGTTGGTCATCAATTCCCCTCATTGGGTGTGAGCGCTTGTGTGAAGTGAACACTGAGTGTCCCCCCGTTGCTCTTAGTGCTTTTACTGCGGTTAATTCTACATATTTTAAAAACTAATATCTGTTGGGTTAGGTATATTGTGTATGATTGTGTCGTGTGGTTTGAGTTATTGAAATGCGTTAGATTTACGTTTCAAACATAAATGTGTATAAACATGAAAGTGGCGCCATGAAAAGGGAGAAAAGAAAGAAAGTGATAAACGAATCAAACAGCTACCAAAACTTGACACATTCTTTCAAGTACCAAGGTTTACTTGATCTTCGCCTAGCGGAGGCTCGTCGAACTCCGCTAGGCGGAGATCATATAGACCCTGGCAAGTACGTACTAGTCGTCCATCAGGCAGTGCAACCGTACCAAACCGTAAGTAAAGTTACAACCGATCCTGAAGATAATCAAGAGCAACAGCAAATTTTAGTTGAAGAGTTACACAATGATGATTTACCGGTACAGAAACCTACTGATATCCCGGAGCAGACCAATACTAGCTACTCTACCGACAAAGCCAACTTTACATCATCTCTTTAGGACTGTGCAAACCATGCGGCCCATTCCCGCGAGATAAAATGAGTGGTTAAGCGGTAGTTATCTTGTGTATGTGTTTGTGCGTATAAACCTAAAATGGGGAGAGGGGGGGGGGGGGGGGGGGGCGTCGTGTCCAGTTTGCACCCGGGCCCGTAAAGGCGTAGCTACGCCACTGCATGGTTTGGATGTAAGGACAGAATATGTCAATCAATAAAACGATATTTTCTTAATGTTGGTCAAAGGAACCATCCTATCTTGACAACGCATGTTATATGTAGAAGAATTCCATTTCATATCAATATATGTTTGATTCAGCATGATCGGGCATCAAGTGCTTCAGTATATAGAGTTTTAAAATACCCTTACACGGAATCCAGGGAGTGACGTTACTGTATGGTGTAGCTCAGACAGCCAAGTAGAATCTTAAGTACAGTTGCAGCTCTAAACATCTCAGAAGAGACGGTCGCTCCACGCGGTCTATTTTAATGGAATTCGCCGCAGGATTTCCTGGTTCCCGCTTGTTGTTTTCCAATGCATGGAGTGTACTAACCGCGCTTGGAATGTGCCTAGGCAACGCCTGCATACATACACGCTGATAGCATCGCTACAATAACGAAGCCATGAGAAGGAGATGCTACTAGATTTAGATTGGTAGTTCTCACATACTTCACTTGACTATTAAATAATCCATGGCGTTGCCACCGTGGAAAGTCACGTGACGAACTATGACTACTTCGGCGTTCATTGTTTTGAAATTTTGTTCTCACTTATAAAATCCAATCATAGATATGAACACATTTTGCCAGGTTCAGATAGTAATTTGACATCAAACTTACATTACATACATATTTGTGAAACAACGTTATGTTTATAATGCAAAGATTGTATACTATGATATTTGATGCAATTTTCCTGAACAAGGTATTGTTGTAATGCTGATGCATTTATTTTCTCGGTATTCATTGAATGACGTTTTTGTGAATGTGTACATTTTGACAGATGTCAATATACAACATATATTGAATGCTTGTGAAATTCTAAAGATAATTGGAAAACGACTATAACTTTCTTCAGATTGAGATGGATGTGACAGAACCAAGCATCGTAATTGCTTTTCAACTACGTCATCACGATAGCGACGTTCGTAAACCAGAATCAGGCATGCATCCTGATATTTTTATTCATATTTAAATTATAGTATTTATCTGTTCATGTATACAAAGATTTTGAGGTATCTTTGTATTAAAACAGTTTACAAAAAATTGAATACGTATTAATATAACAAGTCAAATTCAAACAGTTCACGAAATTGACAGACACAATATAATTATGAGTAATTGACTATTGGATGTTATTTTCACCCATTTGATATCCTATGGCCACTGCAAAGTATAGATATTTATCGTGTACCATCTGTTTGATTCTTGAGTGTTCCCTAAGGTCCCTTTACTCGTCTTCCCGCACTGCAAAAGACGAGACGGGTGCCAGTATCCGTCCTAGTCTATAGTAGGGGCCCTGGATGGTTCAGCCCTAGACTGAGACTCCCTCCCCTCCACGCTTCTACTGAGCACACATTCAGATACCGTCCCGCGGTTACACACTTGTTATTAGACATCCACTGTAGCAGGTTCTACCGTCATTCATCCCTACACAGTTTACTGTCACGCCAGCCCTCGGGCTTACGCGCTTTTAATCCTGGATTCCTTCACCTGCTCTAAAGAGCGTTCCAGTAAAGTTCAAAGCAAAACTATGGCAGTCTAGTTAATGAGATAGCTATCGTACCATTTATTGTGTGTTCTTGTATACATTTTCAATTTCCTTTCATCAGTTTTCTTCACATAAACACAATTCTATACAGTTTTTTTGTTAATTTTTTGTTTATTGAATTACAGAAAATAGACTCAAAAAATTGTCAATTAACATATAACTAGAACCAGAACGGGGATTAATGAACGTCAAAGAGTATTCTGTCGAGGTGGGTCCGTCCTTGTAGTGACCAATGCCCGCAAAGAGAACTCTCGTGCATATCTTAAATCTTGCACCCCATTGGTATTCTTCAAGGTCTTGGTCACTTTTCACCTCTTTTTGCTTTCTTCTTTTCTCATTCATGCGACCTAAACGCACCGCAACTACACCCCCCCCCCCCCCCAAATAATTGTGTGTAGTCATCTCAACTCAAGCCCGAATATACGAATATATAGGCGCCCAAGCACTACCAAAGCAGCCAGGGCTGATGCGTGCGATGTAGCCGCCGCATGCGTTTATCCCCTAGAGATGACTGTCAGTTCCAGTCTTGATGAAAACCTGGTTAATGAAAAACATTTATTCAGTATTGCCTTGGGTGAAATTCAATACCGCAATGCTCTAAATTAGAGTTAAATGTTAAATCACCCATTCACATGATAGACTTTTATCGAAATACGTAACACAAAAGCTAAATCAAGGCTGAGAAAGAATATGTATTCAAATCAATCACTATCTGTCCCTGTACCAACTATTGAGTCAGGTAGGAGGTGGGATTCCAAAAGTTTCAAATATTTTATCAATTACGGTTTTGTTGGTGTTGTAAATTAATTACAATGAATTACTTAATCACCTATCCAATCATTCAAAGAGAAGCAGATTGTATGTGCGCTGTCTTAATGAGTGAGTGGAAAACAACGCCATGCGTACAAACGTCTAAGTATAGCGCAACACAAACCTCTGCCCTCAAACCTGTCACATAATCACATTGATGACGTCATCGGCTCAGTGTTGTGACTTATCTAGATAAAATTATCTAGATAACGTATCTAGATAAAATCTGTTATCTATTATCTTTATCAAGATAATTTTTTTGGTGTTATCTTTATCTTTTATCTAGATAAAAATACAGATTATCTTATCTTAAATTTTAAGCTTTTAGATAAAAAAAATAGATAAAATGTTTAACCATAATATAGATACAAAATAATAATAAAATATACCATTTTTCAAAATGAAAAATACTTCTACTGGTTTTCCCCTTTTTGAAAATGGCGGCAATTTGTTATTAAATTTTTGTTATTAAAATCCATCCACATTATGATAGATATGGAAAAAAAATAAGTAAATATGTCTTTTTAAGAAACATGTCAATAACTCAATAATATCATTATTATCTTTTATCTTTTCAAAATTATCTAGATCATTTTTTTAAATCTTTTATCTATTATCTAGATTATTTTTTTACACTTTATCTTTTATCTTATCTAGATAATTTTTTGGGGAATTATCTTTATCTTTATCTAGATAAAAAATAAATTATCTAGTCACAACACTGCATCGGCTGCAGTGAACATCACACGTGACATTTCAAATGAGCGAACAAAATTTATGAACAATTAGTAACGATACATTATACTCAAATGACATACTGAACAAAGAAACTAATAGTGTGTTGTCTCAGAACAGTTTCATAAAAAAAAATTAAAAAATATTTAAAGCCAAGCACGTGTAAAGTGACGCGCTAAATTCAATTTTGTAGCCTTCATCACATCTGTCTATATTTGGCATGTGGAATGTCATAACAAGAGATATAATTGGCAAAAGCAAAAGTGATTGCTCATTACCATCACTTGAAAGCCGTGGATTTAGTTCTACGAGACGTGTATGATGAGTTTCGTCTGATCATGGTCTGACAACGACCGTCCGACGTCAGATGTTTCAACTGTCTTGTTTTAAAAACACAACATATCTTTTCTGTTACCACATTGCCTTTTTTTTATGAAACTCCTTGTTTTTATGTACTTAATTAATAATATATCTGTAAAATGAAACAACAAATGAAACGAAAATTATTAGATAATCATTATTATATACTTATACTTTTATATTTACCACGTTAAACAAAATATGCCTATAAGTGTTGGATCCTTACAAATTTTCTATGGCAAAATAAGTCTAGTTTGAAATTAACCCGTTCCAAAAAAGAAAATAGTGTTTCATATAACGTAAGCATTGTTTTTCGCAAGAATACAATAAAAAATCACTCCTTTTTAAAATCATTTTCTGTAAACGAACGTATCTTTGTTCATCCAAACAGTGGGTTTCAATAACTGCAACAATTATCACGTGACATGCCAATCTACAAAAAATTAATTAGGTACTGAAAAACATTTTTTTTTTATTTATTGAAAAATTAAAACTTACACACGGATTTAAATGATGCTTTACATGTAGGTCCACATTGGTGGTATGAACGCTCGACAAAAGTTTAAAAATTGTAACTCTAACCGCCATGTTATACAAAAATATTGTTTATTTACGGCAATTAATTTCTACATTTTTACAGTGTTCCACCGGTATGAATCGTATTTGCGGGCCATTGAAGTTAGATGCACATATAGTATGCACCACAAATAGCGTGCGCATTCAGACATTTCTCACTATATGTTTGGAATTTCGATAGCTCTTTTAGAATGGCAACAATGGCGTGGTATGTTTGATGATTTTTACGGCAAACATGCAAACGTTAACAACGAACTTTGCGGACAATTTAAAAAGCTATTAATATGATTCATATCTAGCCTGTATCTACATTATGCAACTTTCTAAACACAGATAAGTTTAATAGTTTATGATTTAGAGCAAATTGAGTAGAACTGAGCACGGTTGAATGAAATTATGCGGAAATCTATTAAAAAATCAACTTGAAGGTTTTAATTTATTTAAAGAAAACTTATTCACAGATTTGAACAATATTTCGTGCAATTATTGGCAACATGTTGAGAAATAATATACACAAGTTTTAAGGTCGTAACATAGACCGCCATCTTGTAAAAAAAATGTGTTTTTTATAAGAGTATCTTTTTTTGTAAGAGTAATATGATATGCAAATGATTTGTTTGATTTACAAAAGAAAAAATCGTTCATCTGGCAACGAAGAGCGTTTTCTCGTTATTTCCATTGGTAATATAATGAAGACGCAAACTCGCTTGTCATCTAAATTACCAAAGCTCTCTGGCGTGGAAGTTCAAAAGCTTTTGTATCATCGCCCCCTCGAGAATCGGACCGTAGAAGTGCACTGGTGCGCTATCTCATATATTGCATCCTAGTGGTATCCAATTTAATACGGACTGTCACAGTGGGTACTTCATTGTAAATAACAGCAAAATTACTGCAATAACCTAATGGAGTTTGCATTTTGCAAGCAAGGTTATTAGAGTGGATGATCCTGTTCTGTCGGTATTAGTAAATATAATTGGAATTGGAATGTGTAAACTTGAGCTAAAACTGCAGGTCTACGTTGCATGAATATATAAGCGCGATACAGTCTTAAATCGTAATCGAGCCATGAATATTCAGCAGAACGAGATTGAGTGATGAGGTGAGACGTTATAAATATTGATGGGTACATGGATTCTGTGGTGTGGGATCACAAGGGGTCGTCATTGTTCTACACGCAAGGAGATATTGAGAACATTTTGATTATATTGATTCTCCGTGGGATGCTAATGCTGTTTTATGTTCACTGACGATGGAGATAAGCAATATTTTATTTATTAATTATTTATTTCCACAATCTCCCGAAGTAGAAAAGAAGACCTGAAATATGACAATTCTCAGTCAAGAGCTGAAGTAACACATCAATTATTTTATTGGTATTATGTGTTTTGCTGGAAAAGATAAATCTGGAGGGTGGGGAGGGGTATGAACACTCGGCGAGGTTGTGTTCGTTTGGATTATTGAAAACAAGTTTTTCAAAACAATATAACAAGATGCAACTATTAAAGCCCTTTAACTAATGTACCCGTCTATAAAATTAATTAATAGAATCACCGTATTTTGAAGTTCAGATGTGGTATGTTCTGGCATAAAATATGTCCTGTGTACTTAAAAGAAGTGGTATGTCTTTATATTTCGAATTAATTATAAGCAGGTGTTTGTGATGTGTTAGGTTAAACTCCTGAACTATCTTTTTTATTTTTGGTAACATCCTTTCACTAACGTTGGAGATAAAAGTTACGGAACGATTTTCGACATGAATTACGTATCTCTTTCTCTTTCCAAAGTAAAATTCACGCATTTAACCGGTAAACGCATCTTGGAGATCCATTAGCTGGATCCAATAGAGAACAATAGCAAATTGTACCAATAAATCAAAAGGGAGTAAGACATTAAGGAAGAAGTAAAGGAAAGCAATTATTGGAAAAACAATTGCTAAACTCTTAGTTTGGTAGGGGAACGTGGCGGGCAAAACGATGTTGTGAAAATGCACCACGCATAGATCGACATCGACCCAACAAAACAACACATCGTCAACATGAGGGCTTTCAACATAATTTTCTAATATGTTGTTTGTTGTGTCTAATATGTTTGTTGTTTTATGACATACTCGGTCAAATGACGTCAGCCGAATCCGATACATCGTGCACATATCGCCGGGGTCGTCATAAGAGGTCCAGTTAGGGGTTTGAGAGTTGGAGGGGGGAGGGCGGGATGGGGGCGGGAGGAATTGGTGGGTGCACATGTCGCGAAGGGTACCGGTAGGTATGAATGAGAACGAGAAGAGAGAAATACGAAAAGTTTAAAAGTGAGCAAGACCATGATCGATGACCAGAGGGATGATTAGATATGTCGAGAGCCCTCTTTGCGGGCAACGGTAACCACGAGGAGGAACCCACCTCGGTCGGAAAAATCAAATTTCATTTCGATGGGTAGTCCTAGTTATGTTATTCATAATTCATAACATTGTTGTTTGCGGGGCAGGTTGGGGCCATGCACCCCCTTACCACTACTAGTTCAGGTGTGCTTCATTGCGTTTTCTATTTTTTCTAGAACTGAAGCCAAGCTGACCCAAAGCCCACCAGCGTCATTTAGTCGAGGTCACGTGATCGTGGTCGCGGTATGCTAATGGCCTATAGGAACTCCGAATTGTTGCGAAGAGGTGTCGATAAAAGAAAGTATTTTTAATACCCTTGATTTAAATGTCGGTAAGTATACCCCTCCTCCCCCCCCCCCCCTCCTCACCAACCTCTTCGCTTATCTATGATTGAGAATTTAGTTTTAATTTTGCCTACAACAAAACAAGCAAACAATTTGAAGAGATATATGAAATTTTAACATAAGCTATTAAGAATTCCCTGTCAAATAATCTGCCCTAACCTCAAGGCAGATTGATTAAAAATTATTGAACAATGCATCTGATTCGTCTATTGCTGAAAAATCGCATTGACAACTTGATATGAGAGGAAGATTAAAGAACGTTCGTGTAAATAGATCATCATTGTCTTCTTGCTAGTTGAAAAGATTCGAAGTCATCGTGGCGAACTTTGACATAAATCTGTCAGTATCACGGTAAAATCAATCTTTGTTTTTCTTCATTGTGTGCAAAGTTCATCTTAGATTTTCGCAAGACTA
Organism: Isoperla grammatica; assembly: GCA_945910005.1. Classification (NCBI taxonomy): domain Eukaryota; kingdom Metazoa; phylum Arthropoda; class Insecta; order Plecoptera; family Perlodidae; genus Isoperla; species Isoperla grammatica. Next base: position 12,870,842 of record OX246740.1, on the reverse strand, counting down.
ACGAAGACTTACCTTAACTAAATCCTGACCTAATTAGAAGCACTCTACTTTTTGTTCTTCTTCGTCAACGGAACTATACAACACTGTTCATTAACAAAGCGTCTTCGAGAACTATGCACACTGACGTAATACAAAGCTCAGGGGTTAAGGGTAGTAAATATAATGTCTCGTTTATCAACATCCTTCGACTACTTCGTTACTTCGGGATTTTGTGAGCCTATAATCGTATGGCCTAGGCCTAGCGTATATCAAACGATTAAAGCCCTGACTAATGGGCGTAATAAATAATATAATAATATAATAATGGGCATTTAGTCACTTTAAATTAAAGTCCCCCACTGCAAATCAGTTTCATTACTGAGTGGGTAGACTCTAAATGTGATTTTTTTTATTTTTTTTTATTTGAGATCAAAGCTGAAGTAGGTAAAGTCACCGTACAACAACTTCGGTAATGCTTGCGTCATCAATCAATGACGTTTTACGATCTCGGCCAACCCGAGCAGGTATTTGAATTAGCCACGGCCGCTGGTTGGCTGCCGCTCACCCACCCGTGACGAATGCATTACCGAAGTTTTTGTCCTTGTCCTGAAAAGCCCAACTTTGTTATTCATTTTGGCGGCAACCATGTTATACACTGTCGTAAGTCAACTGTCTATTGAGTTGACACTATCATTGTTTTGAATATAATACCAAAGGTATTCTCGATCACAAACCTTTTAAAACATTACTACAATGGATGACATAAATTATGAAAATTTAAGTATTAGCGACTTGAAAGTTGAATTGAGAAAACGAGGTGCAAAGATGGAGTTGTACCTTTCAGTACTGCTAGCGCTACGAGCGGCAGAAAGTCGCGCCTGGGACGCCCATTATTAAGAGCATTTTTAGCGAATCCAAAAAATATGCCGAGTTAATATTAATGTTCTCTACACTTGGAGCAAAAAGTTTTAAGGCAAAAAGTTGCAAAATCAAAATCACTGCCACTGCGAAACATCACTGGGTACCTCTAGCAAGCTTTTTGGATTTAGATTTACTCCTAGTTATGGGTCCCCCTTGAGATACTGCAGCAACTCTTTGTCTTCTTTGACAATGGTCAGCAACAGGCTGATTGTTTGCTGAATAAGCGAGATAATGCTCAAACCTTCGGCCTGGAAACAGATTGTGGCTACCCTAAAAGTCCAGCAGGTGTTTCCAGCCAACAATCAGTCTGTTGCTGACCGTTGTCAAAGAAGACAAAGAGTTGCTGCAGTATCTAAGGGGACATAACTAGGAATCATAGCTAGGAGTAAATAAATGTTTAATACATTTATCATACAGATTGCGGCTACCCTAAAAGTCCATCAGGTGTACCCAGCCAACAATCAGTCTGTTGCTGACCGTTGTCAAAGAAGACAGAGTTGCTGCAGTATCTCAAGGGGGACCCATAACTAGGAGTAAATAAATGTTTCGCTGTCGCAGTGATTTGGATTTGGTATGTATAAGGGCCTGTCTTACAATCTCCTAATAAGAAAGTGATTTGTAGCAATTAAGCTATTTGGAGGATTTCAAGGGTTTTGATTGGTGGTTGCCATGGAGAAAACAAGCTATTCGACGAATAAATAGTTATAAGGACATTGTAAGACTGGACCTAAGTGTTTTTGGTTGTTGAGGTTTTTTATTTGTTCTTGTATGTTTTGAAAAGGACGACTCCACACGTCGTCGAAACGTTGACATTGTTTGTGACGTAATCGATGCAATACTTTAAGAACAGCTTGGAGTAGGCGTGGCTCGAAAGTTTAGCCGTGCATTTTTGTTACGGCTACCCAGTAAATCTCAAGATATTGAAATGGAGATAAATATGTTGTTATCTTCTTCTTGGACCTATGATACACCTATGGCGTTCACATACTGATTATTGCGATAATCGCGAAGAAATTGCTATTCTGGTAGAAATTTATTCCATACTAAGAAATATAACTAAAATTCCAGGTTATGTTCACTATCGTTCCACGATACAGAGATACCGTTAACGAATGTCATCCTCGGTGATCAAGGCTTTCTGTTTAGGTAAGCATATATTTGTGTTCGGGCTCTTAACAATTATTATCATACACTTAGCATTTTCTTAGCCCTGGCCCTCGGTTGTACTTCAATTGCCGCCAAAACTCGCCTTCCATCCATAGCAGCAGTAACAGATGACAAAGTCATGACGTCAACAGCTGAGTTTATGAACAACTTTTAACACGGATGAAATCCATCCGACTATCTGGATGAGTTGATCTACCCTTGATCTCTGTATGTCGACGAGTGTTCATAAAATACCGCTAACAGTGAATACCGTGCGGTGGATCGTAGTTCCATGTGTGATGCTGTGTTCCCGAATGTGTTATTGCGTCGTGCTTTGAAGCCGATCTTCACGCTTCCATGCTTTTGTCCTTGATGAGCTTTCGAAACATTGGCACACGAACGTAGTGATGTGGGGGACTGGCTTGGATGAAAATAACTGCGCTTCATGGGAGTCCACGCTTAGTGACAATTCGAAAATAATTTATCATTGGTTGGTCCTAATGGAATATGCGATCTTGAAGACGCGTGCTCAACATTCGAAAATAATATTTCATTGCCAATTTTTTTCAGCCGAAATGTTTATTTTTGGTTGTTAACTAATGGTAAATACGCAAGTAGGTTTCGAGGATTCTATGCCAAGCTGTGGATTTGCCCTTGAGTGATTTCGTATCGTAGCGATTAATCTGTTCTTATTTAGGCCTATACGTAACTCACAGATGCACGGCATTGAGTACTTTACATTAAAATATTAATGGATATTGTAAAGAGCCATTTTGAGAGTTAGTGACTAAACCCTTTGGCCTAGATTCACGAGAGGTCGTAGGTCTTGTTCTGGGTTTAACTTCAAGACCAGTCTAACGTTGGACCTCTTGCAGATTTTTGACCAGGTCACATTGTTGAGTTCCTAATTCCTGGTAGGAACTAGGGACTTCACCACAATTTTATCGAACTGGAAGATAGTTCATAAAACCGGTTTTTAGCAAACATAGCGTAGGATATTTGCTAAATTCGCTTTGCCGTGCAAGTTATTGCCGCCCTTGTAACTCCGGCTGCAAAAACTTTATTTCTAGCCGTTAGTGTTGGATATTTGGATGACTCGACGTGGGATAAAGACGAACATGGGCTGTCGTCCTCCAAACCACTGACATAGGATGGACAAGACAAGACGTAGTGTCGAGTAACTGTGCCACTCTGGCGAACATTGGTAGGCTAAGTATTACAGTCTGTCCTCTTAAAGGTATAGGCTATTTAATATTCTTGATACTTTTGTATTTTTGAACAACCGGTTTACGAATCAAAAACTGGAGTGACACGTAACCGGTTCCAAACCGGTTACCGATGTAGTTCGTAATAAAAACAGACACAGTGAGATTTCAAATAATATGTTTGTAAAGTTCTCACGCTCACGCATGGGCCTTGATTTACAAGGGGTCCTAAGTTAGGCTGATCTTTCAGCGAAGGGTAGCTCTACGTTAAAAACCGCACATAATTCCAATTTTTAATTATATCTCAAGAATATACCTCTAAATCGAAAATCTGAATCTACAGCAGTCTGTGGTTTGGTAAGCCCGTCAGATTGAATCTCTAAATATGTCCAACGTTATAATCAGTATGGATTTTTTTGTAAATTATTTTATTATTGTAAAACTAATTAACTATGGATTTAATAATCAAAATAACTACGATACCACTTATAATGTTTTCAACCTGTAGGGGTTATGAAACCACAGTCCACTGTAGATTCAGATTTTCGATTTCGAGTAGTGTTCTTGAGATATAATTTTGTGCGGTTTTGTGTACGTGTAATACCCTGTTTCCAACTATGAAGTCAGTAGGGGGTGCTAGGTTCTCACCATTCGCTTGGGCCCCGGGTCTACCTAAGCCTAAGCCGAGTAGCCATGCTGAACCTTAACCCCTTCCATTTGGCCCTCCGACATCTTTACTCCAATGTCTTCTCACTGCTTTTCTTGCTGCACTTCTACCCATGGTTCTTTTCGTTTTTGCACGTCCGATACAATCACCTCTTCCCATGTTAGCCGTGGTCTTCCTGGTTTTCTCATTTTGCTCAGTCTGCAGCATCTTCAAATTGTCTCTTCTGGATCCTCTCCGCGCATTCACCATCTTCATATGTCCAAACCACCAAGCCCTTCTTTTTTTAAGCTACTTTTTATATATTTTACTGTTTTTTATTAGGTCAACTTATTTTTTACGCCCAAAAAGAGTGTTCAATTAACAGATGCTTAGTACAAAAGTGAATGTATACACTCCATTAGAAAGCCAAAATAAAAGTATCGTTATACTTTATTTATCTGTTCAATACATTAATCAAGTATTTGCTACCTCCAAGCAAACAAATAACCCTTTCTTATATCATCAGTGCTTCCTCAGTCAGTATAGTACTACCTTGCAACCGTTGTACATTAATCACAATATGATGTGTTTCTTCCTTTGTATTAATGTGCTATACACTGTCTGATTAGTATTAAAATCTCATACTTCTGGCCAAAACACATAAAATGTATCCACTGCTATAAGATACAAGTCTATTCAGTATTCAATGTATTTAACTGAAACGCGAAAATAATTACGTGAAATGGTGACCAATAATATAATATAAATAAAATATTATTTTAATAATAAAATTGTTTAAAAAAGTAAGTTATGTTATATATAAAATTAAGTAAATATATTGTATATTTAGTGTTCAGTCCGAGATTTGTTTGAAGTATGGTTCAGCGAGCAAACTAATATTGGTCGTGTGCGGTATCTACCCCCCCCCCCCCCCCCATATATTTATATCACCATCCTCGTATAATGATTGATTGCCATTGACATTTGAACTAAACCACTGAGATTTATAACACATGCATACTTTAATGAAAAATCGAATTGGCATACGTGATGTGTTTACAATACTTAATACAGTGGATTACAATCAATTCAATTATATCGATTATTAAAATACATTATTATTATTGCTTTATTAATTTAATTAGTACCTACAAATGTTATTAGTGTGTAGATTTGCCAGAATGTCGCGTACAACAGTAATTAACGAAATTAAAGCTCATCAAACGACCGTGTCGAGATGTGTATTTAAATCTGTTTGATGTTGTTGATACACAGGGCGAATATACTAGGCGAGCAATATACTAATTGGATAGATGGCGCAAGTAATCAAGATAAAAACAACTGTATGTTGTGTATCAGCAAACACATTACTGATGTCCGTGGTTTTGTTAGCGTATTGGCTGTGTTTTGCAGGGCTAGCGGCGACGGCCGGGTAGCTCGCAATATTAATCCGTGCAAAATTAAGGGTAATTATTTTATAGAGATCTTGAGCCTCATTCCTGCTCAGAATTTGATTTTGTATTAGCTAAAGAATGAATATAAATTTTTTTAAATATTTTAATTGTTATGAATTTTATTTCAGTAATGAATTGAACAATTTGGAAGGAATTGATTTTTGAAATCATTATCTTAATTATTGCGATATTTAAACTTAGCACTTAACATTCTTTATTGAAACCAACTAGTTGGACTGCGCACTGTTCTTTGTCAAGATTAACGCAATATTTCGAGTACTGGACAGCACTCTCCAATGGGCTTCTACCAGTTTGGTTTGATAACATTTTGCCTGTTCTAATAAGTTTCTTTTTAATTTAAATGCCTTGTTTAGTTGAAAAAAAAAATGCCGCGTAGTAATAGCTATTTCACTATCGCAAGGAAGCGCTCTCAAGATACAAATATAAACGGTTTACTTAGCGAGTCAGGTCCCTTTATTAACTTGTTTTAAGGATATGGATATAGCAATTTGTACTAAGAGTGAAACTGTGTCCTTATTAATTAACAAGACCTCGTTTCTTGTTAGAACCCCTGATGTCAAATGTTTACCATCTTTATAATTAAAGTGCCCTTCTTGAAGTAACTAAGAACATTCGGGTATTTTGATGTTCGTCAAAACTCAATTAGCAGTTATAGTTATAATAAGGAACTGTATATTGAATGTTACTAACACCTTCATTAACATATCCCAGAAACATAAAATTTTCTAACGTAAATCCTCCAGTTTCCATTTCGTTACTTAGTTTCCTATTGTTTCTTTTTATCTATGAAATTGTATGTGACGTCATCGTGATGTTTATGAATGGATTTATACTACACATTGCATTGGAAAAGAACGTGGTCGTATTTTGTGTCTGACAAACATTAAATATGTACCAATCAAAGAAGGAAGAACGTGTTGCTTAGCAACCATTGCCTGCCCTATTTAAATCTCTGCGTGATGTCACACAACCCCCACAAACGTAATAAATACTATGAAATTGCTTTCAATCTCTTGTCAGAATCTATTTAGAAAAGATAATTTTCTGTATGTCTGTTATTTGAATACTAAGAATCATCATAGATGTTTAGCATTGTGTTCATAACGAATATGTACAGGTATTGTTATTGTCCATTGTGGCAAAACGATTATAAAAGTTGAAATTCGGTTCACTTGAATTTGATTCATTACATCACTATTACGTCATGCCCGTTTTTTTTTCTCACCATAACGACGTTTTGAATTTCCACCCAACATTTTTTGGATTTAATTCTTTTCTAAAATTAAAATATATACATTTTTTGTATTCAGAAGCATATGTTCAATTTACGGGGCGTTATGAACAGAAATTAAAAGTAAGTAGCTCTTAATTTGTTCCCACCATGGCAACCACCAACCAGAAGCTTAAAAATCCACTTAATAGTTCATTAGCTACAATTAAATATGTATCAGCTGTTCATAACACCGGACCTTATAGTAGAATAGAAACCTAAAGTGTTCCTCATTTTTTTTATTGATGACCCAAGCTAACAAAACACTGCTAAGCAACCTCTTTATCTGCGCCATTGATGGTTTAACAATAATACAATTGACTTTTGACAGCTAAACTACTCATAATATGTTTTTGTCACGAGAATGCATTATTCTATTTTGAGTGGCCAATAATTAAACACCAAACAAATGCAACTTAACAATTACTACTACTATGATGATGAGAGTAACAAACAAGTTTCATCAGAGAACGAACGTGTTTTTTTTGTTATCAGTTATGTCTGCAGCATGAATATGAAACATTAACCTTATTTAAATTCCATTTTCAGATATCGCTGTTGGGTTTCCATTGAACGTGTTGTCCGATAACAAAACTAATTTTGACCATTTTAATTTGTTACGGGGTTTTGTTATATGACATTTCAAAACAAAACTATAAATACTATGTAAATAACACAACACAAGAGGTTTTTATTCCGGTGAATGTTCAATCAAAAAAAGTAAAAATCTTTGTAAAAAAAATACACATTTTGAATACAACACATTTTGTTTCATTTTGTGAAAATCTCTATTGCCGCAACTAGCTAGGATGCTAATTAATTCACCAATACAAAAACAAGAAGTTGAAAGCGTATTTATGCGCTTATGTAAAAACTGAAATTTATAAAATATCAATACTAGTTAAGAGATTAATGATAAAGTATATAACAAGTGGATCAACCATGAATCACAGCAAGGTCTCACTGAACACAATATATCATATTCAAAATGATCAAATGATCTATGATTCTTAGGCCCGGTATTCTGTGAAGAAAAACTTGTTTTCACCATAGCAACAACCAATGGGAGGCCTAGATGCCACGGATAAAACAAGTTAGTAGTTTACTGAATATATTATAATCACGGTCCTTCAATGGCAACAATGCACAACATTCTTTATTATTCACTGACGTCACGGACATTGTTGGCGGCCATAGTCCCGTACATTAGGTATTGCAGTTTCAATACATAGCGGCCATCATCCCGGACCCTTGAGGGTCAAATGCATAGTCGTTCCTCACGTGCTCCTCAACTCAGCCTTTCCTCACACTCCCCCAACCACCAATCACAGAGCAGCATTGCCATGTGGACTGCTCGATGATTGGTTGTTGGGCGATTCTGAGGAAAGGCTGAGTTGAGGAGCACGTGAGGAACGACTATGCATTTGACCCTTAGAGCAGAATGCAGATTCGAGTTAATTATATGATTTGTTTATGGTTGCCATGGAGTTTGTTCTTCGTATGGAAAATAGCATATAACAAAACAATTCCATATCGATTGTCTGTGCATATGGCCCTAAGTCATTGTTGTAGACAACGAATTAGCATATTGCATACCAAGAATAGGGTGTATGTGCATGCACTTTCCACAGCTCTGAAAGTGTGTGGAATATATAGACCTTCATGTAAAGATACCAGAAAAGTTACTTTAAAGTTTCAAAATTAACTAATGATATTTTATATAAAGGTTCAAAATATTCGATTTTCTGTTCCCCGTTCAAACGAGATGTGACGTCACACGCCATGAAAATCGCTGCTTAGGAATGACTGTCACTGCCTCCTAGATGAGCATTCCGAGAATTCTGTTGAAAATGAAGCCCCTGATTGCTCTGATTATGCTATAAAGGAGCAAGAAGAGGACAAACTAATTGTTCACCCTATAACAGACGGTCCTATTTTAAAAGGAGAACACAGGAAGGTTGGTTGCCACTGCAACTTAATCACACGATACTTAGGAGAAAATGAGACTGAATTCATGGAATTTTTTGTGTCTAGAGACATTTACTGCTTTATTTTAAAATATATAAAGCACGAGACCAACCTGCGTGTCACGCACATTTTTCCTTGCTGTGACGCATCACGCCCACGCAAGCGTCATTGCGTGTTCCGTAAAAACCCTATCTTCATGTAATTAATAGGCCTGCCGTTAATTCGAAATTGAATAAAACTAAAGATTCTGCACAAATTGATGTAACAGTGTTTTGCGAAACTTCTTCAATAATTGCCTCAATTATGATTCAACTCACGTTATCGATTCAATTTATTGTTCTACCTTTATCATTCCTGAATAAGTTTCTCAATTTAAACTTTGCACCGCTGCAGCTAAGTTGAGCGGTATAGGGAAAAGCGTGATTACAACATATAGATATTCTCCCGGGGCCTCATTCCAGTACATTTGCAAACTTAACCCCGGTGTTAGGCAAGAGCCAATCAGGTGTCAGCAATTGAGCCGTCGATCGAAAGAAGACTTTGTTGAAAAGCGAGACAAAATAAAAACAATAACAAACAAAAACAGTCCAATAATTTCAAAACGTCGACAAAATACTCAATAAAAATACATATTTACATTATGTAGGACCTATATAATATACAATAAATACAAAAAATGTTTAGAAACTTCAATAAACACATAAAGTAACGTATCCATGAAGGTGGATATCCCAATTAAAGAATTGAAATGTGACATTTTGTGAAACTGCACACATGGGCATTAACAAAATGGCGGCATTTCAAAGTATTGTTGAGATAACTCTTCTTACCCCTAATATCGGACAGGGTCATATTTGCCTCCGAATTATGCAGGAAAGCATGGGTAGGAGTTAACCCCGGGGTCATTTTAACATGGGGTTAGCGAGAGTTAAGGAGGGTTAAATAAATGTACAGGAATGAGGCCCCCGGGGGTTAAAAGTTAAAACTATAATGTGAATATGGCATTCTGGCATTCTGGAATTATGCAGGAAAGCATGGGTAGGAGTTAACCCCGGGGTCATTTTAACATGGGGTTAGCGAGAGTTAAGGAGGGTTAAATAAATGTACAGGAATGAGGCCCCCGGGGGTTAAAAGTTAAAACTATAATGTGAATACGGCATTCATCATTACCAACATATGCAAAAACAGTTTCCCATCAAACATCATTTGTTTATTCATCATCATCATAATTTATTATATATAACAGCTTCCATTGTGCCAACAAACAAGTTTTCAATAATAATCTGAGATGTTGTTGATAGTGTAATACAGATCATACATTATGTGAAACAGAATCAACAATATGTATTTGCCAACAAACAAATTTACAATGATATAAGTCGTGCAGTGTAATAATATGTAGTCAAACAATAAACAATACTAAGCAACATAAAATACTGACGCTTTATGCAAAAAAGTAAACTTTTGTTTCAATTTATACTATATATAGTTCGTACAAAATGTGTTAAAACAAGAAACATTTATGCAGAACGAAGTTTAAGACATCAGCTAAGATACAACGTTACACACTTATCGATATTTGAGAGTTAATTTTAGCATACAATGAGATAAAATTATTACCAACATTTTGCTTTTAAACTCACTAATCAATCACGTTCACATGAAATCACACAACCTCTGCGCTTGTTAAAAAAAAATCCATCTTGAAAAAATAAAATGTTAAAAACCATCGTCATCATCTTATCATCATCATCATCATCATTATCATCATCAATATCATCATCATCATCATCATCATCATCAATATCATCATCATCACCATCATCATCAACGGATACCAGACTACATCCCAATGTTCGATCAAACAGTTTGTAACTGCCAATATAAATAAAGATAAATAATGTGCAGTCATTAGATTAGAGAGAACTGTGTTAAAGATTTCAAGAAAAATTGGGAATATATTTATATGGCAAATGAAAACATTTTACTGTAAAACCAATGACTACTATAAGAACTATCAGTTTTCAAGTTTTTTTCAAAAGAGGTAAAAAAAAAACCAGAAATATTGCATTAGTGATTGGTTTTACCTAAAAATATTTTCATTTACCATCCATATGTAAATATATATAGAGAGAGAGAGCGCGAAATCTTTAAAAGCTTTTTGCGAAAGTTTTCGCAGCCGGGGTTTATGTTAATAAAATTAAACACATAGCGGGTAGTTCCGCCACGTCGGTCACACTCGCCAAAATTCATGTTGACGCGTTTCAGGACCGCTCTGGGTTCAGGGTTGGTTGCAAAATTTATTAAAATGAAACATTTCTAAGGATGAAACTAATCTATTATGTTTATTTTTTTGAATTCAACGTTTCGACCGACGTATAGAGTGGTCTTTTCCAAGAAGTATAAGTATAAACAACATATACATATACATATGGTACATAAGAGAAAATGTAAAAAAGCGTCCCCGCTGGGAATCGACCCCAGGTCACGGGGTTGTTTTTTTATACTGTCTTGTGTAGGCCCACCATCAAAATAACCTCAAAGCGGCTTACTATAAAAACTGTTTCATAGTAGTATTCATCCACTTTTTGCGATTGCGTGTAATTTTCACATACCTCGTTTCACAACCATATCATACAACTAATTATATATATATATATATATATATATATATACATGTATATTGAAAATGCCGAGGCTTTCGTGGCTCGGGTAATGTTATTAATATTAAAACTTTTGGTTGGTTCTAGTAAGTGTGTTCATCTTGGCCGAATAACCCGAAAAGTGTTTTATTTTGTTAACATTATATAATAGCAAGTAACATGCACGTGATTCACTCTGACCTGGAACAAGTGACATGCACGTGATTCACTCTGACCTGGAACAAGTGACATGCACGTGATTCACTCCGACTTGGAACAAGTGACATGCACGTGATTCACTCTGACCTGGAACAAGTGACATGCACGTGATTCACTCCGACTTGGAACAAGTGACATGCACGTGATTCACTCCGACTTGGAACAAGTGACATGCACGTGATTCACTCCGACTTGGAACAAGTGACATGCACGTGATTCACTCTGACCTGGAACAAGTGACATGCACGTGATTCACTCTGCCCTGGAACAAGTTACATGCACGTGATTCACTCTGACCTGGAACAAGTGACATGCACGTGATTCACTCTGACCTGGAACAAGTGACATGCACGTGATTCACTCTGACCTGGGACAAGTGACATGCACGTGATTCACTCTGACCTGGAACAAGTGACATGCACGTGATTCACTCCGACTTGGAACAAGTGACATGCACGTGATTCACTCTGACCTGGAGCAAGTGACATGCACGTGATTCACTCTGACCTGGAACAAGTGACATGCACGTGATTCACTCCGACTTGGAACAAGTGACATGCACGTGATTCACTCTGCCCTGGAACAAGTTACATGCACGTGATTCACTCTGACCTGGAACAAGTGACATGCACGTGATTCACTCTGACCTGGAACAAGTGACATGCACGTGATTCACTCCGACTTGGAACAAGTGACATGCACGTGATTCACTCTGACCTGGAACAAGTGACATGCACGTGATTCAATATGACCTGGAACAAGTGACATGCACGTGATTCACTCCGACTTGGAACAAGTGACATGCACGTGATTCACTCTGACCTGGAACAAATGACATGCACGTGATTCACTCTGACCTGGAACAAGTGACATGCACGTGATTCAATCTGACCTGGAACAAGTGACATGCACGTGATTCAATCTGACCTGAAACAAGTGACCTGCACGTGATTCACTCTGACCTGGAACAAGTGACATGCACGTGATTCACTCTGACCTGGGACAAGTGACATGCACGTGATTCACTCTGACCTGGAACAAGTAACATGCACGTGATTCACTCGTACCTGGAACAAGTGACATGCACGTGATTCACTCTGACCTGGAACAAGTAACATGCACGTGATTCACTCTGACCTGGAACAAGTGACATGCACGTGATTCACTCTGACCTGGAACAAGTGACATGCACGTGATTCACTCCGACCTGGAACAAGTGACATGCACG
>OX246740.1:12797001-12857943 GCA_945910005.1 Isoperla grammatica | reverse complement strand
CACACGGATTTAAATGATGCTTTACATGTAGGTCCACATTGGTGGTATGAACGCTCGACAAAAGTTTAAAAATTGTAACTCTAACCGCCATGTTATACAAAAATATTGTTTATTTACGGCAATTAATTTCTACATTTTTACAGTGTTCCACCGGTATGAATCGTATTTGCGGGCCATTGAAGTTAGATGCACATATAGTATGCACCACAAATAGCGTGCGCATTCAGACATTTCTCACTATATGTTTGGAATTTCGATAGCTCTTTTAGAATGGCAACAATGGCGTGGTATGTTTGATGATTTTTACGGCAAACATGCAAACGTTAACAACGAACTTTGCGGACAATTTAAAAAGCTATTAATATGATTCATATCTAGCCTGTATCTACATTATGCAACTTTCTAAACACAGATAAGTTTAATAGTTTATGATTTAGAGCAAATTGAGTAGAACTGAGCACGGTTGAATGAAATTATGCGGAAATCTATTAAAAAATCAACTTGAAGGTTTTAATTTATTTAAAGAAAACTTATTCACAGATTTGAACAATATTTCGTGCAATTATTGGCAACATGTTGAGAAATAATATACACAAGTTTTAAGGTCGTAACATAGACCGCCATCTTGTAAAAAAAATGTGTTTTTTATAAGAGTATCTTTTTTTGTAAGAGTAATATGATATGCAAATGATTTGTTTGATTTACAAAAGAAAAAATCGTTCATCTGGCAACGAAGAGCGTTTTCTCGTTATTTCCATTGGTAATATAATGAAGACGCAAACTCGCTTGTCATCTAAATTACCAAAGCTCTCTGGCGTGGAAGTTCAAAAGCTTTTGTATCATCGCCCCCTCGAGAATCGGACCGTAGAAGTGCACTGGTGCGCTATCTCATATATTGCATCCTAGTGGTATCCAATTTAATACGGACTGTCACAGTGGGTACTTCATTGTAAATAACAGCAAAATTACTGCAATAACCTAATGGAGTTTGCATTTTGCAAGCAAGGTTATTAGAGTGGATGATCCTGTTCTGTCGGTATTAGTAAATATAATTGGAATTGGAATGTGTAAACTTGAGCTAAAACTGCAGGTCTACGTTGCATGAATATATAAGCGCGATACAGTCTTAAATCGTAATCGAGCCATGAATATTCAGCAGAACGAGATTGAGTGATGAGGTGAGACGTTATAAATATTGATGGGTACATGGATTCTGTGGTGTGGGATCACAAGGGGTCGTCATTGTTCTACACGCAAGGAGATATTGAGAACATTTTGATTATATTGATTCTCCGTGGGATGCTAATGCTGTTTTATGTTCACTGACGATGGAGATAAGCAATATTTTATTTATTAATTATTTATTTCCACAATCTCCCGAAGTAGAAAAGAAGACCTGAAATATGACAATTCTCAGTCAAGAGCTGAAGTAACACATCAATTATTTTATTGGTATTATGTGTTTTGCTGGAAAAGATAAATCTGGAGGGTGGGGAGGGGTATGAACACTCGGCGAGGTTGTGTTCGTTTGGATTATTGAAAACAAGTTTTTCAAAACAATATAACAAGATGCAACTATTAAAGCCCTTTAACTAATGTACCCGTCTATAAAATTAATTAATAGAATCACCGTATTTTGAAGTTCAGATGTGGTATGTTCTGGCATAAAATATGTCCTGTGTACTTAAAAGAAGTGGTATGTCTTTATATTTCGAATTAATTATAAGCAGGTGTTTGTGATGTGTTAGGTTAAACTCCTGAACTATCTTTTTTATTTTTGGTAACATCCTTTCACTAACGTTGGAGATAAAAGTTACGGAACGATTTTCGACATGAATTACGTATCTCTTTCTCTTTCCAAAGTAAAATTCACGCATTTAACCGGTAAACGCATCTTGGAGATCCATTAGCTGGATCCAATAGAGAACAATAGCAAATTGTACCAATAAATCAAAAGGGAGTAAGACATTAAGGAAGAAGTAAAGGAAAGCAATTATTGGAAAAACAATTGCTAAACTCTTAGTTTGGTAGGGGAACGTGGCGGGCAAAACGATGTTGTGAAAATGCACCACGCATAGATCGACATCGACCCAACAAAACAACACATCGTCAACATGAGGGCTTTCAACATAATTTTCTAATATGTTGTTTGTTGTGTCTAATATGTTTGTTGTTTTATGACATACTCGGTCAAATGACGTCAGCCGAATCCGATACATCGTGCACATATCGCCGGGGTCGTCATAAGAGGTCCAGTTAGGGGTTTGAGAGTTGGAGGGGGGAGGGCGGGATGGGGGCGGGAGGAATTGGTGGGTGCACATGTCGCGAAGGGTACCGGTAGGTATGAATGAGAACGAGAAGAGAGAAATACGAAAAGTTTAAAAGTGAGCAAGACCATGATCGATGACCAGAGGGATGATTAGATATGTCGAGAGCCCTCTTTGCGGGCAACGGTAACCACGAGGAGGAACCCACCTCGGTCGGAAAAATCAAATTTCATTTCGATGGGTAGTCCTAGTTATGTTATTCATAATTCATAACATTGTTGTTTGCGGGGCAGGTTGGGGCCATGCACCCCCTTACCACTACTAGTTCAGGTGTGCTTCATTGCGTTTTCTATTTTTTCTAGAACTGAAGCCAAGCTGACCCAAAGCCCACCAGCGTCATTTAGTCGAGGTCACGTGATCGTGGTCGCGGTATGCTAATGGCCTATAGGAACTCCGAATTGTTGCGAAGAGGTGTCGATAAAAGAAAGTATTTTTAATACCCTTGATTTAAATGTCGGTAAGTATACCCCTCCTCCCCCCCCCCCCCTCCTCACCAACCTCTTCGCTTATCTATGATTGAGAATTTAGTTTTAATTTTGCCTACAACAAAACAAGCAAACAATTTGAAGAGATATATGAAATTTTAACATAAGCTATTAAGAATTCCCTGTCAAATAATCTGCCCTAACCTCAAGGCAGATTGATTAAAAATTATTGAACAATGCATCTGATTCGTCTATTGCTGAAAAATCGCATTGACAACTTGATATGAGAGGAAGATTAAAGAACGTTCGTGTAAATAGATCATCATTGTCTTCTTGCTAGTTGAAAAGATTCGAAGTCATCGTGGCGAACTTTGACATAAATCTGTCAGTATCACGGTAAAATCAATCTTTGTTTTTCTTCATTGTGTGCAAAGTTCATCTTAGATTTTCGCAAGACTAACGAAGACTTACCTTAACTAAATCCTGACCTAATTAGAAGCACTCTACTTTTTGTTCTTCTTCGTCAACGGAACTATACAACACTGTTCATTAACAAAGCGTCTTCGAGAACTATGCACACTGACGTAATACAAAGCTCAGGGGTTAAGGGTAGTAAATATAATGTCTCGTTTATCAACATCCTTCGACTACTTCGTTACTTCGGGATTTTGTGAGCCTATAATCGTATGGCCTAGGCCTAGCGTATATCAAACGATTAAAGCCCTGACTAATGGGCGTAATAAATAATATAATAATATAATAATGGGCATTTAGTCACTTTAAATTAAAGTCCCCCACTGCAAATCAGTTTCATTACTGAGTGGGTAGACTCTAAATGTGATTTTTTTTATTTTTTTTTATTTGAGATCAAAGCTGAAGTAGGTAAAGTCACCGTACAACAACTTCGGTAATGCTTGCGTCATCAATCAATGACGTTTTACGATCTCGGCCAACCCGAGCAGGTATTTGAATTAGCCACGGCCGCTGGTTGGCTGCCGCTCACCCACCCGTGACGAATGCATTACCGAAGTTTTTGTCCTTGTCCTGAAAAGCCCAACTTTGTTATTCATTTTGGCGGCAACCATGTTATACACTGTCGTAAGTCAACTGTCTATTGAGTTGACACTATCATTGTTTTGAATATAATACCAAAGGTATTCTCGATCACAAACCTTTTAAAACATTACTACAATGGATGACATAAATTATGAAAATTTAAGTATTAGCGACTTGAAAGTTGAATTGAGAAAACGAGGTGCAAAGATGGAGTTGTACCTTTCAGTACTGCTAGCGCTACGAGCGGCAGAAAGTCGCGCCTGGGACGCCCATTATTAAGAGCATTTTTAGCGAATCCAAAAAATATGCCGAGTTAATATTAATGTTCTCTACACTTGGAGCAAAAAGTTTTAAGGCAAAAAGTTGCAAAATCAAAATCACTGCCACTGCGAAACATCACTGGGTACCTCTAGCAAGCTTTTTGGATTTAGATTTACTCCTAGTTATGGGTCCCCCTTGAGATACTGCAGCAACTCTTTGTCTTCTTTGACAATGGTCAGCAACAGGCTGATTGTTTGCTGAATAAGCGAGATAATGCTCAAACCTTCGGCCTGGAAACAGATTGTGGCTACCCTAAAAGTCCAGCAGGTGTTTCCAGCCAACAATCAGTCTGTTGCTGACCGTTGTCAAAGAAGACAAAGAGTTGCTGCAGTATCTAAGGGGACATAACTAGGAATCATAGCTAGGAGTAAATAAATGTTTAATACATTTATCATACAGATTGCGGCTACCCTAAAAGTCCATCAGGTGTACCCAGCCAACAATCAGTCTGTTGCTGACCGTTGTCAAAGAAGACAGAGTTGCTGCAGTATCTCAAGGGGGACCCATAACTAGGAGTAAATAAATGTTTCGCTGTCGCAGTGATTTGGATTTGGTATGTATAAGGGCCTGTCTTACAATCTCCTAATAAGAAAGTGATTTGTAGCAATTAAGCTATTTGGAGGATTTCAAGGGTTTTGATTGGTGGTTGCCATGGAGAAAACAAGCTATTCGACGAATAAATAGTTATAAGGACATTGTAAGACTGGACCTAAGTGTTTTTGGTTGTTGAGGTTTTTTATTTGTTCTTGTATGTTTTGAAAAGGACGACTCCACACGTCGTCGAAACGTTGACATTGTTTGTGACGTAATCGATGCAATACTTTAAGAACAGCTTGGAGTAGGCGTGGCTCGAAAGTTTAGCCGTGCATTTTTGTTACGGCTACCCAGTAAATCTCAAGATATTGAAATGGAGATAAATATGTTGTTATCTTCTTCTTGGACCTATGATACACCTATGGCGTTCACATACTGATTATTGCGATAATCGCGAAGAAATTGCTATTCTGGTAGAAATTTATTCCATACTAAGAAATATAACTAAAATTCCAGGTTATGTTCACTATCGTTCCACGATACAGAGATACCGTTAACGAATGTCATCCTCGGTGATCAAGGCTTTCTGTTTAGGTAAGCATATATTTGTGTTCGGGCTCTTAACAATTATTATCATACACTTAGCATTTTCTTAGCCCTGGCCCTCGGTTGTACTTCAATTGCCGCCAAAACTCGCCTTCCATCCATAGCAGCAGTAACAGATGACAAAGTCATGACGTCAACAGCTGAGTTTATGAACAACTTTTAACACGGATGAAATCCATCCGACTATCTGGATGAGTTGATCTACCCTTGATCTCTGTATGTCGACGAGTGTTCATAAAATACCGCTAACAGTGAATACCGTGCGGTGGATCGTAGTTCCATGTGTGATGCTGTGTTCCCGAATGTGTTATTGCGTCGTGCTTTGAAGCCGATCTTCACGCTTCCATGCTTTTGTCCTTGATGAGCTTTCGAAACATTGGCACACGAACGTAGTGATGTGGGGGACTGGCTTGGATGAAAATAACTGCGCTTCATGGGAGTCCACGCTTAGTGACAATTCGAAAATAATTTATCATTGGTTGGTCCTAATGGAATATGCGATCTTGAAGACGCGTGCTCAACATTCGAAAATAATATTTCATTGCCAATTTTTTTCAGCCGAAATGTTTATTTTTGGTTGTTAACTAATGGTAAATACGCAAGTAGGTTTCGAGGATTCTATGCCAAGCTGTGGATTTGCCCTTGAGTGATTTCGTATCGTAGCGATTAATCTGTTCTTATTTAGGCCTATACGTAACTCACAGATGCACGGCATTGAGTACTTTACATTAAAATATTAATGGATATTGTAAAGAGCCATTTTGAGAGTTAGTGACTAAACCCTTTGGCCTAGATTCACGAGAGGTCGTAGGTCTTGTTCTGGGTTTAACTTCAAGACCAGTCTAACGTTGGACCTCTTGCAGATTTTTGACCAGGTCACATTGTTGAGTTCCTAATTCCTGGTAGGAACTAGGGACTTCACCACAATTTTATCGAACTGGAAGATAGTTCATAAAACCGGTTTTTAGCAAACATAGCGTAGGATATTTGCTAAATTCGCTTTGCCGTGCAAGTTATTGCCGCCCTTGTAACTCCGGCTGCAAAAACTTTATTTCTAGCCGTTAGTGTTGGATATTTGGATGACTCGACGTGGGATAAAGACGAACATGGGCTGTCGTCCTCCAAACCACTGACATAGGATGGACAAGACAAGACGTAGTGTCGAGTAACTGTGCCACTCTGGCGAACATTGGTAGGCTAAGTATTACAGTCTGTCCTCTTAAAGGTATAGGCTATTTAATATTCTTGATACTTTTGTATTTTTGAACAACCGGTTTACGAATCAAAAACTGGAGTGACACGTAACCGGTTCCAAACCGGTTACCGATGTAGTTCGTAATAAAAACAGACACAGTGAGATTTCAAATAATATGTTTGTAAAGTTCTCACGCTCACGCATGGGCCTTGATTTACAAGGGGTCCTAAGTTAGGCTGATCTTTCAGCGAAGGGTAGCTCTACGTTAAAAACCGCACATAATTCCAATTTTTAATTATATCTCAAGAATATACCTCTAAATCGAAAATCTGAATCTACAGCAGTCTGTGGTTTGGTAAGCCCGTCAGATTGAATCTCTAAATATGTCCAACGTTATAATCAGTATGGATTTTTTTGTAAATTATTTTATTATTGTAAAACTAATTAACTATGGATTTAATAATCAAAATAACTACGATACCACTTATAATGTTTTCAACCTGTAGGGGTTATGAAACCACAGTCCACTGTAGATTCAGATTTTCGATTTCGAGTAGTGTTCTTGAGATATAATTTTGTGCGGTTTTGTGTACGTGTAATACCCTGTTTCCAACTATGAAGTCAGTAGGGGGTGCTAGGTTCTCACCATTCGCTTGGGCCCCGGGTCTACCTAAGCCTAAGCCGAGTAGCCATGCTGAACCTTAACCCCTTCCATTTGGCCCTCCGACATCTTTACTCCAATGTCTTCTCACTGCTTTTCTTGCTGCACTTCTACCCATGGTTCTTTTCGTTTTTGCACGTCCGATACAATCACCTCTTCCCATGTTAGCCGTGGTCTTCCTGGTTTTCTCATTTTGCTCAGTCTGCAGCATCTTCAAATTGTCTCTTCTGGATCCTCTCCGCGCATTCACCATCTTCATATGTCCAAACCACCAAGCCCTTCTTTTTTTAAGCTACTTTTTATATATTTTACTGTTTTTTATTAGGTCAACTTATTTTTTACGCCCAAAAAGAGTGTTCAATTAACAGATGCTTAGTACAAAAGTGAATGTATACACTCCATTAGAAAGCCAAAATAAAAGTATCGTTATACTTTATTTATCTGTTCAATACATTAATCAAGTATTTGCTACCTCCAAGCAAACAAATAACCCTTTCTTATATCATCAGTGCTTCCTCAGTCAGTATAGTACTACCTTGCAACCGTTGTACATTAATCACAATATGATGTGTTTCTTCCTTTGTATTAATGTGCTATACACTGTCTGATTAGTATTAAAATCTCATACTTCTGGCCAAAACACATAAAATGTATCCACTGCTATAAGATACAAGTCTATTCAGTATTCAATGTATTTAACTGAAACGCGAAAATAATTACGTGAAATGGTGACCAATAATATAATATAAATAAAATATTATTTTAATAATAAAATTGTTTAAAAAAGTAAGTTATGTTATATATAAAATTAAGTAAATATATTGTATATTTAGTGTTCAGTCCGAGATTTGTTTGAAGTATGGTTCAGCGAGCAAACTAATATTGGTCGTGTGCGGTATCTACCCCCCCCCCCCCCCCATATATTTATATCACCATCCTCGTATAATGATTGATTGCCATTGACATTTGAACTAAACCACTGAGATTTATAACACATGCATACTTTAATGAAAAATCGAATTGGCATACGTGATGTGTTTACAATACTTAATACAGTGGATTACAATCAATTCAATTATATCGATTATTAAAATACATTATTATTATTGCTTTATTAATTTAATTAGTACCTACAAATGTTATTAGTGTGTAGATTTGCCAGAATGTCGCGTACAACAGTAATTAACGAAATTAAAGCTCATCAAACGACCGTGTCGAGATGTGTATTTAAATCTGTTTGATGTTGTTGATACACAGGGCGAATATACTAGGCGAGCAATATACTAATTGGATAGATGGCGCAAGTAATCAAGATAAAAACAACTGTATGTTGTGTATCAGCAAACACATTACTGATGTCCGTGGTTTTGTTAGCGTATTGGCTGTGTTTTGCAGGGCTAGCGGCGACGGCCGGGTAGCTCGCAATATTAATCCGTGCAAAATTAAGGGTAATTATTTTATAGAGATCTTGAGCCTCATTCCTGCTCAGAATTTGATTTTGTATTAGCTAAAGAATGAATATAAATTTTTTTAAATATTTTAATTGTTATGAATTTTATTTCAGTAATGAATTGAACAATTTGGAAGGAATTGATTTTTGAAATCATTATCTTAATTATTGCGATATTTAAACTTAGCACTTAACATTCTTTATTGAAACCAACTAGTTGGACTGCGCACTGTTCTTTGTCAAGATTAACGCAATATTTCGAGTACTGGACAGCACTCTCCAATGGGCTTCTACCAGTTTGGTTTGATAACATTTTGCCTGTTCTAATAAGTTTCTTTTTAATTTAAATGCCTTGTTTAGTTGAAAAAAAAAATGCCGCGTAGTAATAGCTATTTCACTATCGCAAGGAAGCGCTCTCAAGATACAAATATAAACGGTTTACTTAGCGAGTCAGGTCCCTTTATTAACTTGTTTTAAGGATATGGATATAGCAATTTGTACTAAGAGTGAAACTGTGTCCTTATTAATTAACAAGACCTCGTTTCTTGTTAGAACCCCTGATGTCAAATGTTTACCATCTTTATAATTAAAGTGCCCTTCTTGAAGTAACTAAGAACATTCGGGTATTTTGATGTTCGTCAAAACTCAATTAGCAGTTATAGTTATAATAAGGAACTGTATATTGAATGTTACTAACACCTTCATTAACATATCCCAGAAACATAAAATTTTCTAACGTAAATCCTCCAGTTTCCATTTCGTTACTTAGTTTCCTATTGTTTCTTTTTATCTATGAAATTGTATGTGACGTCATCGTGATGTTTATGAATGGATTTATACTACACATTGCATTGGAAAAGAACGTGGTCGTATTTTGTGTCTGACAAACATTAAATATGTACCAATCAAAGAAGGAAGAACGTGTTGCTTAGCAACCATTGCCT
Source organism: Isoperla grammatica (assembly GCA_945910005.1). Lineage (NCBI taxonomy): Eukaryota > Metazoa > Arthropoda > Insecta > Plecoptera > Perlodidae > Isoperla > Isoperla grammatica. The sequence goes on along the minus strand of OX246740.1, from coordinate 12,848,424 downwards.
GCCCTATTTAAATCTCTGCGTGATGTCACACAACCCCCACAAACGTAATAAATACTATGAAATTGCTTTCAATCTCTTGTCAGAATCTATTTAGAAAAGATAATTTTCTGTATGTCTGTTATTTGAATACTAAGAATCATCATAGATGTTTAGCATTGTGTTCATAACGAATATGTACAGGTATTGTTATTGTCCATTGTGGCAAAACGATTATAAAAGTTGAAATTCGGTTCACTTGAATTTGATTCATTACATCACTATTACGTCATGCCCGTTTTTTTTTCTCACCATAACGACGTTTTGAATTTCCACCCAACATTTTTTGGATTTAATTCTTTTCTAAAATTAAAATATATACATTTTTTGTATTCAGAAGCATATGTTCAATTTACGGGGCGTTATGAACAGAAATTAAAAGTAAGTAGCTCTTAATTTGTTCCCACCATGGCAACCACCAACCAGAAGCTTAAAAATCCACTTAATAGTTCATTAGCTACAATTAAATATGTATCAGCTGTTCATAACACCGGACCTTATAGTAGAATAGAAACCTAAAGTGTTCCTCATTTTTTTTATTGATGACCCAAGCTAACAAAACACTGCTAAGCAACCTCTTTATCTGCGCCATTGATGGTTTAACAATAATACAATTGACTTTTGACAGCTAAACTACTCATAATATGTTTTTGTCACGAGAATGCATTATTCTATTTTGAGTGGCCAATAATTAAACACCAAACAAATGCAACTTAACAATTACTACTACTATGATGATGAGAGTAACAATCAAGTTTCATCAGAGAACGTACTTGTTTTTTTTGTTATCAGTTATGTCTGCAGCATGAATATGAAACATTAACCTTATTTAAATTCCATTTTCAGATATCGCTGTTGGGTTTCCATTGAACGTGTTGTCCGATAACAAAACTAATTTTGACCATTTTAATTTGTTACGGGGTTTTGTTATATGACATTTCAAAACAAAACTATAAATACTATGTAAATAACACAACACAAGAGGTTTTTATTCCGGTGAATGTTCAATCAAAAAAAGTAAAAATCTTTGTAAAAAAAATACACATTTTGAATACAACACATTTTGTTTCATTTTGTGAAAATCTCTATTGCCGCAACTAGCTAGGATGCTAATTAATTCACCAATACAAAAACAAGAAGTTGAAAGCGTATTTATGCGCTTATGTAAAAACTGAAATTTATAAAATATCAATACTAGTTAAGAGATTAATGATAAAGTATATAACAAGTGGATCAACCATGAATCACAGCAAGGTCTCACTGAACACAATATATCATATTCAAAATGATCAAATGATCTATGATTCTTAGGCCCGGTATTCTGTGAAGAAAAACTTGTTTTCACCATAGCAACAACCAATGGGAGGCCTAGATGCCACGGATAAAACAAGTTAGTAGTTTACTGAATATATTATAATCACGGTCCTTCAATGGCAACAATGCACAACATTCTTTATTATTCACTGACGTCACGGACATTGTTGGCGGCCATAGTCCCGTACATTAGGTATTGCAGTTTCAATACATAGCGGCCATCATCCCGGACCCTTGAGGGTCAAATGCATAGTCGTTCCTCACGTGCTCCTCAACTCAGCCTTTCCTCACACTCCCCCAACCACCAATCACAGAGCAGCATTGCCATGTGGACTGCTCGATGATTGGTTGTTGGGCGATTCTGAGGAAAGGCTGAGTTGAGGAGCACGTGAGGAACGACTATGCATTTGACCCTTAGAGCAGAATGCAGATTCGAGTTAATTATATGATTTGTTTATGGTTGCCATGGAGTTTGTTCTTCGTATGGAAAATAGCATATAACAAAACAATTCCATATCGATTGTCTGTGCATATGGCCCTAAGTCATTGTTGTAGACAACGAATTAGCATATTGCATACCAAGAATAGGGTGTATGTGCATGCACTTTCCACAGCTCTGAAAGTGTGTGGAATATATAGACCTTCATGTAAAGATACCAGAAAAGTTACTTTAAAGTTTCAAAATTAACTAATGATATTTTATATAAAGGTTCAAAATATTCGATTTTCTGTTCCCCGTTCAAACGAGATGTGACGTCACACGCCATGAAAATCGCTGCTTAGGAATGACTGTCACTGCCTCCTAGATGAGCATTCCGAGAATTCTGTTGAAAATGAAGCCCCTGATTGCTCTGATTATGCTATAAAGGAGCAAGAAGAGGACAAACTAATTGTTCACCCTATAACAGACGGTCCTATTTTAAAAGGAGAACACAGGAAGGTTGGTTGCCACTGCAACTTAATCACACGATACTTAGGAGAAAATGAGACTGAATTCATGGAATTTTTTGTGTCTAGAGACATTTACTGCTTTATTTTAAAATATATAAAGCACGAGACCAACCTGCGTGTCACGCACATTTTTCCTTGCTGTGACGCATCACGCCCACGCAAGCGTCATTGCGTGTTCCGTAAAAACCCTATCTTCATGTAATTAATAGGCCTGCCGTTAATTCGAAATTGAATAAAACTAAAGATTCTGCACAAATTGATGTAACAGTGTTTTGCGAAACTTCTTCAATAATTGCCTCAATTATGATTCAACTCACGTTATCGATTCAATTTATTGTTCTACCTTTATCATTCCTGAATAAGTTTCTCAATTTAAACTTTGCACCGCTGCAGCTAAGTTGAGCGGTATAGGGAAAAGCGTGATTACAACATATAGATATTCTCCCGGGGCCTCATTCCAGTACATTTGCAAACTTAACCCCGGTGTTAGGCAAGAGCCAATCAGGTGTCAGCAATTGAGCCGTCGATCGAAAGAAGACTTTGTTGAAAAGCGAGACAAAATAAAAACAATAACAAACAAAAACAGTCCAATAATTTCAAAACGTCGACAAAATACTCAATAAAAATACATATTTACATTATGTAGGACCTATATAATATACAATAAATACAAAAAATGTTTAGAAACTTCAATAAACACATAAAGTAACGTATCCATGAAGGTGGATATCCCAATTAAAGAATTGAAATGTGACATTTTGTGAAACTGCACACATGGGCATTAACAAAATGGCGGCATTTCAAAGTATTGTTGAGATAACTCTTCTTACCCCTAATATCGGACAGGGTCATATTTGCCTCCGAATTATGCAGGAAAGCATGGGTAGGAGTTAACCCCGGGGTCATTTTAACATGGGGTTAGCGAGAGTTAAGGAGGGTTAAATAAATGTACAGGAATGAGGCCCCCGGGGGTTAAAAGTTAAAACTATAATGTGAATATGGCATTCTGGCATTCTGGAATTATGCAGGAAAGCATGGGTAGGAGTTAACCCCGGGGTCATTTTAACATGGGGTTAGCGAGAGTTAAGGAGGGTTAAATAAATGTACAGGAATGAGGCCCCCGGGGGTTAAAAGTTAAAACTATAATGTGAATACGGCATTCATCATTACCAACATATGCAAAAACAGTTTCCCATCAAACATCATTTGTTTATTCATCATCATCATAATTTATTATATATAACAGCTTCCATTGTGCCAACAAACAAGTTTTCAATAATAATCTGAGATGTTGTTGATAGTGTAATACAGATCATACATTATGTGAAACAGAATCAACAATATGTATTTGCCAACAAACAAATTTACAATGATATAAGTCGTGCAGTGTAATAATATGTAGTCAAACAATAAACAATACTAAGCAACATAAAATACTGACGCTTTATGCAAAAAAGTAAACTTTTGTTTCAATTTATACTATATATAGTTCGTACAAAATGTGTTAAAACAAGAAACATTTATGCAGAACGAAGTTTAAGACATCAGCTAAGATACAACGTTACACACTTATCGATATTTGAGAGTTAATTTTAGCATACAATGAGATAAAATTATTACCAACATTTTGCTTTTAAACTCACTAATCAATCACGTTCACATGAAATCACACAACCTCTGCGCTTGTTAAAAAAAAATCCATCTTGAAAAAATAAAATGTTAAAAACCATCGTCATCATCTTATCATCATCATCATCATCATTATCATCATCAATATCATCATCATCATCATCATCATCATCAATATCATCATCATCACCATCATCATCAACGGATACCAGACTACATCCCAATGTTCGATCAAACAGTTTGTAACTGCCAATATAAATAAAGATAAATAATGTGCAGTCATTAGATTAGAGAGAACTGTGTTAAAGATTTCAAGAAAAATTGGGAATATATTTATATGGCAAATGAAAACATTTTACTGTAAAACCAATGACTACTATAAGAACTATCAGTTTTCAAGTTTTTTTCAAAAGAGGTAAAAAAAAACCCAGAAATATTGCATTAGTGATTGGTTTTACCTAAAAATATTTTCATTTACCATCCATATGTAAATATATATAGAGAGAGAGAGCGCGAAATCTTTAAAAGCTTTTTGCGAAAGTTTTCGCAGCCGGGGTTTATGTTAATAAAATTAAACACATAGCGGGTAGTTCCGCCACGTCGGTCACACTCGCCAAAATTCATGTTGACGCGTTTCAGGACCGCTCTGGGTTCAGGGTTGGTTGCAAAATTTATTAAAATGAAACATTTCTAAGGATGAAACTAATCTATTATGTTTATTTTTTTGAATTCAACGTTTCGACCGACGTATAGAGTGGTCTTTTCCAAGAAGTATAAGTATAAACAACATATACATATACATATGGTACATAAGAGAAAATGTAAAAAAGCGTCCCCGCTGGGAATCGACCCCAGGTCACGGGGTTGTTTTTTTATACTGTCTTGTGTAGGCCCACCATCAAAATAACCTCAAAGCGGCTTACTATAAAAACTGTTTCATAGTAGTATTCATCCACTTTTTGCGATTGCGTGTAATTTTCACATACCTCGTTTCACAACCATATCATACAACTAATTATATATATATATATATATATATATATATACATGTATATTGAAAATGCCGAGGCTTTCGTGGCTCGGGTAATGTTATTAATATTAAAACTTTTGGTTGGTTCTAGTAAGTGTGTTCATCTTGGCCGAATAACCCGAAAAGTGTTTTATTTTGTTAACATTATATAATAGCAAGTAACATGCACGTGATTCACTCTGACCTGGAACAAGTGACATGCACGTGATTCACTCTGACCTGGAACAAGTGACATGCACGTGATTCACTCCGACTTGGAACAAGTGACATGCACGTGATTCACTCTGACCTGGAACAAGTGACATGCACGTGATTCACTCCGACTTGGAACAAGTGACATGCACGTGATTCACTCCGACTTGGAACAAGTGACATGCACGTGATTCACTCCGACTTGGAACAAGTGACATGCACGTGATTCACTCTGACCTGGAACAAGTGACATGCACGTGATTCACTCTGCCCTGGAACAAGTTACATGCACGTGATTCACTCTGACCTGGAACAAGTGACATGCACGTGATTCACTCTGACCTGGAACAAGTGACATGCACGTGATTCACTCTGACCTGGGACAAGTGACATGCACGTGATTCACTCTGACCTGGAACAAGTGACATGCACGTGATTCACTCCGACTTGGAACAAGTGACATGCACGTGATTCACTCTGACCTGGAGCAAGTGACATGCACGTGATTCACTCTGACCTGGAACAAGTGACATGCACGTGATTCACTCCGACTTGGAACAAGTGACATGCACGTGATTCACTCTGCCCTGGAACAAGTTACATGCACGTGATTCACTCTGACCTGGAACAAGTGACATGCACGTGATTCACTCTGACCTGGAACAAGTGACATGCACGTGATTCACTCCGACTTGGAACAAGTGACATGCACGTGATTCACTCTGACCTGGAACAAGTGACATGCACGTGATTCAATATGACCTGGAACAAGTGACATGCACGTGATTCACTCCGACTTGGAACAAGTGACATGCACGTGATTCACTCTGACCTGGAACAAATGACATGCACGTGATTCACTCTGACCTGGAACAAGTGACATGCACGTGATTCAATCTGACCTGGAACAAGTGACATGCACGTGATTCAATCTGACCTGAAACAAGTGACCTGCACGTGATTCACTCTGACCTGGAACAAGTGACATGCACGTGATTCACTCTGACCTGGGACAAGTGACATGCACGTGATTCACTCTGACCTGGAACAAGTAACATGCACGTGATTCACTCGTACCTGGAACAAGTGACATGCACGTGATTCACTCTGACCTGGAACAAGTAACATGCACGTGATTCACTCTGACCTGGAACAAGTGACATGCACGTGATTCACTCTGACCTGGAACAAGTGACATGCACGTGATTCACTCCGACCTGGAACAAGTGACATGCACGTGATTCACTCCGACCTGGAACAAGTGACATGCACGTGATTCACTCTGACCTGGAACAAGTGACATGCACGTGATTCACTCCGACCTGGAACAAGTGACATGCACGTGATTCACTCCGACCTGGAACAAGTGACATGCACGTGATTCACTCCGACCTGGAACAAGTGACATGCACGTGATTCACTCCGACCTGGAACAAGTGACATGCACGTGATTCACTCCGACCTGGAACAAGTGACATGCACGTGATTCACTCTGACCTGGAACAAGTGACATGCACGTGATTCACTCTGACCTGGAACAAGTGACATGCACGTGATTCACTCTGATCTTGAACAAGTGACATGCACGTGATTCACTCTGACCTGGAACAAGTGACATGCACGTGATTTACTCGGACCTGGAACAAGTGACATGCACGTGATTCACTCTGACCTGGAACAAGTGACATGCACGTGATTCACTCTGACCTGGAACAAGTAACATGCACGTGATCCACTCTGACCTGGAACAAGTGACATGCACGTGATTCACTCTAACCTGGAACAAGTGACATGCACGTGATTCACTCTGACCTGGAACAAGTGATTATATATACAACCCTTCATGACGGAATCATTAACCGCGTGGGCTTGTGGGTCGATGTTATCGCAACAGAGTGTAGCCGCGGTCCCGGGCAAAAGGCTCGGCCCTCCAGATTCCACCGCACTCCCAAATGACAGGGCGACGCTCAACACTGCCACGCCGACTGAAGGCGGTGGGATGGGGAAAAGCTTCAATCGACGACCTATTGACACTCTTGGAAGTCTAGATCAGACTACTCATCCCTCTGGAGACTCCTCTAGCTGCTAGACACATAAACACCTGAGCAAAGTGATGGAGAAGTACGTGGAGGTATTTTAGATTGAACACCTCATTCAAAAGTTTATGTATGTAATTTGTATTCTTAAAGGGGTATTGAGGCAGCAAGAAACAAAAAAAAATTATATTCCCACCTATGAGAAATAAGCGCAAAAAAGTTTCTACCCCAAAGAGAAAGAAGGGGAAAAATGAACAAAATCGCATAATTCTGGCAAAATGCTCAACAATTATTTTTCTTGGGGAATTAGCATGTACGTGATCGCCGGGTTGCAGTAATAATAATAACCGAATTAAAACATAACTTGAGAAAGTTCCATTAATCAAGTTAAAGAACTCTTGCGTTCGTATCAAAGACCCAATCATTTGTATGTTTTATTTTGTCTCGTTTCCCTAGGGTGAAAATCACGTACATGCTAATTCCATTAAAAAAAATTATTGTTGGGCAACTAGCCCAAAGTTATACAATTTCGTTAACATTTTCCTTCTTTCTCTTTGGGGTAAGAGCTTATTTACATCATTAATAACATTATTCCTCATGCATGGGAATACGTAAGATGTTTTAAGTTTCTGACCTGAATACCTCTTTTTAGGAAAAATGCCGCTTCCTTGATATAATAAATCATTTGCTATGCACATGGTGCATAATTATTAATGATCATTTTGTTATGTTCATCTAGTTTGTAATCTTTGATATGAGGTTGGTATTAGACTAGTGACGTAGGGACTAGTTATCCACTGACAGAAGTTACTATCTTGGGAGTAATGATAATACTTTCAGAGAAATATTTACTCTTGTTTCAACACGTTAGATGTACCATACGTGCCGCTCTTCAGGTGACAAATTGGAGGTAAGGAAAGATAAGAAGGAGTGTCCGAAGAGTAATCCTAGAACGCAATCCTATACTCGTCCTGTGATTGAGGAAAACCTCAGAAAATGTTCAGCCAAGATAGACGACGTCCAGTGTCGAACCGCCGACCTCCTGAATTAGAGTCTTGATCCAGCTGAACTATCTGTATCAACGCGTCTGGGACCATCAACCTGTCATTCTATTCCACTATTGAAGTTATCCATTCTACGTACAAATATAAAACATGTACTTTTCCTCCGAAACAATTCATGATTTGAAATAAATATATAAAACAAATTATATAAAGTACACAAATGTATACGCAACCCAAGACCACTTTACAGATGCTTTCGTCAGAGGCGAGGCACTCGTAGCCAACCAGCGAGCCGCCCGAGACAAGCGCGCTCAAATAACGATCGCTGATGGGCTACGAATACCTCGCCTGTGACGAAAGCACGTGTAAGGTTGTCTTGGGTTGCCTCTACATTTGTGTACTTTATATAATGTGTTTTATATATTTATTCCAAATCATGAATTGTTTGGGAGGAAAAGTACATGATATACATTTGTACGTAGATAAGATAACTTCAATGACATTGTATTTTTACGTATACAGGTGTGTTAAAAGTAGACACGAAAATTGCTGCTTGGAAGAAATTACCGAACGCACCTCGCTCCCAACCCTTCTACCCTCGCTTAGAATTACAGACAATTATATAACGCAATCTAATCAATAAAGAGAGCGTCCAAGTAAGTATCAATCTTTAGAGCCAAACATGTTGCATGTAATCAGCGTTGTATCACAATACAAGGGTTGGTGAACTGATGCACAAACAAAACAACACAGTTCAGTGTGGTCGAATTGTTGAAATTGTTTCGAAGTAATAACCCACATATTTATTAGACACTTCGAATTCAAATCATGAATTGGTTCCACATTTCCGTTGTATTAAAAAAAAAAAATATTCACATGTTTGTGTTTTCACACGTCATGGATAATACTTTCATCATATGATTGATTACGAATATACAAAAACTAGCCAAACATCGTTCAATATTGTTGCTGTTTCCAAATAATTTCCAAATCTCCTAAATTTGCAAGATTACAAATATGCGATCTCTCCATACCTACTTGACACATTAGTTGCAACAGAGTAGCGAGGAACAAATTCGATTTTAGATGTGGAGACGTTTTAACAAATACTTTGTACACATTTTCCTAGAACAACAATCTACTCAGAACACTTCAAAAGTAACTTGTTGAATCAAGTACAAGTACTACTAAAAATATTCGCTCAATCGTTAAACTTGTAATGTTTTATTGTAATTGTTTGACATACAATCTTAAATTCTTGATATATACATAACATTAAGAAGAGTTTAGTAGTTTATGCTTAGACGTTTTTCACCGAAGCAACGGATACGTGAGTTTGGCCCATGTTTATTCTAACCGTAGCCAAATGATACGACGTAGTTTTTATTTATAATACTTTCGTAGTAGGCATTCTAGGTCAGTTTTATTCAAACTTGTCTGTGGTCTCGTTTTTAAATTGTACTAAACACGACCGTTTTGAGTCCGTTATTTCATCGCGTATGAAACAGATCTGTCTGAAAGGTATTTGTCTTGAATGCAAGTGTGTTTCATCTTGACATTGTTTCAGGAAGAGCAGAATAGCAGACAGGAGACTTCGTTATCTGAAACCTGGCTGGCATCCCCTCAAACGTTCAGTCACAGCAGAAAAACAATAAACGTGCGGAAGTTGTCCTAACCTTTGCATCATTGTCATCTGAATGTAACCTTGCTAGGACAGAAACCAAGGTTGACCTTGCTTGTCAAAGAACTGCACCGAAAATAATTTTGTCTGTGTGATCTCATGTTTCATATTGGTGGTACGATTGTTTTGGCACTAGTTAACTGACACATATTTATTTCAAGGTAGCCTTCAAGATACTAATGGTCGTGTCGTTTCTCAGAATGTGACGAAAGAAGTGCAAGATTAATAAAACGAGATAATTCGTCGCGGGTTTTGTAGATATTTATAGATTGTCTGTCGTAGGTTTGGTGCATCACGTCATTATATTCTACATCGCCGCTTCCTTTTGGCAGGTGAGCTTGGCAGTGTACACGGCTTACAAAATAAAACTATGACCATACTTAAAATCCAGACCAAAATAAACGTTACGTTATTTGACAAGAACCAATATGTGTCCTATTGCCCATTGTAAAATTTAAAAAATCAAACTAAATTTCGTTGTAAAATTATGTTCAATAACAAATATATCTTGGTGCAATAAGAAAGAGACATGGTAAAGTTAACAAATTAGTCTCTATTTTTATAAAAAAAATACAAAACAATTGTAGACTATCTGTACTTACCACAAAAACACGTATATATATATATATATCTGTCAGTGAGCAACAAAGGTGTACGATGTGTTCCGTCAGCCCTGTGACATCGCCAACAATTTTGGCTGAAATACGCATAGTTTTTCATTTATTCTATCGATATACTTATTTAAGATTTAAGATTTTATTTTCCTAACTGTTTTACTTAGGATCGCTACCATTGGCCGGACTTATAAAAAGTCGTCTCTTATTGGCTGGGCTAAGAATTTTAGGTATAAGATAAGAGCTAACATTGCTATAGTTCCCGTTACTCAGGAAAATGTATAAACGCCATTGTTAACCCTTAAACCTTAAATCTAAGTTTGAAAACCGACCTTTAGCTGTGTAAAACCATCATTATATTATACGTTTCTGTTCAATTTCACTCATTATTCGTACAATATTGCTCAATTTTCTTCAGACATAATTGTATAACTGTATGTTTAGCAATTAACCTTTCAACATAGACACACTTAAACGGGAAAAGATCAATTCATAAAACCACTCACGGTTGTTGGCAAATTTTTGCATACTTCATTATCCTTTGAAATACATGGACGAGATAGTGAAAACCATTAACACGACGCTCTACAGAAATTAGCTACGTGATATAAGCAAAGTAATAATTCTATCAGTGGCATTTTAAAACAAAAGACATTTATTTTTAATACTAAGACCAATAGACCTACCAATTATCTGTCAATGTGATTTGTTTTTCATACATTATCGTCGTGTATTTTCCATTTCAATAGATGGAGATATAAATTATTTATCTTTTTTGACATTTTCAGTGCTGACAAATACATCTCTTCTTTCTCATTCGAGCCTTTCTTTCATTTATTCACAAAAGTCTTTGACGCGAGGGAAAGAATGAAACCACTTTGTAAACATCCACAAAGAATAAAAGCTTTATGTATATATGATACAAGTATTATCCGTGAGATGCATTTCTAAAACGGTTATGCATCTCACAAACTAGATATTATTCTGTTCACAAAGAGGAGTAGCTTTTATGTCAGCAATATCATTATTTCCTTACAACTCATACTCGTACTTCGTTCATCCCTTCTTACAGCTTTTGTTGATGCTCCCAACTGGTGTGCAGTGTAATGTGCAAACTATATAATGAAACGTAAATACATTTGTCGTTGTCATACGTCGACAACGGTTTTTTATACCCTTTATACATTTATTGCAGTTTGTATGACCTTGCGGGCACTAATAACCACGTCGTTGTGTGCCCTTAAACACGAACTAACAACAATTGTATGACCTTGACCTCCCCCTCCACAGTAGTAATCACAGAGGCCAGTCTAAAGTGTAAATTCAACAATCTGACAATCACAAACTTGATAAGTAAAGGATGTTTACATATGATGACGTGTTTTATCTGACAAGGTGATTTCTTTTTTCCTTTATTGATATACTAGTATTATTTAAAGGTACAAAATGAGATAATTTTGATATTCTCGTAAACAATTGTTGACAAAACAATATTTTAAAGCTGTATGTTGACAATCTCATTCTCTTAGTAGTAATCATAGTTTAAGTTTGCTTAATACGCTATTTTTAAATTGTCAATTGGTAAGTTGTTTTGATTAATATTATTTCTGACTGAATGATTTAAAACCGCAATTTTTATAATCAAATATAATCTAGTATTACAACGTCTACAACAAATAATGTAAAAAATGCAATTATGGACGATATTTGATACGGGATAGAGTAAGAGGATTTGAATTTGAATTTGAACCTAATTTAAACTTAATATAATCGTTAGTCTAAATAATGACACATTATTGAGTAAATGAATGACATCTCTATCAAGTATATTCCCCCAACGAATATATTGTGTGTATACATTATTGCACTGTTTAAACACGTTTAATATCAGCGAAAGACGATACATAATTGAGAAAATTAATTTATTCATAATAAAATTAATGCCCCGCTCAAATAATGTATAAGAAACACTGGTACAGTCTTACAATAATTATCTGTAGAAATTCTAATAAAACTTGATAGTCATTATTAGTAATGAGGAGAAGTGAACACGAGGTAATGTTTTGTTATACCACGTTTGCGATAATCTATAGAGCGCCATAGTGTATGGAAGGTAAAGTTATAATTAGCAAACACACCATACAAGCAATTGTGTCAAGATAACACCATAACTTATAAATAAGTTAACACAATCAGAGGGTGGAGATAATATCCATTATAGCTGAACTAACAGGAAAGAACTTGTGTGCTTGCGAGAAAGCTATATTGGAAGAAATCCCAAGATGACATTTATACAACTCAAAATATCTACCTTTTGAAGACAATCGGATATGCTTTAAGTATAACCGACGACTTAGTTAAGCTAAAATTTAAAATTTGAAGTAGCTTCTAGAGAAAAAAAAAACAAACACGTTTTACCGAAAACAGACGAGTATTATTTGAAGTGAGCGCGGATAGTTGGCCAGCGTATAGTTGACCGCGGCGTTGGTCTAGTAAACTGGGGTCACTGCGTTCCAGGTTCGAATCCTGGCTTGGGCATGGATGTCATGTGCCGTTTTTCATCATCATAATCACCCACTCATCGTCTTAATTAGCAACGTTGCAAAAATGTGAGACGCGAAGCTCAAATATCATCAACATCATCCAAATATCATCATTTGTCGGTCGAGCTGTAATCTTGAACTTATCATTAAAATAAATAAAATTAGAATAAATAAATTCCGTTTATAAAATTTGTGCCATAGTCCAAAGTACTAAAAAGCAGTTCTACTTTAAAATTGAATAAAACGAGTTTCTCCACATTAAGTTGGCTTTTTATAATTGTTTATTTTGCATCAAAAGTCTCGTTTTTCATTAGATAATTTGTAACATTGTAGTTTACCGAACAACAGAATACAAAATTCTTACATTGCAAATAGATTCAATAGCACAAGGACCTACTACTGCTGTTTTTTTAACAGGGTTCAAAATACTTGTTAAAATTGATAACACACACAAGTAGAATAATAAATATATAAGTAACAACATATTAATCTGGATTATTGTAGCGAACACTAAATAAAAAAAATCCAATCCTCCGATTAATCCCAAAACCAAGCTATGAAGAAAAATGCCGGCTGATACTGGCGAATAGTGCAATTAAATGTTTTTCATTGCTCCAACCTCGGAAACTCGTAACAGAAGCCAACATTGTCTCTAAAGATAAAACCTGGTTCTTTGACAGGACCAATGGTTTTTTTGCGAGTGGATTCTGTCACAGAGAGAGGGGGGTAGCGATGCTATCCGCTATCCTACGGGCGAAATGAATTAAAAGCCTCGAATGTTCACTAGACTGTTGTCATGAAATTCATCTCGTCTTATAGACTGAAAGTTTTAAATTATTAAAAATGAAACAACTTGCCTGTTTTGCAATGGCGGGTTGAGTTCAAGCCATTATTTACTTAAACATTTTATACAAACACTCGCCGTCATATTTTAGAACCAAAACTTACTATAGATACAAAACTTACAGTTACGATATATTCTTGTTCAATAACTCTTGTTCCTGGTTGTGTGAACTTATCAGTGACGCGATTCCGCCAAGGAGCCTGTGCACACTCTGTTCCAAACTAAAAATAACACGCCCTTAGTAGTTTCATAGCCTTTAGATAAGTATGCGCTGATACTACAGCGCGTTTAGCGAAGCCAATAATTTTTCACAACTCACTTTATATCATCGACACATAGAAAAGTATGTCAATAGGAAAACTTTCCAGCTATCCATTCACCCTAATAACCTAGTCAGTCACCTGAAGAGTGGCACATCAGGTAAAGCTGGTGTGCACCCTATAACGGGTATTCCTACGAAAAATTAAAATTAAATTATAAAAGGTAATACGATAGCCAATCAAACATCGTTGCAACAAATACCATTATTCACGTACTAAGAAGAAGAGTTGTTGATAAAGAAGATATATTTACTACCCTTGATGTGTACAACATTCTTCACAACGCTATGGGTGTTGACTGCTGGAATTGTTGTTGGTAAAAGACAGATTATTGCTACTTACTAAATATTGAAAATTCATTATTTCAAAATTTCATAAATGTGTAATTTTAAGTAACTATGGTTATAATCATCCAATTGTCTAGAAAATTTCAAAATGTTGTAAAAAATAAATCAACATTCATTCAATAGATCATAGAAAATTAAATCGTCTAGTGAATGACACAATGTTTATTTCCTTGTGATCATTTTAAAGCCATAAAAGAACAACTTGAAGATTTAGTAATAATGTTTTGTGTGATTCTCACTATAAAATTACCGTTGTCTCCTTTACATATTTAAAACCACTTTAATTAAGCTTTCATTAATTTCAGTTTTACTGTTTCTAATCTAACTTCTCACTAGCCGGATCTACACCGAGACTTACATAATTCATTGTGTGTGTCTTGATGATTATAATGTTAACGAGGATCAGTTCGCATAACAATCTCCCGGGCAATTGGCCAGTTGCCAGTAAACCCCTCACACAGCCCTAACATAAGTTCCTTTTAAATGGTAAAACAAAGTTACAACAAGACGGCAATGAGACTCCTTTTAGACGTATTTACGACGTCGTAAGCTCGTTGCATGGACATCCGCTCTAGGAGAATATAAATTGAGTTAGTTTTTGTTTTGTTTTTTGTTTGCGGGGAATAAGATGGCATTTTTACAACGTGAGGTTGGTAAAGGGAGGATGAAGGCCACGCGATGAGCTATGTTGTCGCTTAGTGACGATTGTGGTGATGTTTGGTGTTTTTAGGGCGCAAGTTTGCACCAGTTTAACATTGTCACCCGTGTACGTTTTGCGCCTTACAAGACAGAAATATGTGAGGTAGAAGATCTAACAGAAATTGACGATACATTGCATTATTGATCTCCATAGGGCAAAGAATGATTTATGTTTCGTGTAAATCTCAATATTTTGTGTGGGGCGTAAGTACCACAAAGTGAAAGTTTTGTTCGAAAAAAAAACAAATGTTATTTTTCTCATCGCAATGTTTTTTTAACAAATGTCCGCTATCAATTTTGTGTTATCACAATGGAAACCAATTCACCGCTGTCGTGATCCCTTGGCTATAGAATGGCATAACAAGTTACATTCCTGACATTTGTATTTGATAAGCTACGATTCAATGGGTATATTGTTTATCAATAAAGTTTGGCAACCGGGGTAGCGGAGACGATTAGTGGGTGATTGATGAAAAGGCGTTACCTGTCATATAACTCCAAATGGGGACGCGAACCTGGAGTGAAGTTTTGCCAACGGTTTAGCACCGTGGTCGCTTAGCTGGTTCCAATACGAACACCGAAGTTAAGCAACGTCGGGCTAGGTCAGGAGGATGCTGGATGACCGTTTTCATCCGAAATACTAGCTACCGTTAGTTAGAGCACATTGGAGGGTTCTAAAGCTTGTGTTACAGATTCGTTTTTCTCGTCAACTGCTCTGTAGACTAGGTTAGTGGAGGAACCTGGTCAAAGTTACACGTCCTTCCGGATGGGACGTAAAGCGGATGGTCTCCCTGGTACTTTTCGACAGGAGTAGGCTATATAATATATATACTATAATGTAGCCTACATCACAGACAGACAGACAGACAGACAGACAGACAGACAGACAGACAGACAGACAGACAGACAGACAGACAGACAGACAGACAGACAGACAGACAGACAGACAGACAGACAGACAGACAGACAGACAGACAGACAGACAGACAGACAGACAGACAGACAGACAGACAGACAGACAGACAGACAGACAGACAGACAGACAGACAGACAGACAGACAGACAGACAGACAGACAGACAGACAGACAGACAGACAGACAGACAGACAGACAGACAGACAGACAGACAGACAGACAGACAGACAGACAGACAGACAGACAGACAGACAGATAGATAGCAATAGACAATTAATAAGCAACAGATAGTGCAGTAAAGTAAATAATACTGCAACATGAATTCTAAATTATGTATTCAATATTATTTTATGATAATATATAATTCGTGATTGAATATGATTTATAAATTTAAGGAAGGCCTTCATTATAAATAAGCACTATTGAAAAACATATAAAACGTTTCACATGTGGAAAACTTCATACATAGTCTTTTTAAAAAAACGTTCTACTCTTTTCTGTGAGTCAGAGATGAACAGATTTTAATTTACAAAATAATTCATGAGTTTATTGTGTAGGCAATGTTCTCTTTTCATTTCATTTTCATTCATTTTCTTTTCAATGTTCTCTCGTTCAATGGTTTCTTGTAAGCGTCTGGTTGTGACACTGTAGAAACCAATTAAACCATTGAGTTCAGTTTATTTTGTTATTCTACTAGTCTTACGATGTAATGAGAGGTAGGTCATATGACGTTGTTCCAAGGACGTATGCCCTGCCTCAAGATTACTCTTACAGGGGAATACAAATATAGAATGTGTTTAATGTAAGAATGTAATATGATTGTGTTGAAAAATAAACTAAAACTAAAACTAAACGAAACCAAATCCATCACCATCACCGGGTCGTTATAAGACGAGTCTAGTCAAAAGTATAACCGTACCAATGTCTATTCGCATAAGATTCCATTCTGCGAAAATCTGTGTTTGTAATAAACTGTTGTTCTTTGCCGTTTAAGAATAATTCACATAAGGTCACCGCTAAAACATTGTATTTGTTGATTGGATAGACAAACAGTATCCTTTTTTAAACTAGGAAAACGCTGTTGATAAGCGAGCGCGTCCTAGTCCATGAACTTTCTTGCGAAAAGTTCTCAAAGCTATCGTCATTGTTCAATTGAAGAGATAAATGTACAAGTGTCGCAAACGGTCTTGCTGTTCCAGCGCCGACTGCATGAAAACACTAATATCATCATCAATTAGTATAATAATGTTTATATTTGTTTAAGGCCCGGTATTTCAATGTCCAGTTAAAGTGTCAAGTAAATTTAACTGTCAGGTAAGCCCAGTTTGGTGTATTTTTATTGGCCGTTGCCATGGTGAAAACAATTTAACTGAAAAGTAAATTTTAACTGGACATTGAAATACCGGCCCTAAAAGCAACACTCAACAACAACCAAAACAAAAATGTGCAAAGAAATAATGTAAGTGCATGTAGAACTATCCATTGTGTAGACTTACTCAATAGGAAATCAAAACTGTAGCCACAATTTATATTAAATAATTACAAATTTAGCAAACACAATAGGCGAGCAATAAACAATTAAACATTGATTCTAAAATTTGCTGACGTACGGCAATAATTTGTAGCTCTAAAATTAATGACTTAGTATACAACATTAAGGTATTTTTAATTTTAGTTTTTTAGAGTAAAGGCATTTCGGTTAGAAGGTATAATAACCTGGGGGACGTTGGGTGCCTTTGCCTCCCCCCCCTCCCCCCCCCATCCTGGATACGTAGCTAGGTACGGTAACTAAATCTAATGAACAATATATTTCCTAGTAGAACTTTAACACTATATCTCTAACGAAAGCATGTTGGCAGTCTTATAATGCGATAATTCGGGCCTGGAATTGACCTAGAACGAGCTTTAACTATTTATTATCTCATGTCCTTGACCCAATTCAGTCAGTTTCCCTTCCATTTCATAACAATACACCACATCCGACACATTCGTTAATTCTGTGTCAGTTCGTCATCTGGAACCGTCCACACTTTCAACACTTATAAAAAAAATACCTATACAACTCTGTCGTGATAACGGCATTGATAAATATTTGTAATGCTGAAATTTGCATGTCATAATTAAAAAGTTTGGGTATTCTCTAATAGTCAAAAACGTTCCTATCATGGATAGGGGCTTTACGTGTAATATTGCGGCAAAGAGTCTGATCGAGACCGTAGCAGGCTTGGGATAAATTAGAGGAAAATAATATAATATGGCGTCCATGCCAAGGGTAGAATACAAATGGTTGCTGTTGCCCACGAACTATGCATACTAAAATTATCCAAGTTATCATATTCTATTACTGCAATTGCATATGAAGACGACGTATAAGCATAATATTCGTGCAGCCCTTTTTACATTCTTAAGTGCCGTTCAGGGAAGCAAATTAGTTTTATTTAAAAGCTAGGTTGAATCTTTTGAAATTTGTCCATCTACAGCAGAACTAGCTAAAATGAGCTGACCAAACAATTAAGCCGCGTTTACATCCACTTAACGCTAGTTAATTAACTTACGTGGCATACGCCCACAAGTTGAGCCTACACAAATCTATGGTTTCGTCTACATTGGCCAAGCCAAGCTGAGGCAAAAGTTCAATCAAATTCAATTTTTCCGCATTCGCAGAGCAAATTCTCTCCCCAGAAATATTCTGATTTGAATTGATTGAATTGTGTTAATTTCATAGATTGGTTGCAGACAACCATATAAATTTGACGTAGTTTTGAAATTTGCGTATGCTATGAGCGCTAAGTGGATGTAAAGGCGGCTTTAGAGATGATCAAAGTTGAATTTCACGCTACTTTGATAAATGCGCATGTGCACATTGCACATAGACATGCTTGGACGAACAAGAAGTAGAAGAGTTCGTTAATTTGAATCCAGGTCTACTTGATTTGAATGCAATAAAGAGGAAGACCTCCTGAAAATGAAAAAAAAAATAGAAAATACATTGCTAAAGTTTGTATAAATGTCCGAAAATTTGACAGGCGCAACAAGGTCGAGGCATGTACGGTGTACTATAAAAACCAATCATGTATTACATATTATATTCATAATTTGAATCATACTAATATTTAATACACTAACCGGAAGAGCGGAAGGACGGATGAGTCTCGAGTGAAAGTGCTCGAGTTTTTAGTTTGCCAGTGAATGAATTATCGTAAAAAGTCAACTACATGGTGTTCAATGTATACATGGCCTTGCTCCACGCTTCGTTATGCCACCACGTATACACCGGCACACTAATGGAGTCGAGTAGTAAACTACTAGGTTAGATTATTTCCAAAGCCGCATCGAGTTTATGGTAAATAAACCATCTAACCAGGATACCACAGATTCTAAAGTAATCATATAGTGCGACACTTGAACCGAGTGTAGTAATGGCAAAGTTAACTGAATGCTTTTCCGATAATTTCCTTTAGTTCTTTCCATATGAAGGAAAACTCTTAAGCAGAACGTATTTTCATGCAAATATGTATTATAAAACTATAATGTACTTTATAAGAATAGTGAGGTTCTAAATTGATCGTATATTGTGTTGCGTACGTGAATAGAATACTACACACGATAGAGTGCAATAGTTCTTCTTAGAACGTTGATGGAAACGCTCTCGTGGATTGTTTGATTGATTATTATCGTTGTTTAACTACGTATATGACCGCTTAGGTCATATTACGTTTTCCACCAGACTGGGCCCTTTAGAACAAATTAAAAATACAGGGGTACAAACGCGTATGCTCTAAGGCAGAGGTGATAAGAATAAAATCTGTGTACGACGAATGGGGGTAGAAGCTGCTTCAGTGGAAGTCTGATGACACAGTTGTGAAAACCGCGATAAGCGAGGTGCGAATGAGTGCTCAGTAGGAGCGAAGGGGACTGTCTCAACCAGCCCAGGGACTGCCACCTTATCGTGGTGGGCAGGTTTGCGTGCTTTGTTGATCCCGAGAGCTATGCCGGCGGAAGCGTATGCTTCTGGTAGGGCCACCCTAGCCGGACTGGTCGAGGAGGAGAAGTCAGACGAAGTGCAGTCCACGCCCCAATCCCCTTTACTTCCCCACTGACCCATTGAATATTTATCCTCCCACTTGGCCCTGCCCTCCCTTGCTGGACTCCCGTATGACGACTCACGCGACGTACAATGGATCTGATTCGGATGTGGCTTTATTCTTCATTATCATCTTTCTCATCTTCATTATCACCCACTCATCGTCTCGATTAGCTATCGTTGCATAAATATGAGACGTTAAGCCCCATTATTCAATTAATCAATCGAGACTGTCTCAGTCTAGGGCTGAACCATTCAGGATCCAGAGCCTATCACAGACAAATAGAGGGGCAAGATTATATGCTGGAAAACAGTGGCGTCTCGCCGGGTGAAGCAAGTGAGAATGAACCCCGCAAAGGTATCTCCATAATTCCTTCTTGGAAATAGTATAGGGTGTATTCATATAATCCGGATGGCGGCCACACCGGCGGTCACAATGGCATGTGATTGGTAATCCATTGTTACAATGTTTACAACGTTTCAGATCGCGTTTAGTGTCAATTCAACTGTTCTCTAATTTTGGTTTGCTATTATTACTTGAAAGTTGGAAGCAACATAAGCAAACTCTTTTGTCTCTTCTCTTTTAATCGTTTACAGTGGCATAAAACAATCATTCGTGAACATATTCATCTTCTATTGACAGCTCAAATGTCAACATACGTTTTGGCCTCGATTATAGCCGTTGTGACGTCACGTGAATACTCTCTATATTGTTGACATAGTATGACTAAATCCAGTTTTCTATTTGAAATCCTTACTTGACAAAATGGAACAAACGTTGCAGTAACCACACATTTTTTTGAACGAAAGTAAACTAAAACAAGGTTGAGCCACCAGAATAGAAAGATATACATATTTTTAATAACGTATCTCTTTCAAATTTGGGAACATACACATTTGTTTGTTGAATTATGAATCTGGGTCACGAATCGCGATAAAATTTCCGTGCAAGAGACACTCTCAGTTTGAAGTGTGCATAAATGCATTGTTAGCTGTACACCATGTGTGGGACAGGTTCACGATCACTCTACTTTCTATATTGTTTCTGTCCTCTTTGTGATGTAACCTACACGAAATACATTGCTAAGTTAATTAGATTTCCGGCCACGATTTACAATATCAGACGAAGGTATATAGAAATAGAACAAGAAGCATCTACAATATGGTCACTCATTTCACGAAGCATCTACAATACGGGCACTCATAACATGAAGCATCTACAATACAAATTCACTTATTACATGAAGCATCTACAATACGAATTTACTTATTACATTAAGCATCTACAATACGAATTCACTTATTACATGAAGCATCTACAATACAAATTCACTTATTACATGAATCATCTACAATACAAATTCACTTATTACATGAAGCATCTACAATACAAATTCACTTATTACATGAAGCATCTACAATACAAAGTCACTTATTACATGAAGCATCTACAATACAAAGTCACTTATTACATGAAGCATCTACAATACAAAGTCACTTATTACATGAAGCATCTACAATACGAATTTTCTTATTGAATGAAGCATCTACAATACAAAGTCGCTTATTACATGAAGCATCTAGGTAGACTATCAAGTATTAATAAGTCTATGAGAACACACAAAGTTGCACTTGTTCTTAATGAGCTTTGTCTTAAAGTTGGCTCTTGGGTGCTGTTCCTTCCCTTTGCAAGCCCCTCCCTCCCCCAAACCCGAACCCACCCCCTTACTATTACCAGGGGCCACAACGCGACAGCTACAAAGCAATAACGAAACATTAAATTACTTATTTGCAAAGAATAAGTTTTATCGTTAATTAGTTTGTGCTCAACTTTGGAAGTTTATCTAACTTTGAGTTATACGTTATCGATGTTTACTTGATAATATATTATAAGGTTGTTGAAGGGAACATTTCCTTTACATTTTTATTCAACTAAAACGATTTTGTCAGGACTACAGAAAATAAGTTAATCTTCAAGATGCATTTAATGTGTAAATTATTAAAATAATTAAGTTACCTTTGTCGATTTCGTACAAGTTAATCTAATTAGACTATAATGACGTCGTTGTGTTTGTGTTTACTGTCGTTTTAATTTGTTTCGTTGTATATTGTGTACTTGCTTAATTGTGTTCTTGTGTAAATCGGGTTTCCAACGGAACAGTATTGGTATTAAATAAATAAAAAACAACTAACAAACGAATGAATGAATGGATGAATTTATTAATTAATCTCAAGTTTAAATATTTAATTGTTAGATGGACCGGTGAAGGATAATGTTGTGAAGGTGAAGCTATGCAAGCTGTTATCGTTATAAAGAAAGAAAATTCGAAGGGTGGAGAAAAGAATGGAGAGCTTTCTCATAAGGATGTTGACTGAGAAAATTATGCTGGTTGGTGATGAATCAGTAAGGGATATATTTTTGAATTGAAATTTGCTACTTCCAATGGGGCTTTGCACGCAAAGCTTGACGTAGAATGCGCCACCACCGTTCAAGCCCAAATCCATGACCTGCTGGATGGGTAAATCAGCGCGGACAAGGTCTACTTGACCCATCCAGCAGGCTGTGATGGCAGCATTTTGCCAAAGACATTGGAATAGAAGTAGCGCCACCATAGTTCGAGATCAAGTCCAGAGCCTCCTGAATGGGTAAATCAGCCCTTTTTTCATGGCTAAGTTATGCGGAGATCAAGTAGACCTTGTCTGAGGGCTGGCACTACGCTGGCGCTGCGAGTGGGAGAATGTGGCAGTGCAAAGCCCCATTGTGCAGTCTTTATGGTGGTTCGAACTGGTGAAAATAAGTATAGATTTCACCTTAGTGAATGCTTAATATAGTACTACTTATATACTTCTACTAATACTAATACTATCGTTTGCATGTACTTGTAGTTGCCAGTCATCAAACAGATACACAAGAGATTCCGGTTGTTGATTTTTAGTAGTAAGTTAATGATATAAACCAATGTTGGAATACAGCAGAACTTTAACCATACGCCGTGTACACACTTTCAACAATAAACTGTCATTCAAAAGTAAACAAACATTCGTTTTTGACACACACACAACACACAATACACAACACGGTGGTAACAACAACTAAAAAATGCATAGATACCATTATGTGATGCAGATTACGAGAGTAACGCTGTCATTTTAGTTAGCGAGTAGATTTTATAAAAGTCGTCCTACAACAACTTCGGTAATGCTTCCGTCACGGGTGGGTGTGCGGCAGCCAACCAGTGGCCGTGGCGAATTTAAATACCTTCTCTTGTTGGCTGAGACCGTAAACACGTCATTGGTTGATGACGAAAGCGTTCCCGTAGTTGGTGTATACGACTACTTATATAAAGGCCCAACCACAAATGACGGCATCGTAGTTGTAATCGGGATCGCAAATTATTGTAGATATATGCTTTACCATTACAATCCATTACGACGTTACGATTTTGTTGTGAATAGCGCCATAAGAGGCAAGTAAGATAACTCTTCCACGATTTCCGGATACGATTACAATCACGATGCCGTCAATAGAGGTTGAGCCTTAGCTCGTAAAAACTGGAGGTGGGTTTTGTGTGAACCACCTGTGGATCGATGGTTGTGATGGAAGTAATGTTTAGAAACACATCCGCGCCCTGGCTCGCATCAGATACATTCTGTCAGGATACGTGACTATACAATTGAGATTTAATTAGTTAAATAACGTTACGGAAACGAATTGTGTATGTTACCTACCGTGGATTTGTTAATTGATAATGCTCAAAATTCCTTACTCTCTTATGGCAGTAGTTTCATTTCATTACTACAGTCTACAACTAATGTGAATAATACTATACTGATGTGAATAATACCAAATATATATAAACGAAAATTGGAAAAAATACCGAATATTGTGAAGGCTCTCTCGGACGAAAGATTATTATTTGCCATTTTTAACAAGAGCAACAACAAGCTAATTAGGCTAAATTCTCTGGTTTGGTAATTTTAATTTACATTTTTCTATTTATCTTTTCCCAAAATTCTTTGATTTGGTATTGTTGTTAAATATCATATGTTTCGTTTAGTTTCTTATAACCTTTTTTAAAGTTGTGTGTAATAGGGACGAAATGTCAATACAAATAAAACGATTTCCATATAAAACATTAATTAATTAATTATGATGAATTAATTAAAAATTTAGTAAATACGACAGTTGATTCATGTATTGTCATTAAAAATACGTCTGTGCAAAAAATTTCAGCTTGATCGGACATTTAGAAGTAGGTGGAATATCGATTCAAAGATTCATCGATTTCCATGTAAAACATTAATTAATTAATTATGATGAATTAACTGACAATTTAGTAAATATGACAGTTGATTCATGTATTGTCATCAGGAATACGTCTGTGTAAAAAATGTCAGCTTGATCGGACATCTAGAAGTAGGTGAAATATCGATTCAAAGATTCCGTCCAGACAAACAAGGCAAGTTAATATAAGCGTTGTAATAATAATAATGAAGTAGTGCGTAAAAATACAAATAAAATATAAAACGCATACAGCAATATCTTCGCTGAGGATTGCACTCAGATAGAATAACTTTCGAAACGCTTAGGAAACACAGGAATTGTTCCCCAAGAGCGTGTTTTTCAAATGTATCCGAGCGATCAGAGCACGCTAGCGTTGGTCCTTTAATAAATCCGTGCATTTTCTGTAGCATTCTTTTAATGCCGAGCAGATCTGTCGAGCTAGCTCGCAATGCTCAGGATTTGATATCAGATTTACAGAGCAAATCAAAGATGGCGTCAATATAGGACTACAGCTGACACGCTCGGAACATAAACATAACCTCGAAATTGTTGACAATTGTGTAGAATGTCCAATTCTTTTGAGGATATATCTTTGTTCGACGCATCGACGTGAGGAAATAAAATCTTAAACGTCACATGCAATAGAAGTGGCATTAAAGTCGATCGATGATAACTGCACATGTAATATAAATCATTCAAATTGTATGTAATTCAAGTTGAGATTAAGCTTGTGAACATTGTAGAAAAAAATATGCACCTACCGCTATTAGTTTTTTATTTATTGAGTGTTGAAATGCGTTGGCATTCCCTATGTTATACATTGTAACTGAACAAAAACCTACACTTTCAATCGTATAACTTTGCGTAGCACCTTCAAAAAGTAATATATTGTAACAAATTTTTGTCCTAAATGTAGATAACTTCATGACTAACATGAATACGTTTGAAAACGATGATGGAACGCGATCCGTTTTCGAGATATTCGCGTTGGTGTGTCAATTTTACGTCAAATCTACTCAAATAAGAAACTATAAATATACTTTATTAATAAAAAAAATATATAATTTCAAGAAGTTCAGTATTAAATGCTACTCATATGTAATAATTCTTGAAATTCATAATTTAGAATAAAAAAAAGTATTTTTTCATGTCCATTTAATTTGAATAGTTTAGTTGTTGTGTTGGATGGGTAGTTCACTTCATCGATCGACTTTAAGAATGCAAAATTGTAAAGGCAATTTATTAGTATGGTTGTTGCTCGGGTTGTTGTATTATTCTAGCTTTGGATATACAAAGTATCAAGGCTAGCATAGGCCTTCCCTAGGCCTATAGCCTACCCAAATTATGTGTTTATTATGTTTGCCTGTTTTTGTTTGCTTTTTGATTGCATGTTTGCCATTTTGTCAACAAACACGAAATTCCCGCCGTCTTTAGAACTCCGAAGTATTCTTTCATTCAGATGACAATCGGGAAATCGGTGACGTCACCCAGCACGCTCGGTCAGATTTACAGAGCCATTTGAAGAACACACTACAAGGGGCCCTGACCGTGTGTCGTGTTGTCGACTAGCTCCATACTATCAAGTGCAAGTCTACTCGTAGCTCGCACGAGCTGGCTCGGCCGTGTGTCGTGTTGTCGGCTAGTTCCATGCTATCAAGTGCAAGTCTACTCGTAGCTCGCACGAGCTGGCTCGGCCGTGTGTCGTGTTGTCGGCTAGTTCCATGCTATCAAGTGCAAGTCTACTCGTAGCTCGCACGAGCTGGCTCGGCCGTGTGTCGTGTTGTCGGCTAGTTCCATGCTATCAAGTGCAAGTCTACTCGTAGCTCGCACGAGCTGGCTCGGCCGTGTGTCGTGTTGCCGGCTAGTTCCATGCTATCAAGTGCAAGTCTACTCGTAGCTCGCACGAGCTGGCTCGGCCGTGTGTGGTGTTGTCGGCTAGTTCCATGCTATCAAGTGCAAGTCTACTCGTAGCTCGCACGAGCTGGCTCGATCGTGTGTGGTGTTGTCGGCTAGTTCCATGCTATCAAGTGCAAGTCTACTCGTAGCTCGCGCGAGCTGGCCCGACCGTGTGTCGTGTTGCCGGCTAGTTCCATGCTATCAAGTGCAAGTCTACTCGTAGCTCGCGCGAGCTGGCTCGACCGTGTGTGGTGTTGTCGGCGAGTTCCATGCTATCAAGTGCAAGTCTACTCGTAGCTCGCGCGAGCTGGTTCGACCGTGTGTGGTGTTGTCGGCTAGTTCCATGCTATCAAGTGCAAGTCTACTAGTAGCTCGCGCGAGCTGCCTCGACCGTGTGTGGTGTTGTCGGCTAGTTCCATGCTATCAAGTGCAAGTCTACTCGTAGCTCGCGCGAGCTGGCTCGACCGTGTGTTGTGTTGTCGGCTAGTTCCATGCTGTCAAGTGCAAGTCTACTCGTAGCTCGCGCAAGCTGGCTCGACCGTGTGTGGTGTTGCCGGCTAGTTCCATGCTATCAAGGGCAAGTCTACTCGTAGCTCGCGCAAGCTGGCTCGACCGTGTGTGGTGTTGCCGGCTAGTTCCATGCTATCAAGGGCAAGTCTACTCGTAGCTCACGCAAGCTGGCTCGACCGTGTGTGGTGTTGCCGGCTAGTTCCATGCTATCAAGGGCAAGTCTACTCGTAACGAGCAGGTCGTGCGTGATCGTCTATGACGGCTGTTATTCATGGAGAGAGGCTCATCAAGAGAGATAAGGAACTGGAATGGAATATTGCTTTGAAGGGGCGAGATAATGAGTAGGTAAATGCGTAACTAAATCCCATTTAGGTTAAATGAAATCGGTGTAGCAAGTAAACAAAAGCTTTAACTTGAACGCTTTTGTCAATGGAGATGTAAGGATATGTGACAGTTATGTACGGGAGCCCAGATCTATTGATTCCCGGGGTTGGCATTACAACATGCGACTGGTTCCATTTCAATACGCCCGCAAATAATGATGTACGTCTTAATCATTGAGCACCATGTTGGCTGGGGAGGGTCTGTTGTTTGTTGTTTGTTCACTGGGCGGAAACACAGAGTTCCTGGGGCTAACGGGTTCTTACATTATTCTCTTCAACTTTGAATCTCTGCTTGTCAAATCTTTCAACCGATTTCCTTCAAATTTTGCATGCGAGTCCATTTCAATGACTATATATTTTTAATGAATAACCCTGGAAAAATCGTTCTTTTTTTATGAAGGAGTGGTTATTAATTTTGGTGTTGAAATTTTAGTGCACACATTTAGTTAAAACTAAAAAGTATAAAAAAAAAGTTTTTTAGGTTACATGATTATATCAATATAACAAAATGCATTAAAAATCAAAACTCAATTTCTCCATTTTCCACGACATGCTTGGTTTTGGGACTACAAATAAAATCGTGGGCCGCCTATAGCAGAATTAAATGCATCTTAAACACACAGTAGTGGATTTCTTGTGTGAACAGAATAGGTCCAAATCACTTCTATTACGGGCGGCCCACGCTTTCGTTTTTAGTTCCAAAAGTGTCGTAGAAAATGGAAACCATTGTTTTTTGTTTTTTGTGCATTTTTTATATTGAACAAAATCATGTAAGTTATACATTGTCTTTTTTTATTTTTCTAATTTTAAATAAGCAGTCATTGTTTGTTTATTCATAAAAATCTATTTTTCATGAAAACTTGTCGTTTATTGTGTGTATAAATACAATAAAATGCAATAAACTGTATGCGTCTATATACAGTCATAAATTGCGTATATTTTACATTTAAGCGTATTCCTTTATTTCAATACGTGTTCTGTATTTGCATTAAATGATACAATTGAATCAAGTATACGTTCTCTACCCTATCGACTGCAACTAGAACTCGGAATAGGGTTATACGTACAGACTAGTAATGCATTTGTGTGTGTTTGTCAGTTATATGAGGTGAAGTTCTTTTAACTCAAATATAGAATAGGTCAATACAATATTGTTTCCAGTATGTTTAACTTCTTATGAGTGCAGTTGCAGTAGTGCACTCGAGGAACGATACTTTACACGGCACTTGGACACAATACTAGGTTGGGAGGTCGCTGGTTCGATACCAATAACCGGCAATATTCACTGAAGATTTTGTTATGCCTTACGCAGCCCTAAGTCGAATGCTTGGATGGGATATTTCCCCCTAAATGTCCGAAAAATGTTGTTTCTTCTTGTTTTATGTGGGCAGCCCAAAATGTTGATTTTTACATTCCATTCATTCTTCACGTTCGAACCATTTTACAAATAAAATTTTATTTTTAAGGTAGGCTACCTTAAAAATAAAATTTTATTTGTAAAATGGTTCGAACGTGAAGAATGAATGGAATGTTAAAATCAACATTTTGGGCTGCCCACATAAAACAAGAAGAAACAACATTTTGGGCTGCCCACATAAAACAAGAAGAAACAACATTTAGGGCTCCGTTCGACACAATTTTCGCAAATCGATTCAAACTTTTTCTAATATGAACATCAAATCGTAAATAATCGTTTTAGAACTACTTAATAGTTCAAAATCTGTTTTAGGGGCGGTATTTAGCAACCCTGGCCTAACGATCGTGATGTTGCTCTTTGTGCAAAACAATTTGCTTGTGATTCTCCTTCGAACAAAGCTGTTTCGTATTTTAAAAACATTCCGTAGTGAGGAGGGGACAGACGCAATTACAACTATCAGGAAATAACGAGTGTCATGTTCAAAATATTCTTAAAGCTTGTCAACAGTGAAAAGTAGCACCCCTTCAAAATCTTTTTCCGAACTCAAAATTTTTCAAAAGATGTCAAAATTTCTGCGCGATGTCTACAGTGAATGGCAGACCTAAATCAAATAAATATTGCCGTGTTTGAAAATTGAATATTACGTCCCACAGTAACAATCGTGGGAGACGAAAATAAAATAGTTTATTTGAAATAATTATTTTACAGATTCATTTATAAATTCTAGATTAATAAGTTAGTTAATTAATAACCTTCAGGGCATAACGAGTGTCATGTTCAAAATATTTTCAAGGCCTGTCGACAGTGAAAAGTAGCACCTCTTCAAAATATTTTATATTTTTTCTTTTTTTTGTGTGTAGGAGAATTCCCCACAAACAAATACGTTTCGAAATCATTGCATTATCGTCTCTCCTATTTATCGCTACATTGATTGACTAAACAGGAGGCCATATATATCCATTGTTCAAATAATAAAATACGATCTAACTGGTGTATTAAAGGCTAGTCTTAAACTAATCACGAGCCAGCAAACGCCCATGTTTGGCAGTTCATTCTGTTGTACCCGATGTAGTTAAAGTGATAAAACTTGTTGAGGGAGTGAAGAAATAGAATTACGAATACATTTACTTGCCGTATCGAGGTTTGGTCTAGACTAGTAAGATAAATGAAACAAATGCGTGAAATGATGTCAGTAGTTAATCAAACGCTTACGCGATGTGTCAGAAGACTGTATACAAACAATGCACCTTGTGTTGTGTTGTCACTTATCAAGCATGAACACAGTTGCACTTGATTACGTATCCGGCATGTGTGTACATTACTAACAACAACAAATAGTTGCACTAACGAGACTCATGTTACTAAATTTGTGATGTGGCCGTGGGCCAGGGCGGTGTGCAACTAACCAACAATTACTGCAGTAGAGGAGCTTCATTGTAGACCAACCACGGTACCACAGAGAGTGTGCCTTGTGGTCGACTCGACAACTGTCACCTCGGCCAAGCGGCCCAAACATCCCTCTGGCCGAAAGCCCTATACCTTTGAGTTTGTTAATTAGTTTGTTACTAACAAACTCAATGGCCCTACCCTTGCCCCTCCACCTAAGGAGTGGGACCATCATAAATAAAAAGATAATGCATTTTCGTATCAGTTTTACTTTTTACTTTTTGCAACAGATGGAAGATGGAACGTTATATCAAATACCTTACTAACTAGCTGGTTACTAAGGTATTTGGTTATATTCAACACAACAAATCTTATAACATTCGCCGGCATATCAAAGAAGGTTAAAATTAAAGAGTAAAGATGTTTCATGTTTGTGTTCTCTTTTTTATAGTTCTTTGTTTTGTTGTGTTATTTTTGCTATTTTGTTTTGTTCGCTGTTTTCCCATAAATTGTTTTGTTTTGTTTATTGACCTTCTTTTATATCAGTTTTACAAATGAATACGATGGACATTAAATGATTGAATAAATAAAATTAGATAAATTCTTCTACAACGCCTCTTTGAAGGGAAGCGGTTTGCTTGATTAAGGCCAATTCCTTGGGTATTTGAAGAATGATATTCTTATATAAAGACCGATAGAGGTGGCTTAGCGGTAAGACGCGAGACTCTAATTCGGGAGGCCGCCGGTTCGATTCCGGCCACCGGCAGTCCTGACTGAAGGTTTTTTCCGAGGTTTTCCTGAGTCGTAAAAGCGAATGCTGGGATTGAGTCATACTGCCAGCCCTCGAACAATCCTTCCTAATTATCCATACACCCTAATAACCTAGTTAGTCAAGCTGGTGTGCACCCTAGAACGGGTATTCCTACACAAATTATTATTATTATTATTATTATTATTATTATTATTATTATTATTATTATTATTATTATTATTATTATTATTATTATTATTATTATTATTATTATTATTATTATTATTATTATTATTATTATGTATAGAACGCACTTTTAATTTAAGTTGTAGACTTTATGCGCTAAAGTATTAGATTGCGTTTATAGATGTAAATAACGTATCCTAAATGTATTTTTATATCCTCTTTATCGAGAACCAAGTATTGAAAAGTTTTAGTAGACAATGCGATAACAAAACTACGACAGCACCAGGAACTTACGAAATAACCCGAAGATATTTACTATACCCTTGATGTATATAATTATGCCTGCGAGTGTACAAGCATTTTGCTATGAATAACGAGGCTCTTCCGGTTTGCAAACAATACATTACAAGTAAAATACAACAATACGTCAAGGATGTATTAGATTAAGAAGTGGTTGGGTTGTAATAAGGGGAGTTTTCATCCGATTGGTTCTAAGAAAAGATAGCTAGAAAGGAAGGCTGGGAAATTCTAGTTGGAATCTATTCTAAGCCAAAGCAGTGGTCGGTAGCTTTGGACCTATTTAGTAATCATGTCTGGGTAATGAAATGAAATGAAATGAAATGAAATGAAATGAAATGAAATGAAATGAAATGAAATGAAATGAAATGAAATGAAATGAAATGAAATGAAATGAAATGAAATGAAATGAAATGAAATGAAATGAAATGAAATGAAATGAAATGAAATGAAATGAAACGAAATGAAATGAAATGAAATGAAATGAAATGAAATGAAATGAAATGAAATGAAATGAAATGAAATGAAATGAAATGAAATGAAATGAAATTTAATGAAATTTAATTTAATGAAATAAAATTAAATTAAATTAAATAAAATTAAATTAAAAAAAGAAAATAAGTGGAATCCTCGATTGTCCGAAAAAAACTGTTGTAAGAACTAATGGTATAATATATTAATATATCATTATATATATTTATGTAACTTTCATTACATATACCACAAAAACCTTTCCGCGACGACTGACCGAGAACACTGTTGGCATCGGCGGCGACTTTAGGGAGTACTCACGTGACGTCACAACGGCCATGTTGAAGGCCACCTATAGTACTATTTCAAATTTCAACATCTTTGATAATGTATGTTGACATTTAGCTGTCCATAGAAGATGAATAAGTTTACGGGGAAATATGAGAGTTTGAACACGTATATCCCCCGACAAAATTCACGGAAATGATTATTTGTGTCAATATAAACCACAAAAAGAGTGACCGGAATAAGAGAGTTTATTTAAGTTGCTTTTCAGTAATAATAGCAAACCAAAGTTAGAGAAAAGTTGAGCTTCAGCCAAACGCCAGCTGAAACACTGTAACAATGAACTACCAATCACATACTATTGTAGCCTCTAGTATGGCCACCATGCCCAATACGTGAATACATCCTAAATGTGGTTACTACTCATAAGAAACACTCTGTCAATCACTAACCTCAAAGGAGGTATTGTTATTGTGTAGATAATCGATGTAAATCATCCCCATTATTCAAGAAAGCACTCACTGTTTCGGCCGGTACCGACAGACAGCTACAAAACCCACAGACAAATAACTTTACCACTGCGGATACATATATTCCCTGTAAAGGGGAAGGTCCGGCTTTTTATAGCTGTGGATCACCGAATAGAATGGCGATGGAGATTTGAGACACTGACTTTCAACAAAGAAGGCGACGTCCTAGCAACGAAGCACTCAATAACTTCAAAGTTGTTCTGAATCGGCCTTGTTGATTCTGGCATTTGTCCGCAGGTGTTCGCACTGTCCAATCACTGATTCATGTTTCGTATTTGAAATATCGATCTTTGATTGGTTATCGCTCACTCGTCGATGGTGTTCGAAACCTACAGGGTTGTTTTAGGCACTTTAAATTAAAGTCCCCCACTGCAAATCAGTTTAGTTACTGAGTGGGTAGACTCTAAATGTGAATTTATTTTTTTTTTTATTTAAGTAGTCCTTTCAGGTTAGTGATTGGCAGGGCAGGGTATTATGGAATATTTAATGAAAAATTACATGTTTAAAAACTAATAGTTTTCATCTATAAAGTCACGCTTCGTTGAGAAATTGTCAGTGTTCGAATTTTAGTTATTTATTTCTCAGGAACTTCATTTTCTTCAAGTTTTCAATATCACAGAGTTAATTTCCTGGTAGTATTGCCGACAAAGTATTCTAAATGAATACGCTTTTCGGGCGATAAATAAAAGGATGTAGGTATCTTAAGGGGATGATATTACTATCGCGGAAAACATTTTTTTTTATCACATTTCGTGAAGCTATTCCAGCTCAAGACAGACAATACCCGGAGAAATTGGATTTTTAACCTGGAGGAGAATAGAATCCGATATTCCAGACGCAAGTAAATTGAAGTCAATTTAAGGGTGTTTAACTTTGGGTTTGATGCCCAAGAGGGAGATAGGGGGGGGGGGGGTAATTAATCCCGAACGTCGTGAAATGTAGCCTAGCTTGCGTTTAATGGCAGCAAAACCTGGCGTGAACAAATAATACTTTTTAATTTCGTTCCAACAAACAGTAATATTACGGAAAATTCTCACCGGCATTTTCAGCGTAATACGGTCTGTCCAATTAAAATGGAACGCCAGAGAACATAATATCCTTACCCCCCCCCCCCTCCCCCCCCCCCCACCAACCAATTACCTTTCCGCTGAACCATCCCCTTTCTCCGGCTCCCATAATATTTCATAGTCCCGTGTATTTAGCTAACGTATTTGTATAATTACACCAGTTAGATTTCCTCTGAAAGACTAATGTTTCTATGTACACTCTAGAACCTGCTGACAATTCAAGAACTTAAGACATATTTGGTCTTATAACAAGCTATTTTATTATATATTAGGTTTTGCTTCTAACTTTAAACAATGTGGCTTCCTACGAGTTAAATCACTATAGATATTTTGCCTTTTTTTAAATACTGACATACACGTAATTAGTTTTACGTTACTTAGATTGATTTAGTCGTGGCATTTTTAGTTTTCACACAATTTTGTATTACAGGATTGTTTACTTTCACATAAGCTACCTTGCATTCAAATACACCTACTTTTCCGAAAGATATAGCACATATTAGAAGTTACGATATAAAATACAACCGGTATACATATAACAAAGCCTAATGACTTGAAAAGACTTGTCTGTGACCAGCAAAACGGCAGAACAGTCGATTACCACGATTGCGGATTGAAACGCTGGTCCGTAAGAATCGAGTACAACTGTCATATTTTGCGGTACGACAAACGTTATTGGAATTATATAATAACAAATGGCACTTCTTATGTATATTTGAATTATTGGCGGATTGTATGTATAACAATGGATTGAATGGATCGCAATGAAACGGACAATTTATTTATTTGTAATTTTTAATGTAATTGTTAGTTGTGTGTTTGTGTTACGTGTTAGTGTTGTGTGTTAGTGTTGTGTGTTAGTGTTGTGTGTGAGTGTTGTGTGTTAGTGTTGTGTGTTAGTGTTGTGTGTTAGTGTTGTGTGTTAGTGTTGTGTGTTAGTGTTGTGTGTTAGTGTTGTGTGTTAGTGTTGTGTGTTAGTGTTGTGTGTTAGTGTTGTGTGTTAGTGTTGTGTGTTAGTGTTGTGTGTTAGTGTTGTGTGTTAGTGTTGTGTGTTAGTGTTGTGTGTTAGTGTTGTGTGTTAGTGTTGTGTGTTAGTGTTGTGTGTTAGTGTTGTGTGTTAGTGTTGTGTGTTAGTGTTGTGTGTTAGTGTTGTGTGTTAGTGTTGTGTGTTAGTGTTGTGTGTTAGTGTTGTGTGTTAGTGTTGTGTGTTAGTGTTGTGTGTAAGTGTTATGTGTTAGTGTTGTGTGTAAGTGTTACGTGTTATAGTGTGTGCTGTTGTGTTTGTGTTGTGTTTGTGTTGTATTAGTGTTGTGTGTAAGTGAGCTAGTGCTGTTGTGTTTGTGTTGGGTTTGTGTTGTGTGTTATAGTGTTGTGTGTAGGTGATGTGTACGTCTCGTTTACTGGGTTTATTCCTTATTCTTATGCAGAAGATCCAGGGTTTGATTCCCGGTTCGGTCTATGTTTTTTATTTTTAACCTTGGAACTTGACTCTTGTTGTACGCTACTGTCTCTGGATTCACAAGAGGTCAAACGTTCATTTCTGGTCTTAACTTAAGACATTCCTAAATTTGAGCCCCTTGTGAATCCAGGTCAAAATGTGAAAATTAATTTTTTTTACACATATTATTGGAATGTGTGTGTTTGTTCCGAACAGGAATTAGTAACTTCTCGATATGACCTGGGGCTGATTTTACAAGGGTTTCAAAGTTGGGTCGGTTTTGGAGTAAATACAAGAAAAATACTTAGAATCCAGGCTCGGCTGGTCTTCACATGGTACTGAGTGGGTCATTTAACTATACTAAACAAACAAACGTAATCGGTAAACGTAAAAGGTGACTTTGGAACCGTCTTAGGAACGAAGCACAATGATATAAATATCAGTTGATAAAACTGAATGAGTAGACTAACAATATAATATTATTTAGTTAGTTTTATTACCTATATAAAATGAATACATTTATTTCAGAATACTTATAACCACAATAAATATATAATCTTGGGGTGGTGAATTTTTCATCATATAACAGGAAATACGAAATGGCGACCTGAAACTTGTAATACTAATTTTCTTCCCTGAACCATAAAGAGTAGTATATTAGTATATCTAACTTATGAAGTTCTAGAGTAATTTACCCCTGCGGTGTTGTTTTGTTGTTGTTAAGGGTGACTTTGGCTGATGACGTGGTTGTGCCTGGCCACCAGTCTGGCGGGGTAGGGGTGGGTGGGGGGGGGGGGGGGTGAGTAGGGGGGTTCGTTACTATGCCTGCTGGCGAGGGCTGGCTTCTTCACAGACACACACGCTTTCATTTGCAGCACAACACCTAATTTCAAAGCACAATACAAGCTGGAGTTAATTAAAAATACCTTCTGAAAAGAGATCAAATTTTAATTTTTCTAATTGATGCCGGAAGCTTTGAAAAGACTAGAAAAACACTAGAGCGTCACAAACATGAAATGAAAACTGCAGACAGCAAAACAAAGTGATGGAATTATGAAAACTTTCTTGGAATATCGCAATGTGCTTGTAAGGCAGACTTGGTTCCTACACTATTGTTCCAACATAATTAAAGTGAGTGGTTAGTATACTAGTTACTAAAGTCACGAAGAGTACGAGTAGGTGCTTCGAAATCGTACAAAACCGAGCTCTACGTATGGGGAGGCGTACAACAAACGACTACACTGCAGAGCTGCGAGCGTTCCGGCCACTGATCTCCGCCTGATAGAATTAACCGAAACCCCATCGAGGAGGCAGTGCACTACTACTACTAATTATTATTACTTGTAAAATTATCCAAAGATTCTAAAGAAGTCAAATAGTTTTGCAATTACTTAAGAATTCATATTGTTAAAATTGTGTAAAAATTCAGTGAGCGTTGGCCGGATGCTCGCAACGCTCTCTGTGCACTTGTTACGCCTACCCCCATAACATGCGGTGCTGCCAAATCAACACCGATTATTGCTATGGAAATCGAGACAGGATGTACAGAACGCTTATATATTTCAATGAAATGCAGTACATTAATTCACCATGAAAAGCAACTAAAGTCGGAAAATCATCTCTGGAACTCATGTAAACCACCACCACTACGATAACCGTCACAGATTAGATTTCCAAATAAGCCATCATGATCAGGGCGCAACCTGATATACCACTTGTTGCAACACTTCACTTATGAGTCATTGCACGACACAATTTCGGCAACAAACTGTAATTTTTTCTTCTAGGACACAAAGGAAACGAAACGTTGCTGTAGTGTATACGAACTGTTGCATCTATCTCTACAGACAATTGCTGTTCTCTACTCATCATATACCTGGCTACACTGTTAACGGATGTATCTGCTGATTCTTCTGTGTCTTGTTTCAGTGCTTAGAAGCTGCATGAAAAAGGAGGCACCATTTTTGATGCGGAAATATCTGCAATCAAATTGGCTCTAGAAAATATGTAGTTAATCAATGACCCGATGAAGATAGCCATTTGTGTATATTCAAGAGCAGAATAACAGTTACTAAACTCTCAAGAAACAGATTGCATAGTCACATTATGTTGTCAAGAGGTATTTTTTGAAAAAAAGGGGTTGAAACCCATATTATAGAGAGTGGAACTAAAAATAAACGGGGGGTCCGGGGGCTTTTCCCCCAGAAAAATGTTCTCGTCAAGGTATTTTGGTGCAAATCTGTGCGTTTTACAGCGGCCAACTGAACTAAAATTACTAAGAATCTGGCAACAATGTTCTCCTTAAGAAAGAAAAAAAGCTTCAAAGAACAACAAGAATTGAGGTGTTTGTAGATAGAAATAGAATTATAGATCGATGTGTGTAGTTTACACAAAACTTATATCTTTGTTTTTTAATACAAACATACTGTATATTTATATTCTTTTTTCAATCCAATAAAATTTCATTTTTCCTTTGCAAAGAGGAAAAGGGGCTATCCCCCTTCCTCCCCTTGGATACGCCACTGGGTTGGACGATTACCTTCTGATGGCTTCCAAGTCATTGGGGAATTCCTGGAAACGAAAAATCTGGTCGCCAGGCCAAATATGGAGCTCAAGAAATGCAACATGACATTCCACTATCTATTGCATCTTTCAAGATGATGTTAAAACCTACGAGTGACAAGTTGTTGCTACAGACACATATAGATGGCGGAAGGAAAACAATGAAAATCTCTTTTAGAGTAACACATTCGTTCAAAATTACACTAGTAAAAGGTTCGTGGCACTTTTTCGCGTTATCAGTGGCCACGATTTCCGATATAAACATCAAACAAATCGGAATAAAGAGAGATGCCACATGTCCGCTGTGCAATCAAGGAGATTGCCAAGCTTCAAGAACCTACCGGTTGCAGCGCTGGAAGCCATGGGAAAGACAGGAGATGAGCTCTTGGCTTCGCTGTATAGACGACGCTGTATTTACGATTTTCAGAATTGATCTATATGGAAGTGATTACTTCTATCTCAGGGTCCTTGATTTATAACAACTTGCTTTCAAATCTTAAGGTGCATTTTTCATTGTTGTGCATTATTGTCATTGAAGATTTAGATGGCCGTGATTACTTCTAGATACATTCTAGATAAATTCTGAAAAGGGTTCGTGACAAAAACGGTCAATGTGAGAGTCAACTTAAAATTTATTTGTAATATTTATTATTTTAGTACAAGTTTGTTATTAATTTTTTCATATTCATTTTTATATAAATATTATTATTGTTGTTATTTTGTTTTCTAATAATTTTCTTACGTTTGTTTTACCATTTTTCTTTTCCTTTTTTGTTGTGGTTATTTTCTTTTATATCTTTGTATAAAATATGTTATATAATTGATCGAAAAACGCATTAGAAAAACACCTACCTAAACTGCATAGGTATTTTTATTACGTTTACTATTTACCTATCTATTTGGCATACTTTTTTAACGGTCAATAATATCCTAACTCTTGTGATGAGGTACGTAGCAATGATTGTGTGTTGTAACTGTAACTATATAGTTACTTTGTAAAGTGTTCACCCGAGACTCTTGAAATAGTTCACGAATGAGTTTATACCAAACCTCCACTTGATTCAGGTAAGTAAATTAAGTTGTGTGTATATTGGGTCACAGCTGTCGTTGAGACACACGACTCGAAATGTCGCAAGCAGACCCCAAGAGAAGAAAACACCTTCGAGAGTTGTCAACTTTACTCGGATGTCAGAGAGACGTTACTTTGAATACCTGCGGGTCTTGTTAGCTGCAGACAAGTTTCTCCTTGATGTAGCGTCCTTAAGGACTTCAAGACGACGTTGGTTAAATAGCGTGGTTGCTACGGTACATAGTCGGAAACCTGTAGCGTGTAATTCTATCTTTAGCTAAGTGTTAGTAGTAAGTACGAGCGATCATATGGCTTCCAACTAAATCTGAAGTGTTCGCTAACTTTTCTTCACCAACGCAACTACCAATCAGATGCTTTGAAATTGTCAGTTGACACCCGAAATAGTTGGATTGACCGGGCATAATTTATTTTGGTCTGCACATGAGCCAATGTTTAGGGTTGTGTTGGTGCCTAAAAATATATATTATTTAATTCTAATAAAGGCCACCATACCCATGTACCATGTGTACATTCAAAACAAAATAACATGAATAAGGAACCATGACAAGTATAATTGCAGTATAATACTAGTATAAGTATTATTTACATGTTTAAGTCACAAAACACTTTTTCCATATTTGATTAGAATATAAGTTCTATTTGAAAATTCATACACATTATTCTCCGAGGCAAAAAATAC
Source organism: Isoperla grammatica (assembly GCA_945910005.1). Classification (NCBI taxonomy): domain Eukaryota; kingdom Metazoa; phylum Arthropoda; class Insecta; order Plecoptera; family Perlodidae; genus Isoperla; species Isoperla grammatica. Next base: position 12,808,952 of record OX246740.1, on the reverse strand, counting down.
GAACATTGTATTTTTATTTTATTTCGAGTTAATGCCGAGGGCAGAAGAATGTTTCAACCTATTATATTGAAACAGTCCTGAAAATGTGACTATATAAGTTTCCTAACCATCCGTGTATATATATGAAATAGTTTGGTGTTATGGTCACGGAGTGTGTGCAAATGTTTGTTTATGTAATATTGTGGAAAGTTCTGTGCTTATAAAAGCTTGAATTTGTATACACCATACAAAAAATTATTCTATAGATTAAGCAATAATTTAATAATTAATTCAATAATAATTAATTTTAGCAATATTTTTCTAAATTAATTGCAGATACTTCGTTTTATTAGATTAGCTACATGTCCATACTGCCACACTCAGGCAGAACTTGTGATCGAGATACAAGTTTGATTTGAATCCACGAAAGCGGTTTTGAAACCAATCGAAAGCACGTCTGTACGCTGGAATCAAAATTCGCAAGCGAAGCCCTGGGGAAGTCAAGAAATTTATAAAATCACCTCACGTTCGTTCAAACGGTTCCTCGAGTGGGATTCCCAAACACACACTCACTCAGAGAGACTGGAAAGAGAGAGGGAGATGGAGGAGAGAGAGAGGGAGAGAAAGAGAGAAAGAGAGAGAGAGAGAGAGAGAGCGACTCGAGGACATTTCAATTGACTCATCTTGGAAAAGATTTGATATCTAGACGAGTTTAATGATTTTAAATTTGGATTAATAGAAAAAAATGTATACAAATCTATACTAGACCCACGAACAATCTGGTCAGCATTCTAATTGACGTCTCTGAATGGGTATTTAACTAGCCGGTTAAGGTTTGCCTTGTATTCACGCTCAGTTCTCTCCTTGTTACGTCACTGAGACACTGAATAGGTATCTACCTAGCCGGTTGAGGTTTGCCTTGTATTCACGCTTAGTTCTCTCTTTGTTACGTCACTGAATAGGTATCTACCTAGCCGGTTGAGGTTTGCCTTGTATTCACGCTCAGTTCTCTCCTTGTTACGTCACTGAATAGGTATCTACCTAGCCGGTTGAGGTTTGCCTTGTATTCACGCTCAGTTCTCTCCTTGTTACGTCACTGAATAGGTATCTACCTAGCCGGCTGAGGTTTGCCTTGTATTCACGCTCAGTTCTCTCCTTGTTACGTCGCTGAATAGGTATCTACCTAGCCGGCTGAGGTTTGCCTTGTATTCACGCTCAGTTCTCTCCTTGTTACGTCACTGAATAGGTATCTACCTAGCCGGTTGAGGTTTGCCTTGTATTCACGCTCAGTTCTCTCCTTGTTACGTCGCTGAATAGGTATCTACCTAGCCGGCTGAGGTTTGCCTTGTATTCACGCTCAGTTCTCTCCTTGTTACGTCGCTGAATAGGTATCTACCTAGCCGGCTGAGGTTTGCCTTGTATTCACTCTTAGTTTTCTCTGTATTACATCACTGGATGAACACTAACTAATAAACATTATGCAGTATACACCCGAATGTTAAGTTGCGATTGAAATGTACATTTACAAATTTACAGCTTGAACTTCTTCGCGAAGTGGTTTTTGAACAGGGAATGTTCTGAAAAATAAAGCTACGTGTAATTCCGAGTGTAATTCCGATATAGTTTAATTCCAGTAAAAGCACCATATACGAGTTTGGATGTTGCAACGAAACAGTCTGTCGATAAACATACATTAAGGTTTTGAAGTAAAACATGTACACTGTTTGGTTATAGTGGTACGATCAGTAAAGGCAACGTTGGTTGGAATCCTGCAACGTCTAAATAAGTGCATCTAGTTTATAGCTTGTAACTTGCTAACCGGATATAAACCGATCAGTGTTTGTTTTACCAGGAGCTTCATCTAAATTGCTGGAGTTGTATTTGTTTAATCACTAAACACTTGCGTCTTATATGAACACGTTCAAATCGTTAACAAAAATAAATAAATATTTATAATTGTTTCATCGTGCTTTTGTAGTGAAATAATAAGGTATTTTCATTATACTGTAAATATGAGTATTTTGTTAAAAGGAATTATTTATTTTATAATAAAGGAAGCTTCGCTTATATGAATTTTAGGGATATATTAAAGCTAACACTAGCAAAAAAATGTAATCCCATTCATATTAGAAAATAATGTAAGACGTTATCCAAGAGTTATTGTACCAACAATATTGTAATTCCATATAGTCTTCAAGTATCTATAAGCTACTGTCTGAAAGGCTTTGTCATGTATAAATATGTAGCTGTAAAATTATAATAAATTTTGTAAATCATCTGTACAAGATAAGATACTGAGTATTTATTTTCTATTTACAGCTAAATGAATCTTGAGTTAGTAGGTGGCCTCTAATATTGCCCATGTGAGGTCGTGTGAATACTTCATATAGTGTTTATCACGTAAAAATTTGAAACCATTTTGAAACAGTACACATTCACAAAGTTTAGGTGTTTCTTCTGCAAAAACAAAAAAAATAGTAATAATAGTTGTTTTCTTATCATAAGACACTTACTACGGTCGGAGAAAATGTGCTGGGGGTCCGCATGCAAACCTGAGTCTGCCAGTTGAGGGGCCCGTTATAAGAATGTACAAACTATGAATTAATTAATCTTGACTGCACAATCTAGAGTATATTACACTCTATACAGATTTTGTAGTTAGATGGTTAGAATGATTATTTATGACTTATGCTTGTAATTTAAGACTAAAACTAAGATTCCGTAATATTTGGTAATTTTTTAAAACAGATTTACTAGTTATGGTACTTTAAAAATACCATACAAAAATTAAACTATTAAATTTTTTTTTTCAAGAACCTACCATTTTTTAATCGTACGTAAGGCATATTACACTTCATACAAATACATTTTTATTAAAAAATATAACTTTATTTATACTTACGTGTCAAGAAATGGAAAATATTTTAAATGTAATTCTTTACATAAAAGCAAACAACACGTAAAAAAGTGTATATAGACGGTTCGAAACAAATTTTTAGTATTCAAATATGCTGATACATACAAATTTTTAGTCTTGAACATTATATATATATGTAGTAAGAAAACATTTTAACGGTTAACCCAATCCAACGTTTATTTTCACAAAATAAATGTCAACGATTCGACGACTGTAGAGTCGTCCTTTTCAAGACATACTTAAACAAATAAAAAACTACAACAACCAAAAACACTAACAAAATCATAATCACTGCCACAGCGAAACATCACTGGGTAAATAAACGTTAGATTGGGTTCACCGTTAGAATGTTTTCGTACTATGCATTTTCGAACCAACAAAATCTAAGAAATCATATATATACAAACAAAAAACACCGTCTCATGTATAATTGTTGAACTTCTCCAAATATAAAACACGTTTTACAAAGGAAAATTTAAAACTTTTTCAAGCTGTTGTTAACATTAATTTTGTCTTTAGGACCGTCTTTCAATATGATTGTATGAGTGATAAATGCTTGGAAAGAAAATTAAATAATAATTTTTCCATTCATCACAGCGTTCTCATAACTTGTTCCCAGAAGATCAAAGAGAATAAAGAAAATGAGTTTTCTTCACAAGGATCATATTGTTAATATAAACGGAGATTGTAATTTGCTGAGCAGACAACTCTTCAGAAGAAACTTCAATCGAAAGCTTGTCATGTTTGTTCCTCTTAAGCCACGTTTAAAGCGCGTTCCATTTACACAACAACAACGACTTAAGGTTATTTCAATATTGTTTAACTCAGAAACGTTAGAAATGAAGAGAGTTGCGACACATTGAAACAATGGAGCTGTCCAAACTCACTTCATGTCTACTTAACGTACAAATAAGTTGAGTACCTACCTGAACTTTTCCGCACACAACGCCAATTATTGGTTAATTTAGCCAATGACAGCGCCTGTTATAGTTCAGGTTTGCTCTTGGCCGAGGCGCTGTATTATTGTGACGGCGACAATCAGTAGGCGATCTAGCCAATGACAGCGCGTCTGTTATAGTTCACGTTTGCTCTTGGCTGAGGCGCTGTATTATTGTGACGGCGACAATCAGTAGGCGATCTAGCCAATGACAGCGCGTCTGTTATAGTTCACGTTTGCTCTTGGCTGAGGCGCTGTATTATTGTGACGGCGACAATCAGTAGGCAATCTAGCCAATGACAGCGCGCCTGTTATAGTTCACGTTTGCTCTTGGCTGAGGCGCTGTATTATTGTGACGGCGACAATCAGTAGGCGATCTAGCCAATGACAGCGCGCCTGTTATAGTTCACGTTTGCTTTTGGCCGAGGCGCTGTATTATTGTGACGACGACAATCAGTAGGCGATCTAGCCAATGACAGCGCCTGTTATAGTTCACGTTTGCTCTTGGCCGAGGCGCTGTATTATTGTGATGGCGACAATCAGTAGGCGATCTAGCCAACGACAGCGCGCCTGTTATAGTTCAGGTTTGGTCTTGGCCGAGGCGCTGTATGATTGTGACGGTGACAATCAGTAGGCGATCTAGCCAATGACAGCGCGCCTGTTATAGTTCACGTTTGCTCTTGGCCGAGGCGCTGTATTATTGTGATGGCGACAATCAGTAGGCGATCTAGCCAATGACAGCGCGCCTGATATAGTTGACGTTTGCTCTTGGCCGAGGCGCTGTATTATTGTGGATGGCGACAATCAGTAGGCGATCTAGCCAATGACAGCGCCTGTTATAGTTCAGGTTTGCTCTTGGCCGAGGCGCTGTATTATTGTGACGACAACAATCAGTAGGCGATCTAGCCAATGACAGCGCCTGTTCACGTTTGCTCTTGGCCGAGGCGCTGTATTATTGTGACGGAGACAATCAGTAGGCGATCTAGCCAATGACAGCGCGCCTGTTATAGTTCACGTTTGCTCTTGGCTGAGGCGCTGTATTATTGTGACGGCGACAATCAGTCGAATTCAAGGTCCACTAGATCGCTTGTAGCGCGCGCTACAAGCGAAGTAAGGTCATCTAACCTATTTCCATAATGTTTACAATCACATGTTATTCAAATGGGAGAATCAATCACAAAAACAAATGAGTTGATCTGTCAAAAAAATTATGGACCAAAAAGGCAAAATAACAATTTGTAATGAGATTTTGTCTTCACATTCCATATATATTTTCAAAGGAAATACTTTTCGCATAATTTCACATTATTGGTGAGGATTATTTAAATAAAAATGCGATTTTTGTAGTTGGATCCAAAATGGCGATTTTGGATCTCATTCAATGACCTTGCTTTGCGCTTCGCAATTACTCCGCTAGGAGTAAATCCAGTAGACCTTGAGTCGAATTGATCCATTTGTACCCGAACATGTTCAATAATATTTAATAAGATATGTGATTTAAGATGCTGTGATGCTATTATAGAACACTTTTACTGAGATTGAACGAAGTCTCTCTATACGGCAAGTGCAAGTTTATTTAAATAAAAAAGGAGTGAAACACATCTCACTGAAAAACCCCAAAAAATATTTACATACACTTAACTATATCAATCAATAAATAAGTATAATGAGATCAGAAAACAAGGAAATAGTAATTTTAATGAGTGTATTCACCTAATTCAAAATGTCATGTTATGTTTTATTGTTGAGTACGTGTTACCGACAACTACAAGACGTACTGTCGCAACAACCCTGTTCACAACTTTTGTTGGCATTAATATTATTATTCTATGTTTATTTTATTATGTTATGTAGTTTCATACTAATGTGTACCATACTAAAACACGTAACATTCCACCATGGAAACCGGATGTTTATCTACATTTCTCAAGTTATTTATCTAACATATGTACCACCGGTCTGCATTAAGTTGCTACACTTGCAGTACTGTATTTTATTATATTTATTGAAATTTACACGGCCTAGTGCGGGAAGGCCAATGTAGGGAACGAATTGCCCTCTGTACCCATATACAGGATAGGACTTAAAAACGAGAGTAAGGACTAAGTATTTACAAATAATATAAAATGTCAAACAGGGTTTCAAATTAGAACAACACACTAAAGAGGTTAAACAAACAAAACAGTTCAAATTAAAAACACACTAAAAAAGTAATCGTAAAAAGCAACCAACCGTTGTACCGGGACTAACTGGCTCACAGCTGTCGTCAGTGTTGTCACCACTCGTCTTCAACTACGGCAACACCGCAAACCTAACGTATCACCACAGTGATGCGCGTGTAATTCCATTTTTAAATGCCTAAATAACAGCGATCTTTCACATGTATTTCTAATAATTTCAATTTGTTTCACAACTTTTTCATTTCCAACTGTTTTTGTTTCAAAATACACAAGTTCTTATATATTTAATATTCATTTGTTTATTAATAACTATTTCCTGAAGGTCACCAATTTATAATTTTTTGACTAACTTTGTTTCTAATTTATCTACTGACAGAACTGAGCTTTTTTAATTCATATCGATGTCGGCTGGCGCTCATCTCACTAGCCCTGTTGGGGCAATGTACTGCTATCGTGTGACTTGCCAACGTGTACAAATACAGTTTGATAGTACACGTGTCTGTATCCTTGGTATGATGGTTATGACTCGTTAAATAATAAAAACTTAAATCGAATGAAATACAAATTCATCGAAACAGATTATATATTATTTGCGTGTAAATTGATAAGGGCCTAATGTTTCTCTATTCACATTTTTATCCGATACTTACAAGGTAAATAACCTTGCTCAGAAGACCACGTGCACAAGCATGTAGCAACATTATTGTAACAGTGATAGCTTATAAATATTGATTACAAGGTTATGATGCAAATGCAAATTAAATTAAAATTAAAATAATTCCCCAAGAACTGATGCTTGACTGTTTTAATGGTTGCGCGTTTTATGATAAGACGAAACTATGCATTTTCATCTGTCACGAAAGAAAATACTGTCAATTAAGGCAAAGCCAAGAAAACTTAAAAAGTGCCAAAAGAAAGTTTGAATCGCAGTTCGGGTGACAATCGGAGTCGGCGACATCAAACTTCTCCGTCGGGAATCCTTATCTCCCCGCTTCACCTTCTATGCTAATGCGGGGATATTTCTTTCACTTCGTCTGCTATTCTTTTAGTTCTGTTCTACGCCAACTGAACGCTAGGGGTGCGAGAAAGTTATTATCATACGGTCGGCTTATGTCAGGAAACTGCCATATAGCACGGCTTAACTTCTTATATTTTTATATTTATCCAACGTATATACGTAGAGGGGAGGGAGAGAGAGAGACAGGTCTTTATTACGATCTGGATTAAGAGCAGTGAGGTCATGTATAAAATTCAGCCTATAAACATAATAAAATATATATAATAAAATTAATTAAAACCTATAATAAAATTCAATGTGTCATTGTTACATTGAATATAATAATATATATATATATATATATGTTGAGACGTAAATTTTCGTAGACAAACTGAGATGTTGGAGAGGGTTTTTGGGTATTAGTCCACGTTTTGTGAGGAGGTTGTTTTTTCACATACCTTCTTTCACAACGTTTCGCCGACAAATGTTGCGGCATCATCAGGTGACAGGTCCGGGTCGCGTGTGTTGTCGTCGCGAACGCCTGGGCTCGACTGTACCGGGAGTGTTGCAATCCTTGTGCACGTCATGCACCGCACCGATCACAGCGCTCGGTGGAGACTGCCTGGCGGTGCAAGCGGTAACTAGTTGCAGTGGCGCACTGCTCGTGCACAATCTTGCTCTGCTCCTGGTCAAGGGAGGAGAGATGACGTTGTTGTTGTCACCCTGGTTTGAGACACCCGGAGCCCTTGAAGCGAGTGTCTCATCCCTATGCGGCAAGCGGTGCGTCGTGTCCGAGTTGTTATCACTTGTCATGTGTTCACCGCTGATGTTAGGTTCCTCTTCCATGTCCTTGATTTGTAAGGCGGTTAAAACCGGGGACCATGTAGCCGAGAGGCTGCGGCTATCATTTTGTTTATTCATGCAGTAGGGTCTCTTCTCGATTTCAATCGCCTCTCTGACGATTCTAGGGTTAAGGCGTTCGATGCCTGCCAACACCCTAGCGTTGTCGAAGTCAATGACGTGATTAGATCGCAGTGTGTGCTGTGCCAGCGCCGAGGCTTTGTCTCCCTTGTTGACCGCTAGTTTGTGTTCTCTAAGGCGTGACGATATTCTGCGCCCGGTCTGCCCTACGTAGGTAGAATTGCAACCCCCACACGGAACCTCGTACACTCCGTGGGTTTCCAAGGGTATATGGTCTTTGGCTTTTCTCAACATCGTGTTGATTTTTCTGTCGGTGTTGAAAATAGTTCTTATGCCCTCTTTTTTTAGCAACCGCCCTATACGGTCAGTGGTGCCCTTGACATAGGGCAGCATGGCCATAGCAACTGGTTTTTCCGACTCATTCTTCGTATCGCGGTCAGGAACGTGGCTGAACGCTTTGGCAATACACCTGTTAGAAAAACCATTGAATTGTAAAGCGTTGCGTACTATGGCCATTTCTTTCTTAGTACTTTCCTCGTCCGCCAGCCTTCTAGATCTGATAGCTAACGTCTTAGCTAGTGCGTCAAGTTGCGCCGGATGATGATGGGATGCAGCATTAAGATACCTGTCTGTGTGGGTTGGCTTCCTATACACTGTGTGCCCAAGGCTGCCGTCGGCTCGTTTAATTATTAGTACGTCCAGGAAGGCAATTTTCCCCTTTTCCTCCACCTCCATAGTGAATTTAATCTTGGGATGTTGGTTATTCAGGTGGATGAGGAAACTGTCCAGTTCTTCTCTGCTATATGGCCATATGGCAAACGTGTCATCCACATATCTGACCCATACTACACTGGGCTTTAAGGGGGCTGTAGCTAGTGCTTTGGTTTCTAAGTCCACCATAAACAAATTGGCCACTACGGGGGATAGGGGTGACCCCATGGGTGCCCCCTCTATTTGCTTGTAGATGGTATTATCATATGTAAAATATGTGTTCGTTAGACAGTGTTCAGCGAGATCCATCAGGTGCGCGGGTGGTTTGTACTGCTCCTTAATAATGGTAAGGGACTCCTTAATCGGCACTTGGGTGAACAAAGATACCACGTCAAAACTTACTAAAATGTGGTTGGATGGAACATGTAATTTTTCAATACATTGTATAAAATGAGTGGCATTTTTTATGTAAGACATTGCATCTTCGGTGTGGGGTTGCAAACGTTGAGCCACGTATTTAGCTAGCGCTTGGGTGGGGGATCCTATAGCACTGACAATCGGTCTAAGGGGCACCCCCTCCTTATGTATTTTGGGCAGGCCATATATCTTCGGACATTTAGAAGATTTTTCTCTAGGAATCAGATGTTTTTGAGTTACTTTATCGATTTTGGATGCCTGTATGCGTGCTTTGGTTGTGACTTCTAGATAAGTAGTAGGGTCACACTTATTTCTTTTGTAAGCTGGGTCAGACAGAATATCACTCATCTTCATCTTATAGTCAGCTGTGTTTAAAACTACAGTGGCATTGCCCTTGTCAGCGGGTAAAATCATTAAATCAACATTGTCTTTAAGACATTTTAGGGCCCTCAGTTCCTCCGCGGGAATGTTACATCGGGGTGGCTTAGCTTTTTTTAAAATTCTGACTATGTCTTGGCGCAACATTTGTCGGCGAAACGTTGTGAAAGAAGGTATGTGAAAAAACAACCTCCTCACAAAACGTGGACTAATACCCAAAAACCCTCTCCAACATATATATATATATATATATATATATATATATATGTAAAAGGATTCATTAAAGTACAAGACGAAAGAACGAGAGAGAGGGGGAGGGAGACGAGACATAGATAAAAACTCATTAAAGTTTCAATCAAGTCGCTTATTAGCCGCATCGTTAATTTATCGTAGTTTAAACTTTAGTTATGGCTGTAAAGAGTTTGATTAGTAAAAAAGTTCAAGTTCTAGATCCTGCCGTGTTATTATTGCACTTATACTTGATCAATACATTTCTGATCAATACATACACATTCTGACATGTTAGAAAGCTCATATTACCTTCTATTGCTTGTGCGTGTCTGAATAAAAGAAAACATATCGTTCATTCTCCTACACTACTTCATTTTTTAATTGTAGCCCCATCTTTGCACATGTATTTAAGCATTTCATTGTAACACAAAATAATTAAGGTACCCTGTTTTATTTTTTCCCTTTTGAATATCTCTGTCGGTTAGTTGGAAATCTTCGTAAGCAAAACGTTTGTCTAGATTAGATTATACTGGAGGTTTCTGACGTTGAAAGAGACAGCAAAAAGAATGACGGAAGTATTTGCCGCAATTAATTATTTCGACCTATCGTTCTTGTTTCATCTCCCTCAAGGTCGGGTTTCTGCCGCCATCTTCTTTTGCGATAATGGGAAATTTCATTTGTAAAGTGGCCGCTCGTGATCTCGTTAAACGTGAACCGCGTAACAAGATGAGTTTCACTGATGGGACTAGGCCTATGTTGTTACTGGAAGAGGTAAATTGTTTCATCCCGTAGGTTTCTAACAGTTTAGAGGTTGCTCTATGGTAAGACAAGAGAATGTAGCTCGGGAGGACATCGGTTCGATGTCGGACACCGGCAATAACGAAAAAAGGTTTTTAAAAGGTTTTCAAATAGTGCATTCAGAGATAGAATCACACTATCAGCCCTCTTATCGAGGGGCATGGATAGTCCCTGAGCACTGGGCAGGTTTCATTCGAAAAATTATTATTATTTTTTAGAGATTTATGTTGGAAGTTATTTTCAGGTACTGATGAAACACAAAACAATGTCAGGTCTGTATAGATGGTATGAACTTACAAACAACTTACGTCGTGAAAATACACCAAACGGTTGAAATGTATTCTTTAGTGCGAATTATTCGAAACGTACATTTTGTAAAATCTTTAAAAATGGTAACATAATACAAAACACACGAGGCATATCAGATGTGATTTCGTCATAACTAAAAGCCGCTTTTCATAATTTGCATCATGATATTCGTTATGGTTTCACTTTGAGAATTAATTTAAGAATTTGCAATTGTAATTCCCATAATAACAAACGGAGTTATTTCAATATTTGACACGTTTCTAATTTACTTCTGGGTTCAGAATTATCGTGGCCAAACACCGCAAACCTCTTTACGGTTATACGTTTATCCTTTATTTCGCACGAGAATGAGTGCATGAGTATGAATACGATGAGATTAGAAGTAAATTTAACGAAAGAATTTTGAGAAGAGTTTTCCGAAAAGGACGAGTTGTGATAAGAAATTTTGGGAAACTTGAACATCAAAATCGAACAAGATTATACTCATATCCAGAGTAATGTTTATATAACATGAAGAGTATACATACTTCATTTTATCTATATTTTATGCTGGATTAAGAATGTTTGACCAATTGCCCAGACATATACAAATATTAAAATAAAAGTCTTCAAAATCTAAATCAGAATCTATTAAATATGTATTTGAACATCCATTGTGTAATAAGAAATAATAATTGACAGTAAAAATAAATTGTGAGTATATGTATATTTAATTGATAGTAATAATAATATTATAGTATTGTGTGTGTTAACTGGTGAATCTAAATAAACGCAGTCTTATCTTATCTATTTGAACAGATGTTTTGAACAAGCAACTCATAGTTCTAGTGTCCGCTTGGTTACGATCTGTGTTGTCTTGTATCACAATTCATGCAAGACAGTCAACTAACATTGAGATTTAAAACCTGTTAAGGTAATGTTCTACAGCGATGTCTTAATCACATGGTTGCGAACACTTAGTTGAAAACATAAACGCTATTGGGTGTTGTTGTTCGGAACTGAAAGCCCTTTGGCATAAATTAACGCCCACAAAGACTTGCAAGATGTTCTCGTTTACCTCCAATAAATTCATTACGACAAAGCCCGGGGCTCTCTAAGGCACTAACATGCCATACTTGCTCGACGGTGTAACGTCTATTGTCGCCTCTATTCCCCCCCCCCTCCACCCCCCCCCCC